>VWZV01012656.1:1265559-1406281 GCA_013397155.1 Irena cyanogastra | reverse complement strand
GTTTCCTCTCTCCCTGGCGTTATCAGTCATGGAAGGGTTTCATACATTGTCTATTTGACTTAATAATTGGCAATAACAGTCATATTGAAATTCACCATTCTCATTATTCCTGCAGTGCTTCTCTCTGCAGTTATTGAGGTGAGCAGAGAACATGGCACTGTGTGTGTAACCAAATTACTGAAATCATAACTGAATGATTCCATGCCACAAAATTCCTCATATATAACACCAACATTTGCTACTTCCAATGACCAGTTATGCTTCAGGTCTGTAGGTTCCTGCTTCTAATGTTTCTGTTTTCCTAGAGGGTGTAAAAGAAACAAGTGGATGGATTTTGTCACTGCTGAAAGAAAATTATGTTTTCAGATCTTGCTCTTGTGTGTGTTTTAGGGCCTGCTGAAAGTGGCTGTGGACAATGCAAGAGTCCAGGAAAAGCAGATACAGCAGGAAAAGAAAGAGTTAAAGATGGAGCTTTGTAGAGAGCGAGAACTACGAGAGAGCTTGGAAAGGCAACTCACAGCTGAGCTGCAAAGCAGAGGTGAGTGAGTGAAAAATGGAGTTGAGGTGTCTGTGAATTGTGTAACCCTTTGGCATTTCCAGCTGGAGCTGTCGAGGGCTCGGTGCTAAGTGACTTTCATACTCTGGTGTAATGCAGCACTGGACCTGCACTGGGAATGAAAGACTCAAATTTCATAGAACCAGAACCAAGCACGGGTTTCTGTAAGCAGAAAGAATAGTAGCTGAAGGATTATTACCTGTAGGGCAGCTGGCCCCAGAGAGTTTTGGCAGGTTCTGAGGAGGGAAGCTGGGGCACTTCCATGGCTTCCAAGTGTATTAGCATCACTCTGCCCAGGTATTCCCAGACAGATTTCTTCATTTGACAGCTTTAATTTCTTTTTGTTTCTGCCATTACCCTCCAAGCATTGAGAATCATCAGTCTTACTGTGAGAAAGATACAGCTTTAATTTCGGTATTTAGGTGATTTTTGTCATTACTTCCCTAGCCCACATTTCTGCTGCTCTGTTTGTCTTGTAGAGAACTTCAGCACAACAAAACAGAGCTGTGAGAAATTGTCTGCCCAAGTGCAAGATCTGGAGCAAATAATCCTAGATTTTTTTTTTTGCATCAGGAGATTGAGGTGCAGTAGCACACCCCAAATGGAGCCTTCTGAGACAAAACCATGACTGGTTAGAAGCTTTTGATAATAATAGGCAATTAAATTGGTAAATCTGAATTTCTCGCTGTGCTGTTGCAAAGGAGGCACTATTAGTATTCCTTTTAAAATTCAGATCTGCATCTGAAGGAAAGGAACAGCACTTCATGTGCCAAAAGCTACCTCTAGATTACATCCATGAAATCAGAAAGATAAAACTAGATAAGACCAAAAGCGTAGGTGCCAAGTCTTGTCTTCCTGTGCTTTTTGAATGGAATTTGGCTGTATGGAAGTTTCTGCAGTGCCAGGTCTCACTAAGAGGCACCAAAGGGCACCTCTCAGTCCAGCTGTGAAGGGTCAGTAAATCCTGCTGAAGCTGTTAAGTTGCAATGGGTATCCACAAATGTTGCATCACCCAAGTGTGGTGGGACTGTGTATTTCTGTAAAACAAAACCTAGCTCCTTAGGACAGCACAGTGTTCCCCTACTGGATCCCAGCTAACTCACCAAAAACTGCAGGTCATTCACAGACTCTGATGGCTGCTGACTTGAGAGAGCATTTCACCAATAATCAGCATCCTTAGAATTGTTTGTCTTTCAGGTCACCACCACATATCCATCTTTATTGTCATAGGGGTCTTGAGCTAGAACTGCTCCTTTTGATATTGAACATAAACTTATTTTTACAGTCTCCATCATTTAATTGTGTCCTGACGACCATTCTTACACTGTATTTACATTTCAGCCACAATTCAAAAACGCTTGAAGAAAGAGAAGAAGGCAAAGAGAAAATTGCAGGAAGCTTTGGAATTTGAATCCAAGAGAAGAGAACAAGTGGAGCAGGCTCTGAAACAGGCCACATCAGGTGACGGTCTCAGGATGTTAAATGGTAATGTCTTAGTTGGCCTTTCAGAGTCAGCTTAAAATGATGTTTGATTGAGTGAGGAAAAAAAAATCAGATGATGCACAGAGCAAATTTCAGAATAAACCCCCACAATTCTTTCCTGAAATAATGAAAAATCTATTTCAGGCTATGTGCTCTGGGTCGAGAATTAAAAAAATAAATAAGTCTGCAACTAGAGAAACAGACAGAGCAGTTTACACAGAGATGACAAGAAATGCTGAATATATTACAGAGAAATCTGTTACAGTGCCAGCTAAGACAAAGTGAAATTTGGTTCCTATAAGGTTCTCTGAACTCTTCTCTCCCAGCAGATTCATTTTTAGAACTGCTGAGCTTCATTTCAAAAGCCGTTTGGCTGAAGTTTGCTCAGCCTCAGGACCTATTAAGTTTGTTAAATATGTATCAGCTTTCAGAGCTGACTGGGTTTTGAACACTTCCCAAATATTCTTGTGAAACAAAAGCAAATCAGTTCATCTCCTAAACAGTGATTAAGTTCTGGCTACCGGGAGGATTTGCCTTTTGTGCTTAAGATGATTGTGGCCAAACTTTAGAGCTTTGGTTTGAATGTTTAAGACTGAACCTAGCTGAGATTTAATTAATTTCAGATTCTGCAGCTAAGGTTTAGTCTGTGCATCCGTACCTGGAGTCTCTGCAGAGGCTCAGGAATCAGAGTGATGTTCAGTCCCTGCTGCATTCAGGTGTCCTGTGGTGTGTTAATTTGTGCTGCCTGCTTTGGGCACTGCTAGAGACTGCAGAGTGCAAAAACTGCCTGACTTCTGAGCAAAAATAATGAATTTGGCTTGTCTGGAGTTCTGAGCTGCGAGAGCTGCCACCCTGTTCCCTAAAGCCAGGGCAAGGCTGTGTGTGTGCCCTGCCATGGCAGCAGTGCTCTGCAGGAGATGTGAGCTGTGATTTATCTGGGGCACCCAGGGGATACAAACCCTGTGAGTACGAGAGCAGCATCTCTCAGAGGCATCCTCTCCTCTGCTGTTATAGCCCTGCACACCCCTGCAAGCAGGGCCTGGCTGGTGTCCCTGGAGCCCTGGCAGTGGCCGGGGGGATCCAGGTGTGGATTTACAGCCGCAGTCACACCGGGGTGGGGGACAGTGACAGGGGACAGTTTGGGTGGCCAGAGCCAGCAAAAAACCTTCTCCACCACCTCCACTGGATCAGACAAAGCCCAGATTGGATCCCACAGACAGAACCGGCACCTTGAGAGGAATGTCAGAAAAAAACTAAAATCCTTTTGTGCTGCAAGCACTCCCATGGGTGCTGCCACTGCAGAGAAACACCTGCTGCTCACACACCAGCCAGGAGCACCCAGCAGTTCTGGAAGCCACAAATCCAGGGACACCAACGTTCCAACAGTGTGATTAACACACCTTTACATCTGCTGGTGTGGGCCTGGCTGCAGCAGTTTGATTTGCAGGCACACTCAGGTAGTCGTATATATGTTAGTGCCTGCAAGAAGCTGATATTTACATGCTAATCTGATTGCACATGCAAATCAGGTAGCTCATTAGCATCTTAATCCACAATTTAATTGCAGGTACAATTTTATGACAACAAAATGTGAAGGGCTATTCTGAGTATTTTTAATTTAACTCTGACAGTCTGTCTCATTTAACAGATGCTGTTATTAGTTACAGATGACTTTGTCATTTTTGGTATATCCAACATGTACTCTGAAGGGTTTGAGAAGAAAGAACCTTTTCAGATTGATAGGTCAGTGCCCTGCATTTGCCTTCAGAACAGGAATCTGAGTAAGGGAAACCCTGCAGAATAGCAGTCACATGTAATTTTATAAGAAAAAAAAGTATATGTGAAAATACTGCATTTTTATCATATATACATTTATAGAGCTATATATGCACACGTGACATGTGTTTCATGTGCACATTTATTGCTGAGCTGTTGCTCTCCTGTAAGGACTGAACTTCTCAGGGTTGCCCTGCTTTCATTCAGAGCTCAGTTACTGCAGGGTCACCAGCAAAGCATCACCTCTGTGACAGATCCTGACACTCAGCTGAAGGGATCTGTGAAAGCAACAGTGCACTTATCCCCTGTTTGAGAAAGTCCAGAACAGGCTTTTGCACAGAAAAACCCCCAAACTGTATACACAGCTTCCTTTCAGGTGTGGGTTTTTCCTTCCTGTAATTTCTAAGGGCTGTGTGATAAGGGAAGCAGATGTTTCTCCAGGATTTGAGGTGCCATGGATTCAAATCACATCCTCTTCATGCTAATCCTTGTTGGCACAAGGTGGATCATGGCATCTGTTCCTGTAACACCCTGGGGTGTTGGAGCCCCTGCCCCCACCCCAAGGACTGTGTAGACAGAGGGATCACCAACATGAAATTAAACAGGTCCAAAGTGAGTGTCATGAGACTCCTTCTCAACTTGGGAAAAAAAAAAAAAAAAAGAGCACAATCCTCTTTGGAAAGCTCTTCTCAGAGGTCTGGAAATACTTCACATAATATGACAGCTGTAATTTTGGTTTGGGTGGTAACACATGCTCACACATCCCGAGCTGAGGTTGGAAATGCAATTTGCACAGTTCTTATCTGTAACATGCACTCGCACAAACTGATACACACACCCCAAAACTGTTGCCTGGCACTGGCTACATTCTTCAACTCTGTAATTTGGAGGTATTTGGCTATATACAAGAGTCAGTGTAGTTTAATATTATCACAGTTTAATTTCAACTTCTATTTTTCATGTGTCAGATGCCCTCATTCTCCAAGAGGATTTTGCAGACATATTATTACCACGTGTTGGTTATTATCTGATCGTCAGACAAATGTGAAGCACGTTAAAAATAATTCACTGTGAGACCAGTAATGTTTGCACATTTTGGAAACAATTTACTACTGAAAATTCTATGAGGACCAAATGTTTTATGCAAGACCATGTTAACTTGGAGAGCACCCTAGTTTGCTATAAATATTTTTCTAAAGATGCCTGAGAGAGGGGCAAAGGGAAATGCATTAATCTTCAGTCTCCCATCTTTCAGATGCTGGAATCCCAGATATGGAAATAGAACACAACGGAACCCAACATGACAGTGCAGCCATGCAAGGTGCAGTATGTACCACAGCTCCTCACCTGTGTGCTTAATTAAAAATGAAGTGAAATGCTGAATCATTTTTATGTCTGCTTTCCTGCTTTAGGATAAATGTAAATTACAGAACTTTGGCTTGTTTTCCTGTTTGATACAGAAAACCTTTGTAAGAATTTTGCAAGATCAGAAATTAAGTAGATATGATATTTAGCTGGGGTGATTGAGAGGTGGTATTTGTTTTAAAAGTGATATTAATCTACCAAGACGTATGCCCTTAGTTCAAAAGGGGTTTTACATATGATTTATCATTTGAAATATTTTACCTCTGGTCTTTACGTACCTATCAAGATTGCAGATGTTTTTGAAAAATGCATGAACTGAAAGTGAAAAAGAAAAGGCATGTTCACATTATGGGCAGCTATCTGGTGCTACTTCTCCTTCACTGTGGGGCTGTGTGTAAGTGCAGCACCTCCAGGTATGGTCTGAGTGCTTCCCAAAGAGCAGGAAATGAGTTCTGCTGCAGGTCTGGGACGTGAGCAGTTGTGACAGCCTCCTTTGGGGGAGCTGAGACACAGGGATGTTCCCAAGGGATATTCCCATTCCTCTTGGAAGCCTCTTTCAGCCACACAGAAAATCCACAGTCACCTGTGATAAATCTGCTCTGAGCAGTTGGAACATTGAAATTCTCTGACGAAAGTCCAGCTTGTAGAGTTTTTCTCCCTTCAGTCCTGTTCCCTGTTCATCCCAGACCATTCAGTTCTGTGCTGACAGCCTGGAGGCAGCTGCCTCTTGCACAGAACTGCTGCTTCTTAGAGCAATCCCACCCTTTCTCCTGCCTCATGGAATGGTAATATGCAAAATTCCCCGTGCTGAGGTAACTACAGGCAGTTTGTGCAGACAGGAGAAGGGCTGCAGGGCACTTAGAGGCACAAACCTCTCCTGAGCATTTCTCTTCAGCTGGGGAAGGTTTGACTTGCATACCTCTGGTATGCATCTGTCATCCATCTGTCATCCTCACAGGAAAGCTTTCAAATGTTTTTACTGCTGGCTCTTCTTGTGATTTCAGATTCATATGCTCTGTATTACAGAGAAGGAGAATCACAGCTTGATTGTAATGCAGATATATACATCTGACATATGTGTGTGTATATACGTGCACATATGATGAGAGCTGTGCTCTAAATATTGCAATTGGAAAATTGCTGCTGCCAGAAATAGTCAAAATATTGGATGAGCACTTGGGACACATGTATTTAAATTTGATGAGCAAAATGTTCCTTACATTTCTGTTCTGTTCATGGTACCTGCTGAGAGGAGTGCTCAGTGCTCTTCCAAACAACTCTGAGAGTCAAAGGTGCATCTGGGCAGACTCTGGTAAAGAAGAGAAAGGTAATTTCAGTTTTCAGTTGAAGGAAGACCATGACACTTGGCTCAAATGTGTCTTTTCATCAAAAATTGTTTCAAATACTGTGAGGAAAGTGATGCAAAGCCACTTCCAAGAACCATTTGCTTGCCTGGAGGAATCAAGAGAAGTTTCTTGTGTTGCCTGTAGTTTATTAATAGACAGGAAAGTTTTGTGATTTTTTCCATTTTTATTTCACATCGAGTTTTTCTTTTTTTTTTTTTTTTTTATTTTAATCTGATCCCAGTTACATCATTCCTTCAGTTGTGAGAGGCTTTGGCTCAGGAAGTTTTTGTTCAGCATGGCCAAGGGGAGAGCTGGATATTCCCTGTGTTCAGTGTCCCTGGGCTCACTGAGAGCAGGACATGGCCTGAGCAGCAGGAGCTGCAGCTCTGTCCCTGTCCCTGTCCCTGTCCCTCCCATTCCCTTCCCTTTTCTGCCCTGCTGGCTCTGCCCCTCCATGGTAATCCTGCTCGTATGGGGATGTGAGGAGCTGAGCCACTTGGTCACTGAGCACTCTCAGCTGATAAAAAGCTTTTTGGAGAGCTCTCTGTGGAGCTTGTTTAGATTTCAAAGTGTTCCTGTCCTGTAGCACGGTCTCTTTCATTTTTATTTATGCTGATGCTGTAATAACTTTTTATTCCCTTTCCCTTTGATAACCATCCGTGTCCCTGACAGCTCCTGTTGCTGTTGCAGCTCTGACAATTCGAGCACACTCCCTCACTGCCCCTGTCATTTGCTGCCTTTGTTTCTTGGGCCCTGGGAGGAGGAAGGGGCAAAACACATGTCCCCAATACAAAGCTGTTTCCAGGCTTCCAAAATCTCTGCCAGTTGCTCAGAAAAAAAGCTTTAGCATCAATACAGAGCTTTCTTTTCCTGTTGTCAATAGCTCTGCTGGACAGAAATCTATCATTCACACAGTGCTTTTCCTTTGAAATTCAATTAGTTCCACTGCCAGTGTCTCCTTAAGATGGTTTAAAGGAAAATTACAGAACTACTGCACAGCCACCTTTCACAGTGATTAAGTCATATCATATTTTATGCTCATTTCTTAAAATGATTTTATTAACACAAGCTGTTCATGTACTGCGTTTCTGATCTGCATTATAAATCTTTTCCATTTAGTTGACTCATTTTCCCTCTGCTTTGTATATCAATTGAACAGAAATTTCATGCAGATGAGACTTAAAACTTTTTTGAACTTTACAGTCTAATGCCTCCATCCTCCATATCCCAGCTGTAGTTCAGAGCTGGAGCTGGGAGGTTTTTAGCTGGCAGAGGAGATCAGTGGTGGTTGCAGTGGAGCAGAGCAGGTGATGAGCACTCAGACACCCTCCTGCTCCTCCTTGCACCACTCACTCCTGGGCCAGCACCACAGTGCATCAACCATTTTATCAGCCAATCTCCCTTCCACATAAAATAAACATGCTGGGTGTCATTAAGTGCACCTTCAGATCAATGATTTTTGCAAATGACATTCAAGTACCGTTCGAGTAGTGCGTTTTTGCTGATAAAAGCAAATTAAATTAGCACAACTACAAGTGTGCTGATAAAAACTAAAACCGAACAGCAGCACCATTAGCTAACAAAGTAATATTTTCTCTTTACTGCTTTCTGCCATTTAGTTATTATCCTATTGGAAATCTAATTATAATCCTTTTACTCCCTAGTCAAACTTCACAGTTTTTGCAAGCTTAGCACTGACAAGTGATTTCATTACATTTGATTGCCCGCGCCCAGATTGACTTAACTTCACTCTGAGACCTAAAAGCCCTCTCAGTTTCTCAGATTCCCTGTTTGCACATTACAGCAACAGCTCCTTTAATTAATTAGCATGAACAGCAGTAACATGAACTGCTGAACAGAAAATAACATCATTTTATGATCGCAGGGAGACTTCTCCTTTTGCATGTTTATACCTTAGTTAACTTTTGTATTACAATATTTCATTGTTAGGGGATAGTGGAACAATCAGCAAAGCAATGTTAGCTTAAAATTTTAAAAAGTAGATGTTACAGTAATACTTGATAACAACAATTTACAAAAAAATAAAATTTCAGGAAGGAGGCAGCAGCATAGGCAGGCAGGCTTTCCTGAGGTGAAAATGTACTTTGCTGTGCCTGCAACAGGAGGGTGACCCAGGGCTGCTGGTGCTGCTTTTGTTTGTGACATCATCTGGCAGAGATTTGTCACAAAAACTCTCAGGTTACCATGGATAACATTTTATTTTTATCTGTTTGTTAAAGATGGACTGGTGTAGTTTGGAATGTATTTTGGGGTTTATCATGGACTGGACTTGAGTTCATTGATGTTCTGATCTAGCCAGTGAGTACTCAAATCCAAGCTGCTTTATCCAAGTCTTAGGCCTGTTGTTCTTCCTCATGCCCAAGCTGTGTTCTCTCCCTAGAGTGTGTCCTGCTCTGGAGGCTGTGAATTATTAAACCCCTGGTAGCTACCTCGTGCTGGGTCATTGCAGAGTTCCTAGAAAAGCTCTTTTAAAGCTCCTGAGCAGTTCCCAGACTCTCACTCCGTGCCCACACTGGCCAGAGCTGCCCCAGCAGGGGCTCACCAGGAACTGACAGGGACTGACTACAAATCCTGGGTTTAGTACAAGTGGTTTTAGCTCTCTTAACATGGATGAGGAAATATTGGACAGGGTTGACTCAGCAGCCTTACACACAGAATAAGAGGGGAAGAAACTCCAAGCCAGCAGCTCTGTGGGTGAGCAGCCCTGCAGGGTCAGGCACCACAGTCCTTAGGAAGGAGAGGTTTTGGTACCAATCCCAAGGGATGCCCTGGGCTCAGCCAGCTCTAGATATCAGAGGGCACCTCTTCAGGGTGGAGAGAGGCCATAGGAAAGTGGGAGAGATGAAAACAAACAACGTTTGTTGGTACTGCTGCTCAGAGCCAGCATTTATTGACTGTGTTCTTCCTGGGTCAGGAGGGAGCCGTGCCCTCTCTCTGACTGCTCAGCTGGAAGGATATGTGCAGATAAAAGAGAAGTTTTGCTGGACAACTAACAAGCAGGCAAAGAAGTAATTTTTGCTTGTTGTTCAGCTGAATGATCAGCCCAGATCCATCTTCTTTCCATGGTGGTGAAGGGATCCTGTGCTGAGTTTTGGTCCTTGCTCTGGTCCTTACCCACAAGCAGGGCCTGGGTTCATTCCCCTTCCAGGCAGGCAGCACTCCTGTCTGCCAAGGGCTGTAGGGAAAGGGGGTTTTTCTTAGGGATCTGATCCTTTGTAGAAGCAAACTGATTTTTTTTCTTTGTAGAAAGTAAGACACTGGTTCAAACTAATTAGCCCCAGCTTTGCAAGTTAATTTATTGTTACAGCATTGCATTTCCCATGTGTTGCTTCCTCCAAAGCTGAGCTTGGCTCTGATCTAACAGAGGTGCTGTTTTCCCAGCCTGGGAAGGGTGGAGAGCTCATCTCCTGTGCAGTTGGACACTTGTTTTGTTTTAAAGTAGTTTGGGGAAATAAAGCTAAATTCCCAATTTAAGCCAGAGATCTTACAAACAAAGGATTCAGGAAATTCAGAGATGTGGAATAGGCTGAGGGGAAAAAATTAAAGGTGAATAAATATGGAGATGATGATTATTGCCTTTGGATTTGTCCTTTATGCACCCCTTAAAACCTTGGAAGAAAAAAACAAATTATGATATTGTGGCTAAAAAGAGTGCAAGAGCTGCACCTACCCTGGGAAGAGAACACCATCCTGAGGGAAAATTCCAGTTATTAACACGGACTCTGGCACACCAAGAAACTCAGAGATCTTTACTTGTCTTACACATTGTGAAGGGGGAAAAAAACCTCCTTTCTAAATGTCTTGCTTATTAAGCCAGTCATGCATTGCTCTGTAGGCTGTAAAGCAGTGTAACATGCACGTGGGGCTCATAAGCATATTTAGTGTTAGGGAATATCATTTATACAGTTTTTATATTGTCAGTATTACCCCTAGAGAATGAGATTAGGCTTTAAACTACTGTAAATCTACGCTTTTGCTCACCTTTGTATAATTCCGTTTTTTAATAGAATGAAGCCCACATAAATGAATATTTGATTAAGGGATAAACCTGATAAAAGAATACATTTATTGCACACAGATTTATTCAAATCTTTGCTATATAATACAGTAAAGTGCCATAAAATGGTCTGTAGCTTGCAGTCAGCTGCACTGAGGAGATGGTGAATATTCTCCAGAAAAGATTAATTTGACAACATCACGTTGTCTTCCCTGTGTAAGTGGGGGCACAGCTGCTCCCAACACGTTAATTCCTCAGAGGTGGTTGCTGTGTGACGTGGTTAATGCCATGAAATTCAGTTTATTGCACAGCAACAAAAAAGTATTCTAATTTCTGGAGAATAATTGAGGGTGTTACAAAAAAGGAAATATTTAACTATGCACTTTCTGTTCACTAATCAGTGATGTCTCCTGGGTGGCTGCACTGGGCTTGAGCTGTGGCATTTACTTTTGTCTCTTACAGGTATTCCAGATACCCCCATTGAACTTCCCTTGAGAAATAAAAGGCATTGGAAGGAAATATGGAAGCCTGTTCCAAAGTTTAGCCAGCCCACAGTACCCTCAATGTCCTCATCTTACCTTAATTTAAAAAATAGTATTTAAAATATAATAAGAACATAAAGAACAGCCTCCAGTAGGAAGAAGCCGCGTGCAGCTTCCTAATGATCATGAGAAAAAGGGAAAAAAACCACAAACAAACCCCACAGTGCTCAATCCTTGCATTTCTGCTGACACCCCCATCCCCCCGGCTTTAGTAATTCCCCACTAGGTTTAAAACAAGAATTTTCATCAGCCAATGGCCTGAAACTAATTTTAGTCCTTTCTTTGGAGGCTCCCAAACGTCCCTCTGGAGTTGTTATGTCCCTGGCTCTTGTGATCTTTATTTGTGCTTACATCCAAAATACATATTAAATCATCTCAGTTTGGAGAGTCTGAGCCTCCTTAAAACCACAAAACATTCAATTACTAATTAGCTGTTTCCTGTTCCTAATGAAGTGAACATGTCGGATTTGGATTAAAATTCAGCTACTGCTCTCCTCTGTTTATGGTTCCAGATGTTTTTGTTTTATCTAGGAGGTTACTTTGACAGCTACTGCTAAATGATAAATCACTCATATTATAGCTGAAATGCATTTTGAAATTGAAATGTGGCAAACTTGGAGATTGCTCCAAGGATCAGTGTCAGTTTGCAGGTCAATACTTGTTCGTTCCTTCGGAGCGCTCGGTATTGGCGTATGTAAAACAGTAATGGGGGAGATGTCAACATTATACAAAATGCTGCTCCATATTATCATTTTGCTATCATCTTCCAGATCAGTTCTTGCAGATTTAGCTGTGTGGATTCATGATTCATTGTATAATGAACAGGAATATGGATTCTTGTTAGCTTCAGTTTCTGTGGGCATTTCAGTATTTATTTTTTCTCTGGGCTTAAAGTTGCTTAATGTGAAAAATCATAGTTGATAGGTACTATAACTAGGAATGTTTTTATGAAGTGCTTTTCTGCTTCGTTCTCTAAATAAAGAAATAGAATTTTAAGAGAAATGTGGTGGTTTCTGAATGAAAGAACAGTTTTCCAAGAACAGATCCTGATTTACATTTTTTGAAAGCAGTGCAGTTTTAACACCCTGTTCCCTGGCAGGTTTTGTGCAGTGACAAGGGTGTGTGGCAAAGCTGGTGCCTTGTGCCTGGGTCTGTCCCAGGGAGGCAGCAATCCAACATGGGCTGCCTTAGGGAGAAAAGCACTGCTCGATTTAAAAAAAATGCCTTAAAGGAATAAAATCCGAATCAGAGTGTTTGCAACCTGTCCTGAGCCATTGCTGGCAAACACCAGGGCAGGTGGTGGTGAGTCTTTGTCCTTTCTTGAGGGTGTGGCCAGGTGTTGTCACCTGGTGCCTGCTTTTCCTGCACAAAACGTGCACACGTGATGGACAGTTTAGTTTATATCACTTTCAGATCTGCTCATTTGGCTCGAGGAAAAAAAAAGATCCACACCCAAGTGAAGAAACCACCTAAGTGTCAGTTAATTACAAAATATTCAACTGTGTAATTGACTTCTTTCTTCTTTTTTGTTTCCCTCCAGAAAACAGAACATACATCAAGCCAACCATTATGTACTGAAGGAACCACCTATTGCTGAAAAATGTGTAATGACCACTGTTTGAAGACTATGTAGTTCTGAGAAACGTCCCTTCCAACCTTTGATGCCTTCAGTACTGTGTGAGGAACAGGATTTGTAGCATGAAACTTGAAGGACAATTTCAAGCAATTTACTGTTGCTGCATTGAAAACTGCCGTATTAAGAAACACTGAGACTTTTTACAAGCTTACCATACCAAACCAAGCCTGTCACAACAGATCATTTTTAGGTCCCCGGAGATAGAAAGGAGTTTTAGTATTTTTAAGCACATACATCAATTATTTCCCCTCCCCACCCCACCCCAAAAAAGAACTTTTTTTTTTCCTTAGGAGGTGGCTATTACCGAATAGCAATGGCACAATGATTTTAAGCCACAATGGTCCTCACTGGCTGTACATCATACAAGTCCAGTTTATCACTGAAACTGTTCAACATGGAGCTGTTTCGATTGTGTTTATAAATTAAGCTTTGTTTACTGAAGCAGATACTCGATATATATTACGTTTTAAAAAGAAATGTGTGTACATTTTTTAAAAGAACGATGTAAAAATTGTCCTTTCATTAGATGACCGATTCAAAAGTGTGAGCTAAACCCTAATAGCTGATGTAATATGAGGATTATAATTGATGCTTTTTTTTTTAATGCTCAGTTCAGCTTGGCTTTTGGTCTTTTAAGATGGAAAAATGAATATGCAGTAGAGTGTTAGATAATGGAAACTTTTAAGTATGGTTTCTCTGTTGTACCATATTAAGTTAAAGTACACATTCTTTGTTAAAAATGTTCTTGCTAAAAATACAGTATTAAAAAGTTTTTTGTTTGACTTTGGAAATCTTCTAAGATTTTTTTTGGACTGTGAATTCCCATAGTAACTGTACTAATGCAAACCGGTATTTTGCACTATTAAAAATACTTGAAGAAATTACTTAATAAAGAGGGTGGGTTGGTATTAAACATTTTCCTAATTATTGTACGCTCCAGATTCTGAACTTTGAAAACTGAAAACAGCTGAAAGCTTCCCTTCTCAAAACGTGGGACTGAAGGCTGGTTCGAGTCAGGTGGAATTAAGTGATCACCTGTTCCCTCTTTATTTTAATTCCTGGGTCAAAGGCACGGTGCTCATT
Organism: Irena cyanogastra; assembly: GCA_013397155.1. Taxonomy (NCBI): domain Eukaryota; kingdom Metazoa; phylum Chordata; class Aves; order Passeriformes; family Irenidae; genus Irena; species Irena cyanogastra. Next base: position 1,392,477 of record VWZV01012656.1, on the reverse strand, counting down.
TCCTTACAAACTCCTGTTTGTGTACACATGTTTGCACACACATGCCCTGAATATAAATCACTGTCACTTAAAAACAAAAAAGACCTTTAAATAGATCTACAGGGAATATGATCATGTTTACTTCTGGCTACATCTAAATGTAGAATGTTGACAATTTCTTTCCTTTTTAGCACTGCATTTTTTTCTCATTAGCAGACCTTAGTAAACAGACTGCAGAATAGAATCGCCTGATTTTTGTTTGTTTTTAAATATTTTAGCTTAACCAGTGTCAGTTCAAGAAAACATGTTGCCCTCTGTTCTACAGGTGATGCAGTGACTTATCAGAATATTCTTCCAATGTACAAATTGGATTTGTTCCATATTATTTTTATGACAGCTGTTCTAAAAGCTGCATTAATCATGCTGCCATTGATCAAACCACCAAAAGTTGAATGATACAAAGAAACAGGAGCATTAGGAATTGTGAGTCCTCCTGATTCTTAAGAAATGCTCATGTGTGAATAAAACATTGTAATGCCAGAACTTAAATTGTACCTTTAGGTATTATATTAATTTTAGTTTCAATTCTAGTAGGATTTTCTGAAGTGAGGGCTGGACTTTATTCTAAATCTTATTTTTAAAAAGGAGTTGAACCAGCCCTTGGGCTGCTGCAGCATTTCTGGTGACCCAGGGCTGGCAGTGCTCCTGTGAAGTGCAGATTTTGAAGAGAGATCTTTGCTCAGTTATCCAGTATCGTGTAGTTTAGAAAGATTTACTGTAACTAAATCGCTCCATCTTTAAAATACCAACATTTTTGTGCTTTCCTTTCATCTCCATAAAGACTTTCTGAGCATTTTTCCCCTCCGTGGCTGATGTACACATTCCTTAAGGCATCACTGAGCCTGGGCTGATGAGCACTGGTTGATTCCTGATCTGCCCATCCCAGATTGGTTTTAAATGTCAAAATTCTGACAAAGGAAGTTTAGGAGACAAACTGGAGAGACTGACTCTGTTTTCAGTCCTCACTAGGTGGCTCCTGGTAAGTATTGACAAAGCAAGAGGCTGAGGAGCTTGGGTGGAAGCTCAGCCAAACGAGTGTGGAAGGAAGGTGTTAAAGCCACCCTGGGGTGGAGGAGCCACCTCAGCCTTCACCACCACACTCCTCCTCGCTGGAACAGCCCCAGCTGGCGCCCAGAGAGGAGCAGCACCTCCTGGGGTTGGGGTTTCAGGGTGGTTTTTGGCTGGCTGTGGGGCAGAGGGAGCAGGCAGCCCCTCCTGCTGCAGTGGGGCTGTGGGCAGCTCAGCTGGGTGAGTTTGGGGTGCAGCACCCACAGCCCCTCTGCCAGCTCTGGCTCCTGAGAGCCTGCCCAGGAGTGTGGGTGCCCTCTGGGGTGGCCATGGAGCCATCCGTGATCCTGGCTGAACGCAGGCAATAAAAGAGTTTTTAAAAAAGCCTGGATGTGGCATCCAGTGCCATGGTTGAGCTGAGGGTTCAGGGAACGGGTTGGACTCGGTGACCTTGAAGGTCTCTTCCAACCTTGTGTGATTCTGTGATTCTGTGAATGGGTGCTGGATTGCAGCTGTGGGATGCAGACCATAATAAACCCCAGAGGATCAATAGTGCCCAATCTCCATTTGGAGCCTGGATCTGTAGCAGTGCACAGTGAGAACATGGCTGTGCATTAAAACCTGAATGCTGCTTGGAGTAACTGCTGCCTACAAGGAAGTGGCCTGTAAATACATTTATTTACAGACTGTTTTTAGTAATATGACAAAATGTGGGCTAACCTGAATTGCTACAAATTTCCTTTATGGCCTCTGCTGATCTCCACAACCCCTCCTGTGCCAGTGCATGCACTGAGCCCTGAATACACGTGGGACAATTCCCAGCCTGGGCTTGGATCTGGAACCTTTGGCAGCAGTGCTGATGGAGGCACTTCCACCTTCCCCCTGCTGCTTCCTGCTGTGGTGCTGCAGCATCCACTGGCCCTGCTGCCCTTGCTGGGTGGGGACAGAGAGGGCAAGGAGTTTAAAGGGGGGTTTTTCTGAGCCAGGTCATGTGCTGTCATCACTTCTAATACATACTGCAAGTTTAAGCACTTGTAAAATCACTGCTAAGAAACAATCTGACTTTAGTTCTGTCTGCATATAAGAGCATCTTTGATGGTTTGAAGCTGAGATGGAAGGGCAGGGAAAAATGTATTTTTATGATGATGTATTATGGATGGATAATGATTTGCTACTGCTTTGTATTTGTACATCAAAGGAATCAATTGAAACGAGGCAGTTCAGTGTCAGCAGAGCACAAGTGCTGCAGCTTTTGTGGGTGCTGCACCCACCCTTGCCTTCAGACCTGAACCTGTTTGGGTCTTCTGTTGGAACAGAGCATCCTTTGCATGAATGTTTGGGTGTGGGCATCTGAGGCAGGGGAAAAAATTCTCTTTGGAGCTCATTTTTTAAAATAAAAACTCCCATTTTTCTGAGTTTCATTTACAAATGCATTAAGATTTTACTACATCTTCATTATATGATTCTGTTGACATAATCCAAAACTGTGAAAGCAAATACAGCACCATACATTAAAATGTTCTTAAGATAAGTGATACTTTAAAAACTGTGTGCTTCATAATAGTTTTACTATTTTAATATACATCCAGCCTTGCATGTTTGAAAATGCTTTCACAGCTCTTTCAGGAAGGACACTGAAATGTGTATTCACTGAGCAGTAGATCCCTTTCACCATCTATTATTTTTTGTTTCCAAGAGTGGTTAGTTGTGGGGAAAGGGGATGGTTTTGCTGTGTATGTATATATATATATAAAATATAAAATATACCTGCTGCTCCTGGTACCAGAGTAAGCATTCTGGAATAAATTCTGGCTGGTCAGAGGGAAGATGGAGATGAAGGAGCCAGAGAAGTGACACGTTCATATTGAACCGTACAAAATCGGTCCAGCTCTAATTAATCACTGTGTGCTTCACTCAGCCCCCAGTGGGCCAGACTTGCTGTTCACAAGAAAATCCAAAGTAAAACAGTAGAGACAAACTCAGTCCTTCTGAGTTGTTACCTGCAGTGGTTTCATTGTGGTGAGGTTTGTGTCACAGCTCCCTCACAATAAATGTTGCAGTCCAACCCCCCTGACATTAAGGTTATTAAGAGAGTTTTTGGTGTACACAGTCTGATTTAAATGCTCTGCATGAAGCACTTGAATGTCCCAGCAGCACGTGGATGGACCAGGGCACCTTTGGGAAGGGCAGGGAGGTGTTTGTGGTCACCCTGCCCTGCCTTTGGACAGCTGGACAGGGCACAGGGAGCCTACAGAGCGCTCCTTTAGGATCTGGGCTTTGCCTGAAGCTTTAATCCTGTTACCCAAAGCCACATGCCTAAAATTAATTGTCCCCCTGTCCACCAAAGTGACCAAACAGGAAAAACCACTGGCATTAAGTGAAACAAGATGAATTAGCTAAAAAGAGAGGAAAGAATTAACAGGAATGAAAAATAAACCTTAATTCACTCCAGTGCCGGTAGGATTTGGCATTTAACTTTAATCATATGTTTCATTCTGTGTCGGGGAGAAATCCCTGGTTTGTGTTTCCCCTGACAATTCCTGCCATTAGCTGAAAGTGTTTATTCCCAGAGCTGTGCTGCCATGAGTTGATGATGCTGGGACATTTACAGAAGAGAGGTTTTGGCAGGAAAATTTCTTTAACATTTGGAACATTCTTACGAAACATAGTATTGCTCTTTGTAGATCAGTCCAAAGCTATTGCATGCAAATTGTTGCATTCTCTTCCTTGCTGTCAGCTGGAGCAGAGGGGGAAACCACATCCTTAAAAGTAAGAAAACAGACTTAAAATGCTTAAATAACAAGGAATAACTCCCTATTGGACTCTTTCTTCATAGTTCTGTAAAGCTGCTGAGGACAGAAATGGTACACAGAGATTTTTGGTGTCAGATCAGTGCTTTGCATTTTATGTGATCATTTACACCTGTGCAAAGTAAGTGTTTGGTAGCATTTGACAGCTGATTTAGCAACGTTTGACACCTATATTACAATGTCGAAATGACTTTACAATGTGCAAAGCAGTGGAAAAAGCTTTGACTCTTTTCATGGCTTTTTCCTTATAGTTGAATATTAAAATCCCATTCCAAAGGAAAAAAAATATAAGTCCTCACCTCCTGACTGTAATTCCTTGTTTTTTCTAGTACGTTATGTTCTGTTCATACTAACTTGGGGGAAAAAAAGAAAAAAGCATAAAGGGGAAAGAGAAAAGCAATTGTGTTTAATCCACAGCCTGGATCCACAGGTGTTGACTCTTACACCAAACAGAACCCAGCTGGAAGGAGACACAGGGAAGTGAGAACTCTGCTGCTGGGTGAGAAGCCCTGCAGGACTAAGACTCCTGATTTGCAAAAGCTGGTAAGTAAATCGCAAAGTTTTTATAGTTACTAGGTTTTTTGAAATTAACAGAAATTTTCACCAAATGTAAGTTTTATTTTCACTTAAATTGGTTTTGGCTTCTTCAAAGCAAACCCTCAAGAATCTCCCAAGCCAGAGTATTTCTTTTTTGCTGCTTGAAGACAGGCAGTAGGAGACTGTTCAGGATTCCTGCAAGAAATAGGGGCTTGATCAGTTTGATACTTTGGAACCACTGGAAAAAAAAACAAAAGTCAGCAATATCACCTCTGTGCATAAAGAGTCACTGCAGTTCTGAGTTTATAAATAGAGCTTTTCCCACTCCAGGACAAGCAGCTCAAGCAAGAAGGATCATGGCAAAAACACTGTCTAAATTGTACTGTTCAATTTGTGAAGACACAGCTGTTTGAAATGCAGTTGCCAATGCTGTGTGTTGACAGGATGTGATATCTTAATGAAAATAATAATAATGTTGTTTGCTCATCTGGTACCAGCCCAATTTCCGAAGGAAAAGCCTCTCAGAGTTCCCACATGGAAGTGTTTTTTCCAGCTAAACTGATGCAGTAGCCAGTGTAGCATGAGTAAGTTAAGTGTCTGTGAAGTTCATGGGCTGGTGAGGAGGCAGGACCAATTTGCCAAGGCTGGAATTACTGACAGGCTGAATGACCCATGGCCAGGCTGTCACCTTCCTTTACATTACATTTGCAGCACAGCCCAGCGGAACAGAACCTGGGAAAAATGACTCCAGCAGGAGATTGCAGGATTTTCAAGGTTACCAGCGTTGGATTGTCATTTCCTAGATCAATCCCAGTGGCCTCTTGCTGGCACCTATGGATAAGGCAGAGAGCAGCCTCCTGCTTTGCCATCACTCAGAACTAAACCCCCCCCACTCACCAGGGTCTGTCTCTTGGTCTGCCCCACGTGCACAGAAATCAGAGCCCCCCATGCCCTCCCTGTGTTCCCAGGGCTGCTCTCACCTGCAGTGCCTGGCTCAGGGCAGCCCAGCCAGCTGGCACGAGTGGAAAGTCTCAAATGTTAGCCAAAGGACAGCAAAATTATCTATTTTAGACAAGAAAATAAAGCAGGAGATTCCTCAGCATGGCAGCTGCAGTTGGGAGGGAGAACAGACAACAACCCAAATGTTTATTTATTGTTTGTGTTTTGTACCCAGTAAGGGTCGTGAGGGGAAATCACTGAAGGATCATTTGCTCAGTCTCAGGGAAGGGTTGATTTCCAGGGGTGCAGTGCAGTGCACCCCAGTCCCTGGGGCTTCACTGGTTTCCCACTTTGGTTCCCAAGCAGAATCTCCCCTGCCCTGTGCTCAGGCATCCTGCAAAGGGAAGGCTGAAGGGTGAGGAAGATAACATCAGCTGCTGCAAATGGGCCTGGGGATTTTTGACTTAAGTTTTATTAGGAACTGGAACGTGACATCCCTTCCTGGTGAACACATCCCCAGCCCATTAATGTCAGCCAGAGTTGTGCTCACGTGGCACAGAGAGCTGATCTCTGTCTGTCTGTCCAGGCTCTGACACACAGCCCCAGTCCTGGGCCTTACTCAAACAATGACAGCTTAATGAGGATTTACTCTGTGCTCTCTGTCTCTATAAAAGTAATTTTTAAATAGCATAATGGAATAATATTTACTCAACAGCCTCTGCATTGTTTATTCCCCAGTGTCTATCTTACAGTCTTGTGAGATGGAAATAAATATTTACTCACTCTTCATTCATGCAGTTTATTCTATGTAGAACTGCAGCCAGCTCTATTCACCCTATTGCCTTTCAGCTGGATGCTATAAAGAGAAGAAATTAATTGTTGTTAAACTTAGGTATGTGATGAAAAGGACCAAAAAAGTTTAGTGCTGGCTCCTGTCTGCATTTTAGTGCACGTGCCCCCTCCCAGCCCATCCCCTCAGCCAGTGTGAGGAGTGCATGTGTGTGTAAAAATCAGATTGCCTCCAGCTCTTTACTGTCCACTGACACAGCCTCTCTGTAGAAACTTTTGATGAACAGTCAGCATCTAATTCCTCAGTAATAAAAAACCCTAAGTTGCTTGCAATCATTATTCCAAATGGAAAAATTAATTGTAAATAACTGGAAGTCAATTAAGGCTGGGTTCTGCCGGGTAATGCAAATCTTTTATAGTTTTGTTTCAGTTAACTGCCTCATTAATGATTTATAGATGTGTATACAGCTGTGGGAACCATAGCATTATCTAATGCACTCAGAGAATAATTACATATGAAAAGAACTACGTGGCTCAAGGGAAAAACTCAGAAATTACTTACTGCCTTAACTTCAACCATATTAAGATGCAAAGCATTTAGAAACCAACTGTGATGTTTTATCATATTCTTGAGGTTTCACATTGTTTTTAAAAAAGGAAAAATAATTCTTTCTAAAAAAATATTTGTACACTTCAGAATTACACAGTACACAAAAATCAAGATGTCTCAGCCGAGAATGTCAGCATTTATTTATTATTTAAAAGCCTAAGTTTTAAAACATTTCCATTCCCTTTGTGCATCTGCTATACAGGAATAAAAGACATTTCTCCAGTTAAACAATTCATGGGCATATGCATCTATCTCCCTGAATTACACAGAGCCAGAAGTAGTTTTGGGAAGACTTCCTTCAGGAGTCATTTTCCTGAATATACAAATACTTTTGGTGCTTTTTCTTTGGTGATGCCAATTTTGGAAGTTTGAGGAGTTTTTTGTAAAATATTATTTTCACTCCTGAATAGGGCAGTGAACCTGAAGTTTGCATAATTTGCTGCTTATTTCTTAGAGATTCTAATCCAGTCTGTATCTATATATAACTAATCCAGTCTGTATGTATATCTAACTGCTGATGGATATTTGGAAGCACCATAGAAGAGCTTTTGCTTTTAAGTCTGCTTTTCTTCATTGTGAGGGCAGAGAAGGGGTCAGGGTTCTTCTCCCCACACCCAGATTTTGACTTGCAGAGCCTGCCCTGACATTTTCCATGCAGCTGTCTCCCCAGCAGTGCAGGTCCCCAGAGCTCCTGGCACTGCCCTGGGAGAGTTCCCAGTGCCAGGGCATAAACCCAGGTGTGCTCTGCCCCCTCTGTGCCCCAGGTCAGCCTTCATCCTCAGGCTGAGCAGAGTCACCATCCCCTGCTTTTGTCCCCAGAGTGGCTCCAGGAATATCAGGGTGCTCCTGGGCAGCTGCTCTGGGTTGAGCTGTGCACAGCCTGTCACTGTCACAGCCCCCTTGTCCCCATCCCTGACACAACTCCCAGAACACCCTCCCTCTCTTCTTCCCCCACCTCCTTCAGGCCTCTGCCCCCAGCCCTTCCCTCCAGCCCAGGGCTGTTGCTTTGTTTGCTCAGTCAGGGATGATGTGATGTGATGTGATGTGATCTGTCTGTGCTCCTCCCCACGTGCCCTGTGGTTTAGGGCCTTTTTTTGCCACACATTTGGCAATATTAAACCCTGGCCCAGTTGTCTATTGGAACTATACAAGGCCAGAGGGAGGCAAATAAATTTTTTTATTTTGTCTGCAGGTGTTCAGCCTCTTTCAGAAAACCTGTGACCATCCTGTACCACGAACTCACATCCCAGATCAGGTGAGCACGTTCCACCAGGCAGGAAACAGAAACAGCCAGCCTGATGTCCTTTTGTGGAACAGGAAGAGCAGTGGGGAAAGGACAGCAGACACTCATTCCAGGCTTTTCCAGTGGCACCAAACCACAAACACTGCCTGGCCACCAGCCTGCTGCTGCTGGCCAGCTGGCTGTGGGATTAAATGGAACACAGAATGCTCAGTGTCCTGCTTGCTGTGCTAGAGAGCTGCTTCCACAGAGAGGGATGAGCAGATGAAAATTCACAAGTTTTCTCTGTGCAGAAAATCCATGGTAGGTTCTGTTCTTCGTGCCTGTTAAAAACAGGTTTGGGTGTTTGTAATTCTGCTTGGCACTGAAGGAAATTGTTGACTCTAGGTTGTATTGACTGATGGAATAATTCAGGGTGATGAGGTCTCAGGAAGTCATTTGTTCCCACCTCCCACTCAAAGACTTCTGCAACCACATCAGTGACCATGTGTGAAATGGAAGTGAAGGCAAAAGCATGGGAATAAGGTTTTTGGAGGTTTTATTGCCAGAGAATAAAACAAATAGGCAATTGAAATTGTCATAAAATATTTGTAACTCTACAGTGGTGTAATGAAACATTATGTTAATCTACAAGGACAAATTAAGGGCTGCAAATCAAGTATCATTTAACATTAGAAAAATGTATTTGTAATTCTAAGCTTTTGAGGCTGTTCCTGCATGAGGAATAGCTAAATTAATCAAGATTAAGCTGTCTAGGGTGATTAAACACACAGATACAACCTTTGGCTTGTGACATCCTCATAGACATCCTTATGGAGTTGTAGGCACAGACTTACATGGCCTTGATGGCACTTGAATGTGCCTTGGAATATTCTTGTGGAGGGTCTGGGCTTGTCACCTTTTTGTTCAACACAGTCTGGCCATTCTTACCTTCTGCTATCTCTGTTTTTATGTTTTATTTCAGTGCAACCACCACAGGTCATTCCATTAAGTCTTCCTGAGCAGTGGGCAGTAGTTCTTATGGCCATTTCTTACTTGCTTTTGGAAAATAAAATTAAAAAAAAAATAGGTAAGATATTTGGCAAACCACATCCTGATTAGCAAAAATGTTTAGCAATTTTTCTTGTTTGACTGTAGTTTATCACACATTGCACTGTGAGCTGAAAAGATTTTAAGGCATTCTCAGTTCTGGTTTTAATGTTCTTTATAATCAAAAGGGTAAATAAAGGCACATCAGCATGATGAGGTGTGTGGTGGGAGACAGGCAGAAAAGCTTCTCAGGCCAGACCTGCCAGCTCTCACCATGCCTCTGTCAGAGCTGAGTGTGCCATAAGGAGCTGCCTCAGAGACAAAAACAATAATGCAGATGCAATTTCCATCTCAGATCTTCTGCCCCCGAGAGAAAAATGAGATCACGAAATTATAAACTGGAAGTAACATTTTATTGTGAATCCCTTTGCCATTTGAAATACAGCTTGGAGATGGGGTTGCTGCTCTCAGTGACTGCCATCCTTTCCTTCCTCAGTCCTGTAGATCTGCCCTAAGAATGAACCAAAAGCCACAAGCACTGTGGTGGGACAGGGGACAGCAGAGGGATGGCAGAGACAGCAGACCCCTGGGACTCCCTGTCCCACCAGTGGAGATCCCAAGTTCTCAAGGTGACAAACTCATTCCTTCACAAGCACAGCTCAGTTTCTCTTCTGTTCCCCACCCACCACTACCCCCAATCAGATAAATTCTCATAACCAAAAAACCATGGCCAAGGAAGCATTTATTTTGTTTCCATATGACATTCTCCATCTGAAAGACTTGTAAATCAGATCCAAAAGTCACTCACAGCAGGCTGAAATCTGATGTTACAAAGATTCAATCTGGGAAAAAAAGATAAACCCACCCTGAAATGAATCCTGATATATTATATTTACTAAGAGTCCAATTATGCCTTTCCATTTTACACAATTCTTGTGGAAGGCAGGGGGAAATGATGCATATTTATCAATGTGGTGTTATTCTTTATTCTGCCTGCATGCCTTTGGCAGTGACTTCAGAAGATAAATGCTAAACTACCCAGCTAATAACTCAGGAGCTTTGCCCTGGAGGAGAGCAGCCCCAGTGATCATTTCTCCTCCTGGATCAAAATTTTGAAGTGTTCCAGTTGGATCAGTGCTTGAGGAAGAATTGTTCCCCCTTGTTCCTCATGACTTGTGCTGTCCTTGCCCTGGGGAGCAGGGTTTGCAGGAATGTGTGCCCTGAGCCCTCCCTGTGGGCTTTGCAAACATCCAGGCAGAGGATGGAGACCCAGAGGCCACTCCTAAACAACTCTGCTTTCAAATAAACATTTACCCACTTCTAACTGAAGAACAGAGTGCAAAATGGGGTTGTGGAAACTGTGCACCAAAATATTCCTATTGTCTGCATGAGAATTGTGACTGTCTTAATTAAAATGAGCAGTGAATAATACATATTCACTTTAATAGTTTATTATTTCCTCACTGGATGTGTTTTTCTCACATCAATATGCATTCATGCACATTTTGTGGACTGTAAATGTGATTAGCCCTTCGAGTTATATTTCGGGCATTTTTAAATTGGCCACTTGTACCTGTGTGCCACACATCTCACCACTGACCCTGGAATCTCATAAAATCAGAGAAATACTGAGAACTTCACCAGCACTGTGACCTCATTTGAGGAGCACCTAAAAATGCACTTACTTTTATTGTTTAGCTATATACAATAGAACTTTACATGTGATAGCTAATTTTAAAAACAATATGTGCAATTTCATGTTCCTGTGGGTGGTGAAATAAGTGTTATTTTGTCCTTACAGCTGTTACTTTCTCTCAGCATAATAATACACAAATTAGTAGCAGAAAGACAACATTTCATAGTCCTTACTTATGCTATAAAGGTGATGCATATAAACTTTATAGTAGGTATTGGTATAATCTAAGATTTGAAGTGTATCAAACTGTAAAGTCATAACAGAAAGTACCAGGATGAAATAAATTTTGGACAGTTGGGAGGACTTTGGTGCTATAAATTGTAAAAAAATTAGTAATGCCAAGTTCTCATTGCTCTCTAAAAGGGTCTGAAATGTCACAATTAACAATTTTTCATAGCAAAGAAGAGAAGTTTTGGAATTTTGAGCCCTGGTTTTGTCTGATTTAAAGAAAGGGTGCACAGCCCAGATCTGAGCCCTGCCCTCACCCCCAAACCTTGCCCATTCTGTGGGACAGGGCCATGCACAAATCCCTGAGTAGGGTGGCTGTGGGACACAGAGAGCCTCACAGGAAAGATCCACCTGACTCTCATTTACAGATTTTGAAAGGGATGTCAAATGGAGATTAAAGTGACTTGTTGAATGCAATATATGAATCTGTGGAGAACTGGCATTTCATCAGCTGCAAAGGCAGTCACAGCCCTGTGCCCAGAGCCCTCCCAGCTGAGCCATGCCATTAACTGACTAATAAACCTGGAGGAAGAGAAAAACCATAAAATCCCACAGTCTCTTCAGGCTTGCTGATTTGGGAGGGTGGGGGCACCCTCTGGATGGACAGCTGATGAAATCTCCTAATTCCCCATGGCCAATAAAAGCTGGTACCCCTGCAGTGGCCAGGAAAATGATGGATGCAGTTCCAATTCCACACGAGGGTCTCTCACTCTTTGCCCTTGGTTTTGTGCAGAAGTGAAAAAGGGTCTGTGTGTGTCCCCAAAATCCTCAGAGGATGGCAACAGTGAGTGACAGCCAGGAGTGCAGGTCCAGAGTGATTTTAGGGTTTCTCTGGTAACATTTCACTGAATTAAGGTGAATTTCTGTGTCCCAGAGGATCCAGACAGAGCTCGTGGAATGGGAGAGGTGAGGCTTGTGTGGGTTCTGCTGAGGCAAAGCATTCCAAGCACGGCTGTGTCTCCATCCAGGCATTCCAGGGAGAATTCCTCACCCTGCTGCATCCATGAGCCTCCCAGGGCACAGAGACTGGCTGGGAAAAAAAATGGATAAAGATATTTTTAAAAAAATCCCCCTGGGACCATCTCCCGTATTTAATAAGGAAAAGCACCTTCTGTGCAGCCAATAAAAGTTGAGTCTCTCATGAAGATTTATACCATATTACACACTGAAATTCAATGTACAATGATACCCTTGTGTATACAGTTGTCAGAATAATAATCTTTGTCTGTCTGATCAACTTATATTTTATGCCAACAACACAGCATTTAATATTATATCGTTTCAGAGGAAGAAAATAAATTTATTCATGTAACAACTTGCCCAGTAGCTTAAACAGACAAAGTGAAAAAAAAATAGCTTAGAGTTTTTACATTGACTTGTGATCCACAATACAGATTTTTATACAATTTCAGCAGTTTTATGCAGCAAGAAAAACTATGATTCTTAATCTAGTTTCTGAAATTGTCTCACTATTTTATGCTGCCATGAGGAATAATGCAGTTGGATCTGACTGCTGCAGTTTGCTTTTGGCATCCTCCTGAAACCAGGAGTCTAAAAATACAAATGGTAATCAACAGCTTCTTTCTGTATTCTGCATTGTCACATTCTGTGCTGTATTCTTAGGCTTTGTGCCTCAAAATGTACATCCAGAAACACTTATGGAGAATTTACACATGGACTCCCCCACAACCAGAGCACTCCTTGAGAGAAGTCAGTGGAGCCTTCCCACGATCTGGGGCTGCTTCCAAATGATGCAAAGCTCTGCCAGATAAGAAAACTGAAGCAATATAGAAAATCTCTGTTGTATGTAGATCCATTAAATCTATTCCCCTAGCAGCCTGTGCAGAAAACTGACAGACTTTGAATGATTTATTGGTACCTTTTTAAAGGCATCTACTTTTTACCTTACATTAATTTTTCTTTATATAACGATACCTGACAAAAAAAGGGAACCTGGTGACAGGCCACCCCCACCCAACTCCCCCCAAAAAAAAGTTGATGAAGAGATTGGATAGGGGATTGGGAGAGAAATAAAAGAGGATGGTTAGAAATGTATCTGTGCCCCAGGATACACCCAATCAACAAAAGCTGCACACTCAGAAAAGAAAGGGATGCCACAGCCTTAGAGCTGGCAAGGAGTGGGATGAGATGGGCTTTAAGTTCCTTCCAACCCAAACCATTCTGGGATTCTGTGATTGCAGAGGAAAAGGAAAATTCTTGTGAGGGTGTAACAAAATGGGCAGAGCTCTCCATTTTTATCAAAACCCCCAAATCCCCTGGCCGGGCGGTGATGCCTGATAATCCATTGGTGACTATCATTGAAACTTTTCCAAAATTGTGTATTGTTGCACCAAGAGACAATGGAATTGCTGTTTCCTCATAACAGGATGTGCTGTGAGGGCCTGAGGAACGTGACAGATTCCAAAATACACACACACCCCCGTGCACACACACACACTCACACACACACACAGCTCCTGCGGGGAAACGAGCCACCAGGACGTGCTGGCCAAGAGCTGGACTTTTCTTTTGCAATCAAAGAGAGGAAACAGCCATCCACTGTCATCCTAATCACCAGAATCTTCCTATTCAGGCTGCTATGGACCAGCTTATATGTGAGGATTCATATGCCAAGTTCATTCTGTGAAATAAAATACACGTTCAAGAACAGAATTAGGTAGCTCATGGTAGAAATGCACGTGAGAAAAATGCACCTTCACTGCAGGAGTGGAAGAAAAGCTGAAGGAGGACACAGATTAAATCCAGCTTTGAGATTTATAGGAATTTGTTTGCATGGAGCACATTCGGAGCACTTTGATCAGATTAACTTCTCTATATGAAAGCAAACCAACACTTCCAACCCACATCATATTGCCCCAGGAGAAAAACAAAAAAAAGAGGCAGTTACAAATGAGCTGTCCCCCAAAATAACTCAGGCCTTCATGGATTGATAGTCTGAAACTGCTCCAGAGAGGTGAGAAAAGGCAAAGGAAAATCAAAACACCAGAAAAGGGAATTGCCCAGAAGCACAAGAGAGCTCCTGCACAAGGAGGAGGGAGCAGGGAGGTTCTGCTGGCTGACACCAGCTGGGCAGGCTGCAGGGCCTGGGAGCTCAGACTTTGGGAATGTATTCAGTGATTCATGGCACCACCTGAGAATTAGAAACCTAGAGCTCAAAAATAGAAGTGATCTATTTTTACTGGCAAAAGAAATCACCAGGAATCTCCCAAATCACACACATGGTAAAACCAAAACACTTTGAACCTGGAGAGGTTTTATTTGTAACTCAGTCAAATGCACTTTGAAAATTGCTCAGTGGTAAATTAACACCAGATTAATTGCTGTTAAAACAGGATTATAACTCATAGATACAAGATTTGAATTAAAAATTAAGGATTATAATTCTAATAAGAATAATAGATTCTTAACTGAAATACAGTTTTCATCACTCAACAACCATCATTACCAGAATATGCTTTTGTTTGGAAGTAGCTCAGTTAAACTAACTTTAAAAAAAGCAGATTTTTTTTTTTTTGTTTCAAGAGTAGTCCACACATCCTTTCAAAGGTTTCATCCCCTCCAATTACCTTCCAAATATATCCTGAGTAGGATAGTGTGACACAAATGTGCTGCAAATGCACTGCACAGGAATGTGTGTGCTCATTTAACCAGACACATTAAACTGAGCTACACAGATTTGTGTCAGGTATTCCCCTCAGATGGCTCAAGAATTCTGGAGCTGCAGGAGTAGATCACCTGCCACCCTTGGGTCCAGTCCTGCTCCTATGGAAGTGAAATATTTCATATTTATTAAAGTAGCCAGGGATTGCTGTACATGGGGAAGAGACTCAACAAACAAAAGTTGCTCTGTGTTTGTATTTAGACATTGGCTTCTGCATTCACATTATTTATCTTCATTAGTCGTAACATTTTTTGTCATGCACCTGAGGATGGTGGATTTCAGAACAGTCAAATTTTGTAGTTGGTGGAAAAGAAAATTTCCTTCCTTTCTCTCTAAAGATGCATCTTAGGTTAAACTGTGTAAACAAAGTTTTCCTGAGAGATTCCTTTGCCCACTGGGAAAAATTTGGAAGATGCCACATTAAATATTCCAGCAGCTCAGACCTCATAGAGAGCCTTCTTTTCTAATTTAATGGATTTCACCTGTTTTTCTTTTCATTTACCAATTTGCTTATCCCAGCAGTGAAGAATGAAAAGCTAGTTACACAAAACATATAGATTTTATATTTAATGCAAAATGAAGCAGGCAAAACCAGCTCCATAAAATATTTTTGCAGGGCTTTTTTGCTCTGAAAGAAAACAGGTATCCCTGTTCCCTATTAATCTTTTTTGATGCATTCCGTTCAGGGTGGCCAGCAAACTGATAAGATCGTTCCTTCAGATTTCAAAATTACTGAATCTGGAAATAGTTCTCATTTATCTCATGCACTGCTGAGAAAACAATCTCAAATCGTTGGTTCTACTGATGAAACTTCCTTAGCAACACAAGGGCTCCAGAATTATTTTTCAGACCTTGTCAATGCTTCCTGTGAGGTTTCCGTCACTGTCAGCATCCAACACCTCGCAGATGAGCAGGGAAAAAAACCCAGGCAGCCCAGAAAGCTGTGATAAATTAATAGAGGGTAAGTTAATAGATTAAATGGAATTAGTAGGAGTGATGATAAATCTAAGATTCCCTAACAATAGTCCAGTGAGTTATGTTTTAGATTTATGAAGTGTTTTATCATGTAGATGAGAATCTATAGAGAAGGGACAATGTCCCAGTGGGGTTAGAAAAAAATCAGGAAGGCTGAACACTTGGAGCTGGGCATTTCTTTGGGACTGCACCCCAGGAATGAAGGCAGGAGAACCCTGTCTGCCTTGACTTCCAAAGCCTTGGTGTTGGACAGGACATGCCAGCAGGAATCCTGCTTTCCTGAATCCTACAGACTCCTCTCTCCGCCTTGCTGGCAATTTAAATAAGACTTCTCAGCCAGAATCTCTCATGGTAAATTATACTTAGGCCCCAGTTTAAACCTTCACCACCTTCAGTTTATACTGACTAAGTCTCCAGTGTGCAGCCCGTCCCTTAAACCAGATTTCAATAGTTTCAAAGTGTATAAAGTGTCAGTAGTGCAGGATTTGGCTTTTAATATGATTGGAACAGACTAAAGTTACTTTATTTCAGGTACCTCCACTCTCAGGTTAGAGGGTGCTTTCTGCTGTGAAGATTTTTTCCTTGCCTGACACAAAAAACGTTCACCTCAGTTCTCAAATTCACCAGTGCTCATCTGACACTTCACAAGTTGCCAAATGTCTGCTCAGACACTGAAAAACCCTGTTTCTGCTGGGTTCTAAGCTAGGTGTTACAGAGGAGGGCTGGAAATCAGTGAGAACGTGTCTATCCAGGGCTGAGCAGAGCCACTGAACATTAACCCTTTACTGACTGCACTGCGTGTTGCCTGCCCTTTGCTCAGTCCCTGCTGCCAGGGAACAGCCTCCCCTTCAGGCTTGCTCATGCCCTGACTTCTATTTTTACTTTTTCCCCTTCAAATTCCTCATCTTTTTTTTTTTAAGCTACTCTGCTTCATCACCTGCTTTCCAGAGTGGCTGTGACACAGGGCTGTGTTGCCCAGACTGAAGTGAGGTGTGCTGTGGGCATGAAGTGGTCAGGAAGGGAAAGAAATCCCTGCTGAGGCTGTGTAAGACAAACCATAATATTCTTGAACTATCTGGCTTCATCTTTAAACCTTCGACTTACTCCTTGCAGCACTTCAGTCTGAGAAAAGCTCCTTAAAATTTTAAGAATAGGTTAAGAACTCTTAAGAATAACTCAAGAATAGCTTCTTAACCTCCTTCTGAATGAGCTGAGTGTTCCCCTCTTGATCCATTCTGCAGTGACTTCAGACAGACAATTTAAAGCCAAGGAGATTAAATCAGCCAGAACAGAATGGTAGGTAAGATTTCAAATGTTCAACACTGAAATATCCACTGCACAAAAGAACAGTGTGCAGATATAAGCTGGTAACAAATGATACACGATGGAGTTAAATGGCACCAGCATTGTTGGGGTCAAGAGATTTCTCCTAAAAGTAGTAAAAAACTACACGGTCTACGCAGTGAAGAAAATGAAAAGATCAGGTGGTTTATGTATTTATACAGCTTGATGTGTGTATCACTGAGTAGAGGAAATTCACTTTTCCCTCCTGCTTCTTCCCACCCAAGGGTGACCTGGGACAGTTCTGAGCAAACAGCCTGCACTGCCTTCAGATCCAGGGCTAAGAATTCCAGACGAACAAATCAGTGTGACAACAGAAACCCCTGTCACTGCTTGGATGGCCTCCAGCAATGTGGCACAGGGACACGTGTGCTCAGCAGCCAGGGAGCACCAGCAGATGTGAGATTCTGGAATTCTGCAAGTCCTCAGCAAAACACGCTCAGGAGTATCCTCAACCTGTCCTCCACTTTCTAATCTGTGTTTAAATGTCTGGTTCAAAGGTTTGTTCACCATGGCAGCAGTGTTGGTCAAAGCAGTAGATGGTCATCTCTGGCAGTTTAATGTCTCCTAAACCACAGAAAAATGGCTGTACCAAGCCAGGAGCAAGGGTGTAAATGCCTGCAGGAACAGCAGAGCAGCACAGGCTGCACCAGGCTGTTCCATGTTTACATTTCACACGTGGAGAACAGAAATATTCATTGGGAAAGATCCTCATCCATTGATCCCAGGATAAGTCAGAAATAAACCTCAAAGTTCAGCTGCAGGAGACCCCTCTGGATAGAGGACATAAGAAGAAATAATGTAGGCACACAGAGTTTGTGGTGGTTGGGAGTGGGGCTGTGGCTACAGCGGTGCAGGACAGGTGAGCAGCATTGGGGGTAAATGAGTGCTGAGGTGACTGGCCAGTCACCAAAGGGC
Organism: Irena cyanogastra; assembly: GCA_013397155.1. Classification (NCBI taxonomy): domain Eukaryota; kingdom Metazoa; phylum Chordata; class Aves; order Passeriformes; family Irenidae; genus Irena; species Irena cyanogastra. Next base: position 1,374,636 of record VWZV01012656.1, on the reverse strand, counting down.
TCACAGGTGTATTGCATCTAAGATTTAGGGTATAAAAGAGGAGAACATGCAGCAGTAAAGAGGAAAAGCCTTTCATGCATTGCTCTGTGTGTAATTGCTGTCTGTCTGGACTTCAACAAACCCACACCCCGCAGGTTGTTGGTCATGCACCTGAGGATGCTGTGATGAGATCACTGTGTTTAAGGTAGGAGACTCTGCACAGAGCAAAATGTGCCTCAGAGCACAGAATTCTGTTCTGCAAATGACTTTCAGAATGGTTTTCAACTGACAATTTGTCTCTCAAAAGCTTTAACTAGGATCTCAGAAGCTGCAGGGGGATGGAAGTTGTAGATCAAGTTAAGACCATGTTTACTAGATAATAAGTAATGTGATTTGTGCAGTAGTTTTAGTGTAGCAGTGAGTTGAGTTTAAGTCCATTTTAATTATGTAATAATGAATGTAGCCTATTTTTTATAGATGAAATATACTAATCTGTAATCCCTATCAACCTACTAGTATCTTTATGTTGTACAAGTATTTTAAATACTCTTCCAAGACCATTCCCTATTCCAGGTTGAATGGCAGGCAAAAATATCTCATGAATATATATAATCACATTATTATGTAGCATATCAGCTGTCCCCATAAATGTCATCTAATAATTTGTATAATATCCTGGAAAGCCTTTAAAAACTGTGTTACAGAATTGAGAGGTGCAGAACACATCCTGAAAGACAAATTTATAGTAAATAGGGTCAGACTTCCACAGCTAAAACCTCTTGGAATAAAAGGAATATTGAAGAAAAGAGGAAAAGTGAGAGTAAGCAAGAGAGTTTAGCAACCTTCCTTCCTTCTCCTAAGTGCTTAGTAAATGTTATTTATTTATTTGAATAGTTATGAACTATGGTACTGCTGCTGCCAAAGAGACAGAGCTTCCTCTCCATACATAATTTAAGCAATGAAACATGGGAAACAATGCATGAAAGGTACAATTTAATATTAAAAAAATGAAATGTGGCCTCCTGGATATTATACTAGTCAAGTATTTCTTTAAACTCAAGACAATTAAAATTATTGTCCTATATAGAATAAGGGTTTTAAGTGACAGAGGAACTAGTAGTTTCTGACATTGAGCAGGTTAGTTTGTTAGCTGGCAACCAGAAAAAATTAAATGCAAGACAGTTCAGTGTTCAAAGGGATTTCTCAGCAGAGAGAAGATACTCAGATCATAGATTTCAACTTTTAAATGTTTGGTATATTTCTACATTACATAAATAAAATCCCATCCTCTACCATTCTGTACTATAAATACATTACATGAGTTCAAATGAAAGTTTTATGTTGTTCCCTCCCTCATTTATACCTTTAAAAATGTGCAGCTATGATTTATGCTTTTGAGGATGGCATAATAGAATTTGACATTTTCCAGCTGAGGTGTGGCCTAGTTCCAGCTCCATGCTTCATTGCATTGTACTCCCTTTGAGAGGATGAGGAGAGTAAAAATAGCCAGGTTGTTAAAAATGTAAAAAGCATAAATGAATTCTCACCAGATGTGCTGTTCAATTGCCATTTTCATAAAATTATGGTTGTTAAACTTTTGCTTGCCATGACATGCTAGAAATCAATATGTGCTATGAACAACGTGTCTGGAGAGATCATTCCCTCCTCATTAGCATCTCTCCTTTTTGGCTTCTCCCATAATTTAGATAAGAGGGCACTGCCAGGGTCCAGCCTCTGCCATGGAGCACCAGAGCATCCCTGCACCCAGAGACTGGATAGAAAGGTTACAAACACTGCAATGCTTAAGTTAGAGAAGTGAAGAGTTTAAAAGCTTTTAAAACACTGTCTTTTTGGCAAGGAACGAATGAGAGTGTAAGCAACACATTGGCTACAGCGGCCTTATCCTGCAGATTTCCTTATCCTGGGCAGATTCAGGATGTTTTTATCTTAGCATCAAAGCAGTTGGGTTTGGCACCAGGTAACAGAAATGCTTCACAATTCACTGAAATCTTCTTTGCTGAATGCTGGAACTAATGTTCAAGTATGGAGCCTATTTTAAGCCTGTTCTCTCACTGTAAGATGAATTTAAAAGAATTGTTTGAAGGCAGAAATGGGAATGATGCTGCTTTACACTGTGTGGGCTCCTGCACACACATGACTTGCTTGCTGAATGTCAGGAAGTTTGGGATGGAGATTTCTGCTGTCTGAGGAAAAAGTGCTGTTCTTTGGTCAAAAAAGTTGTTACAAACAAGATAGCCAAGAAGAAAGATTCGTCAGCTTCCCTTTGAATGGCAAAAGGTTGAGTAGATTACTCAATATTTGTCAGGTTTGAGGTGATTGCCTGTCACTACACAAGAAGTGAATAATATTGACAGCTTTATAAGATCAAAATTCAAAGCCTGCAAGGATATGTAGCTGCATCACACAGAACTTTGCAAAGACCTTCTGTGTCAGGAACATGTTGGGCTCGGTTGTGAGGAGTAGGAGGGGAGCAGATTCCAGCAGGGGAGAGCTACAGGATGGTCCGTGCTCTGGGGCCACATCCCAGTTCTGCAGCCACGTTACCCAGTCCTGGCTGAAGACCTGAAGGAGCTCAGCAGCTCCTGCAAACAGCCTGAGGAAATCTCTGAGTGCTGAACTGACATCACAGCTTGTTCTGGGACATGTAACATGAAGCCCTACACCTGTAGCCCTAAAGAGCTTAAAAAATCATTTATAGGATATTGCATTATTATTTTTTTTTTCCCTGCACATCCTTATTCATGCTCAGAGAATCCTTGAAAAGCTATGAACAATCCCTGGTGTAATCTTGCTCTTAGATGCTCCAGGAGAGGGTGGGTGCAGCTTTAGGGGAAAAGCCTGGATCTCCTTTGGGATGAGTGACTGTTCCTAATAAAGGGGCTTCTGAATGGAGAGGGCACCTGGCCTGCTGCAAATGCAAAAGGGTGAAAACAGAATTACAGGGAGGGTCAGCAAACCCTCAGTGGGGAAATCTGGGAAATGTGGGCCTGAATGGGAAGGGAACCAGGATTAAATACAGAAAGAAGATCAGCTGTGAATGGACATGGGAAGCAGAAATTGAAGGGATAAACTGAGCTGCAGTTAGAGAAAGAGGATGGGGTGGAGATTGATTGATTAAAGTAAAAGAGGTCTGGTATCAGGTGAGAGCTTGGAAATACTCATCCTGGTGGAAACCAGGTCTGATGAGAGGACAGTGGGACAAGAGGCAAGTCAGGGGTGGGGGGAGAAGTAAAACATATTTAAATCTACTCTGCTGAGGAAGCTGCTCAAGAGATATTTGTCTTCATCCCTTGCCTCCTACCCAGAGATTTGGTGGTATCAGAAATACAGATGTGTTTATTTCTCATTTCATTGGCTTTACCATGAACCTCCTCTAAGTATAGAGGTCAATGGAGAAATTCATGCTAAAGTCATGATCTCTGTAAAACTAATGGTGTTAAGCATTGCTGAACAATATCTTGCTTCTGGAAAATGCTCTCAGATTGAATTCTAACATTAGAATGTTAGAAAAAAAATTAAAAATTAGAATAGTGGAAAAATACTGCAAACTCAATAGGGTTTTCCCCTTTGCCGACTCCATTCCATTCCATTTCGCCGACTCCGTTCCGGACTCCGGCCAAAATCCGGTCCGGGTTTTCTATTTTGCCGACTCCATTCCGGAATCTGGCCAAAATCCGGTCCGGGTTATCCCTTTTGCCGACTCCATTCCGCACTCCGGCCATAATCCGGTCCGGGTTTTTATTTTCCGAGTCCATTCCAAACTCCGGCCGGAATTTGGTCCGGGTTTTCCCTTTTCCATTCCGGGCTCTGGCTCAAATCCGATCCGGGCTTTCCCTTTTTCCGAGTCCATTCCGTACTCTGGCTGGAATCCGCTCCGGATTTTTTATTTTCCGAGTCCATTCCGCACTCTGGCAATAATCCGGTCCGGGTTTTTTTTTATTGTCCGAGTCCATTCCAAACTCCGGCCGGAATCTGCTCCGGGTTTTCCATTTTTCCGACTCCATTCCGGACTCCGGTCCGGGTTTTCCCACCTCCCCGTTTTTAACAGCTGAGCGCTTTCTCTACCGAGACAAAGCCGAGCCTAAACGCAAACCTGAATATGTCCCCCAAACCTTGCTTGGTAAAATATTACCGAATAAAACCCCATACTCTAAAAGCGAATGAAAGGTTTCCTGGGGATGGCTGGGACCTCAGTGAAGTTACTGTAATATGGCGTTTGATGTTCTAGAGGGATTTCAACAAGTTTTGCATGGTCAAATTCCATTAATAAGCTGGCTTTCTTCCAAGGCTGTGCGTGTCCCTCTCATCTGCTCTGGTGCCCTCACTGTGAGGAAACCTCACCTCACCTGCTCAGGCACATCTCAGCAATTTTAATTGCTTTTTCCTGCTCGTTACAGTTCCAAACAGGCTTAGAAAACTCCGAGTCTCTCATGCTGTGGATTTTGGGGGTTATGAGTAGAACAGCAGCGGTTTTGGTGTTGCTGTAAGAGGATTACAGAGCGTGGCAGGGGAAGCGCCCCGTGGATGGATATTGATGGTGGTGTGAAGGGGAACAGGAGATAATCAATGGGACTGGGCTTTGCAGGGAGCTGCTCGGGGGAACCACTGCTGCCTGTATTGTCGCTGCACTGCTCCGAAATGGATGGGCCTTATTCTCCAGCTCTGCTAACATTCGAATTAGAAATACATATTTACTGCTGCTTTCATTTTGGGAAGGATGTGCAGGCTTAGATCAGAGCACGTTTGAGCCAGCCTGACTCTCAGTTTTTAGCAGATGACCTTTAATTAGTGGGAAGATATTCTATCCATATCATATTCGTTCACTTGTCTTACTGGGCATTAGATGGCTGCTGTGAAGCATAAAGGATTTTTTTTGTCCTAATCCCTGTGATGTGACATGATTAATGAGATGAAATTCCCATTTGGAGTTTCCTACCAATCAATAGGCAGATGGGCAGTAGTGGATGTCGAACAACAAGACAGCAGGAGTTGCTTAAGCTCTTGCTACTTTCATAGAGGAAAAATATTTGGAGACATAATTTAAAGGAACAGATATTCTCCATTGTTCAATTTCTCTCCTTCTTCAATACTTGTCTCCTTGTTTTTAATGGGCATAGGTAAAAATGCCATCTTCCTTATTTTAACTTAATATGTTATTTATACGTATGTTGGAAAATCTCACGGATGTCACTTATGCCAGGTGGGTCTAATGCTGCATTGGCATTGTAAAAACCTTTGCAAAACGCTGGGTTTGGCTTTTCTCCACATCCATGTTGATGTAAATAAACTTATACATCAGAGAAGTCAACAGAATTACAAAACCTTAGAATGAAGCCCTTGTGAATATAAAATTAGGCCATTTAAAAAATACTGAAATGAAAAATAAAATGCATTTTGCATATCCTATGCAATACACCCTTTTCCACCAATTTCAACATTCCACTGTCTGGTGACATAGTCTTTAATACCTAGGAATTAATGTGTAAAATGATATAAGTAATAATCTTCTATAGGTTATTCTCAGCTGTGAAAATGTTGAAGTTTATAAAATGGGTAAAAATCATGTCTTTTTAAGTCTTTACCAATTAAATTACAATTTCCTTTCTTTCAAGTAGAGTTTATTTATAAGTATAGGTAAGTATTAGAATAAATTATATTGTACAATTATACCTTTATATATCACAAGACTTTTAAAAAATTACCATAATGCATAAAAGGAAATGATAAACCAAAAGGCAAACTATGGCTGGCTGGTGGATCTCTGCCAAGCAGATTAAATCTGAGGAAATAATGCAAATTTCCAAACAGAAGCAGCAACAGGTTTCAGGAGACTTCCTTCATAGCCCTCGTGTCGATGCTTATTTTCTTCTGGGCAATACTTTAATTCCTTTAAACAGAAGTATTCATATTTAGTTGTTTTGTGTGTTTTAAATGATTCATCTTGTATTTTCTTCTCATTACCTCGCTCTCCCTCCCTCTCAGAGAGTAAAATTCAAAACACACTCCTCCTAATGAACAAACTCCCACCGAGCACCAAAGTGCTTAATGATGCTCAGCAGGCAGAGTGCTGCAGTTCCCCTATGTGAGCCAATGTATAATCACACCACAAGTTAAAACAAAGTTAAAACAATATTTAGGCTGCCAAGAGAAACACTGGAAATGTAAGTGTTGCTGCATTTAAATTTTTCCAAACTTTGATTCTGTTCCTCTGTGTGTTCATCCACTGTAATTCGGTGGGGGGAGAAGTACACTGGATGCAGGATTTGTGATTATGAAATTAAAATCTCTTTGCAAGGCAGCCAAAGTAAATTTAGGCAAACTGGTTTTAATCAGCCTTCAGTAGCTTGCAAAATACCCTGTTTCAAACAATTTTATTTGTGTAGTACATATTGTATATATTGATCTCCTCTCCTTTTCCTTAGCAATGTAGACAGACCAAATTCTGCAATTAATCAGCTCTGCAATGAAGTTTACAATTATTTTTAAAAATCAGCCTCTTTTTGCCGTGGTTGTTTATTGGGGGGTTCTTAAATTAGAGCTGGCACTCAGAAACCCAGCTCTCATGGCCCACTCACGAGTGCTGTTAGGAATGCTGCTCAAGCATTTGCTCTCGGGATAATAAGGCAAGGAGATCCTTAGACTGCCACTGCTTGTTCCCATCTGCTGGAAGGGTTCCAAAAACATGTGGATGTGGCAGCTGGGAACATGGTCAACAGTCAGACTCGATCTTTGGGGTCTTATCCAACTTACACATTGATATAATTCTGTGATCTTGAGGCACTGCAAGTGCCCCTGCTGTCCTCAGGCAATTCTGTCCTTCCCTGGCTGGGGGCACCTGGTGAACAGGTAAATGTGTGCACTGCCCTGGCTTTTTCTCAGATACATATCCTGGTGTTCCCTCCCTGAGCAGGACCCTTGTTTGGTTTGGCTTGTTTTAGGGGAAAAATCAAGAGTCCTACAAAAATTTGGCAAAAATCCCCTTGTCCAAAAATCCCCAGCCCCTGTCCTTGCAATGGTGCCATGTAGGATTGTTGTCCTATGGGGAAAACCAAGGGCACATCTATAGCTAGAGTGATTTAAAGGAAAATACATGGGACAATTCTATGGCTGCTGTGTTCCAAAGCTGGCGTCTCCTCACCTGTTCAGTGCTGCTCCCAAAAGGCAGGTGTGGAACAGCCCTGCCCCTTTGGGCTGTGCCATCGGGGCAGACAGGTGTGGGCAGGGTTAGGAACAGGACAGTGCACCCAGCAAAGGAGCTGCAGCTTTGTGAGGGGTAGGAGATTGTTGGATTAGATGGCAGACAAGCAATGAATAAGGCACTGTGAGAGATTTAATTGTACAGAACTCCTCAGCCAGCCTTAGGGTCCCTTGAAATCTCTTAGCCAAGAGCAGAATTTCCAGTGTCTTCCTTGAAGTCTTACTCAGGATTTTCTTCATGAGAACACAATAGTCATTAGTGTGTTAGTTTAGCAAAACAATTAAGCATACTATAAAAGGGTGTACTTACAAGCTTTATTTATTTATTTATGGTAAGGCTCACTCACAGACATGCCTACTTATTCCAATTTTTTCTTTTCCCCTTGGTTTTTGATGCAATGCATGGCTGCAAATGGTTTTACACATTTCTCTTCTCTAGATTCCTGACCACAGTGACTCTGCAGCCATTTCTGTTGAGAAAGTGCACATTAAGAAAGTCTTGCCACTTTATAAGCACTAGGGATTCTCTTTCCTGCTCTAAAAACGACTTCATTCAACTAAATACTGCAAACTTCTTCTCTTTCACATTGATTTACTTAAAACACTGCGAGAACCACAGAAGTGAAGAGCTGAATGTAGTAGGCAAGGAGGCTGTTTTGTTTCCCCAAGGAATAGCATATTCAATTATATATTGAGGGTCTGATTTCCTAAAAGGTTAAATTCAGGAAATACTGGGATTTCAGTCACCTTTGTATTTGACCACAGTCTGAAGCTGGATGGATTCCCAGAGCCAACAAATGCTTCTTCTGCATTGACCACCTGACCTCCTAAAATGCCCTGTTAAAGGCCAGTGCTTATTATTTATCCAGTGCTCATTCTTTGTGCAGCCTCCAATTTTCACTGTGGTAAAGTGAAACTTGGCACAGATAAACATTGGGTATTGATTTTGTTATTTATAGGGGGAGCTCGGGCTCAGTCCCCCCCCTGCTTCATGATCACTGCAACATCCAACAGAATACAAAGCACAATTTCCCCACTACTGATTGCATAACAGGAAATGCTGATATAATTCTTATCAAAGTGGCACTGCTCAGTGCTCACATGGGAGGACATCTTACAAATACCTTTCAGAAATTCTGCTTTTGGTACTACACAGATTATTCCACTTAAGTGAGGAGAAGAGTTTTAGGATGTTCCAACACAATCAATTTTGACCGTAATGGCTGAATGAACCAAATGGTTTGGATAGACAAGTTCATAATTATCCTATCAATAATTCTACGTATAAAAATACATCTCCATGTGGAACATGGATTTGTTGAGAATGAGGGTCCATTCATACATTTCCAGAACACTTTCTAAACTATAAAGCTGAAAAGCCTGAGTTTGAATATTAATGACAATGCCTCAGGTTAAGATGAATATTTATTGCAAACTTCTTCTGAGAAATGGGAACAGTCTGAGCCACGTCATCTAGCTGAACTTTTTTTTCCCCATAACATGGCAGAAAAATACTAAATATTTTAAGGTACTTCAGTAGGCAATAGGAATATTTTTTGCTATGCAAATATATTTGGAGAGAGAAAGATTCTTGTGTTCAAAAGGGAATGTTGCTTGAGAGAAACTTGCACTTATCAAGTCCTACTTGTTGTAAGGGAAAATGGAGGTAGTTATAAAGGGAAAAATAGACAATTGCTCTTAACTCCTGCACCATTAACAGATGTGCTGTGTAGCAGAAGGAATAAATAAGGTTTGTTTTTTTTTTTTAAAGAAGTACTTATGACCTGGCAATTACAGCTCCTGCCCCAGGCTCCTGAAGGAAAAAATCTTTGAAGTGGGAGCTCAGCTGAGGTTGCTGTGTGAAGGAGTGGGTGAGTGGGAGGTGTTCCACAGGCACACACAGGCTGCTCTGCCCCTGCCTGGCTGGGTGGCTGAAATCCAGCTGAGCTTCCCTGGTGCAGTGCTGAACTGACTTAGCTGGGATTTTAAAAGCCAGGCTGTGCCACAAGAGCTTGGGCACAGGATCAGCCTGAGCTTTGGCAGGGATTGGCCGTGCTCACCCTGCTCTGCTGCCCAAAACTTTCTGCCCACAGCATCCCAGATCCACGTGCTGGTAGCCCAAGTGTGCCACCAGCTCCTGCAGGGACACGCAGGGAGCCTCTGTGCCCCGCCCTGGCACTTCCAATAAAAATGTCAATGATTGATATATCAGGTGTTTGTCAGGTATTGGGCAGATGAGCAAAGCAATTATTGGGGAAATTCCTTTGTATCAGAAAAACTTGGCTCTGTTCTGCTAAAAAGAAAGACATTTAATATTTTCTTGCTTTAATCTCATAAATGTAGAGCAGTTTGCTTTAGGTCTCTGGTATTTCCCTTCCAAGTAGAGGCCTGACTGGAAGCCACAGCAAACCCATCCCATGTATTCTTTTTAACTGAAGAACCAATGAGTCTCCCAGACAAAATCCCCTCTCATTCCTTCAAAATGCAAGTTAATACAACACACTTAATATTCCATCAAATAAAATCTCTCCACTGAAAAATTAGAAAAGAACTGATTGGCCCACTTAAGACTGCCCATGACTTGGGAAACAGGAAAGTCTATAACATATAGAAACCAGGCAACTGCAAAAGTTGAAATTGTGCACATCCAGCCCATTTCCCACCAGGCTTGCACATGCAGAGTTGCTGAACCTCATTACAATGTAGCATAAATGGAGGGCTAATTAACATAAGAAACTGATCCAAAAGAAAATCCCATCAACATACATGAAAACGAAGTTGATGTGTTTGAAATTCAGCCAACTACAAATTAATTCAACATAGATTACATATACAGGGAGAGAGAGGCTCCAGCAGAGTAACTGGCATTGTATGGGCATCTATGCCAGAGAGATTCCCCTCTCCCCTGCATCCCCTCCCAGCCAGGAAGATGAATTATATTTGTGCACCATATGCTCCAGCACCAAACCAAGCAGTGGTCAACCTCTTCATCCTGAGAGCTGTAATTTCTTCATGAATTAATTTGTGCTCTGTTTTCCCCTTTTCTTGACAGGTGGTTCTGGGCCAACCACAGTCATGTTGTGGCTTGTTAAGGACTGAGGTGTCACTCGCAGGGCTGGTGGCACCCATGCTGGTGCCATGGCAGAGCTGTGGGGATCCTCTATGGCAATCCTCTGAACTGTGATCAGGATGAGAACAGCCTGAGAAAAGCTCTGTGCTGGTGTTTCTCTGTACCCCAGGGTCCAGACTGGATTTACTGTGTGCCCTGGAGGTGGGAACAGATCAGAGCTGGCTCCAGGCGTGGCTGCAAACTCTGGCCATGCCCAGATGTGCCTTGGCAAGGGCTCTTCCCACATCAGAGCTGCTGCTGTGAGCAGTTCCTGTACAAAATTCACACTGTAGTCCCTGACAGCCTCGTTGCACCAAGGCTTTTCAGAAATATCATTTTATCCACCGGATACAACTATGAGCAGTCCCACAGGTGCAGTGCAAGCACCTGAACCATATTATCTGAGGAAAATAACTTTGGGAGTCCTGTTTGTACTCAAGCTGCTGCTGTGTGGCTGAGCAGTGGATGTGTGTGTCCTCATGCTGGAGGAAGAACCACTTTTCTTCTCTTTATTGCTCTGGTCTCTAGATCTCAAATTATCTGAAATACTGTCTTAGTTAAGTTCATATTACTCTGCCCTTCAGGTCATAGCAGATGCCAGGGCCAGAATATTCTCTGAAACACTGGCAGGTGTTTGTTTGAGTGGACTTTTATAGGTCTGAAGCCTCATTAGTTGTTTTCATGACCTGAATACTAATTTAGCAGTGTGCTTCTTAGGCTCTGGATCTGAACACTCAGGAAATTCCAATTAATTTCAGTCTATAGGTACTAGTTATCCTTACTTAAAACAATATGAATTAGTTTAATAAATACCTTTTATGCCAATAAAAATTCTGTGTAAGTATAGCAGATGATTAACAGAATCCCTGTAATAAAGTATTTTATGTCAAGATGTCCCACGTACAGCAAAAAATAAATTGTTGGGTCAAGTGGCAAGTGAAAGATATTCAGGATTGGTAACACCTCATTAAAAACCATTTCAACTGCCCTAAGGCAAGATGTTAATACACAGTAATTGTCTGCCCAGAGTGAATCTTTTTGCAGTTACATGAATAATGCAAAGTAACTAAATATGCTTGTTTATGTATTTAACATATTCACTATAACTTCAAAGCTAAAGACTTTTTTTTTTAGTGTTTTATGCTACAATCACAAGTTCACAAATAGGAGAAAGAAGGATAAAAACACTCTCTTCTACAACTGCAAACTTCACTTGCAGAAAACAAAGTAGAAAAATAATTTAATTAGGATATCTGTGAATCCCAAGGAATTAGTACTGCTGCTACATCTGCACTCATCTTGTTGCTCCAATAAAAATGTAAACAAATAATAGGACACCAGTGCTTGTAATTTAAACAGTGTAAGTGATGCCTGTTGCTGCACAGAAAATTACAGAATGTTTTCCAACTGCCTTTGTGAAATTGTGTATGTGTTTTTAGCATTTCAGCAAAGAATATCTGTAAGTAGTGGGACAAAAATTCTGGTAAATCTGAAGTACCCTCACAAACAAAAGGCAGTCTCCATTGTCAATCCCCCTGTAGAAAAGGAATTTGAGATTTATCCATCTCAAAATAATATTTTGATCTTATGTTTCAGACTTTGAATGTCTGGATAAAATGAGTTCTCTTTTCTGTTGGGTTACTTTTTAATAAACTGCTAGCTAAATTTCTGGAAAGGCTGGAATTCTTAACACTAATCCCTGAATTCAGTCCTTCATAAGGTGTTTTATGAAAGTAGATGTCTTGACACTTAGTGTCTTCAACACTTAGTGTTGAACTAAGTAGTTTACAGCTTGGGCACAGAAAAATTGTATCTCTTATCTAAAATCATTTTTACAAAGTCTTTTCCTCTGCAACTACTTGATCATTGGTGTATAATTTGTGTATTCTTATGTTGCTGTAAGAGATGAACAAGATCTAATCGAGTGTCCCAGAATATTAATGTCCCATATGAAGATTTCACTTATTATTTATGCTCAGAAAGTAGCCAGAGTTACTGGGTTTTGTCAGTTTGCTCTGCTGCAAATGGCTCAGAGATGTGATCTGGTTTGCAATCTAGAATAAATGTTCTGTTTCAGCTGAGCAAGAACATGGTACCACTGGTTTTCCATTAGCAGGAGACAGAGTGGGGGACAAACACCAGCTCATTCCCCACTCTTCAGAATTAAGCTAAATTCCCTGCTAATTTCTGGAGGTCTGTCCTGAAAGACTTATATTAATAAGCACACAAATATAATTTATGTAACTGTAAATTGTGTCAGTACAGAACTTTCTATGCTCAGGGAAGAGAATTTCCTTTGGTGCCTCTGTAACCAGTGACTTGTAGGGGTCCTGTAACAATCAACCTCCCAGGACAGGAATCCATGGCAGGGAATTCAAACCCCTGAGCAAACAAGCTGTTCTTTAATTAGACATCTCAAGCTATATTTTTCACTGTCTATACTCTGAACTTATGATCTAATCAAATCAGGAGAGAAAAAATAATAGGAGGAGGAACCATGAACTTAGAGCAGTATGACTGATCAGAAACCAGGGAAAACCTACTGGGTTTGCACAGATTGTTCAAAATGCAGAAATCAATGCCAATAATTGGTATCAGGTATGTTCTGGGCAGTCTGAAGCCCCCTGAAGAAATGAGAAGGAGCTGTGCTCTCCCTCCCACTGATGTGTTTCAGCCCTGATTTCAAAGGTCTCTTTTTCAGACAGGCCAGGGTAGTTCATGCCTACCCTACACTTGGCTCTCCCTGCTGAGATTACCAACAGGAATGTCTCATCTCCATGTGATATTTAATCTCCTCTGCAGAACCCTGAGGGGCAGAGATCACATCTACTTGTCTGTAAAACCTAATGTGCACATATGGCAAAGAACAAATAGTAAAAAGGATCACAGGCAATACGTGAGGCTAAGTTTTGTTTACTTTTCTGACATGAGAGAGTATTTACACCACAATTACTTTCCAGAATACTTAAGCCCCATAAAGCCTGTGCAGCTCTAACCAGGGTGAGGTGACATCATTCAGTACCGGAACCCAAAGTTTTACCATCAGCTTTTTCTCAGGAAAAAGTGTTCTGTTAACAGCATTTGAGGTTGAAAGGCTAGTTAGGAAGACTGGATCCTTTGTTTTGTCCTAATGTGTGTCTGATGTGGCAGCTGCTCCCTGATTTAAGAGGAACTGGATCATCTCCAATAATGGCAACAGAACTTAACCTGAAAATTTCTATCATTCCTTGCGTTTTCAACACTTTTCTCCTGTTTTGTTCCCCAGTCAGAGTAGTGTGCAGTAGCTGCACAGTGCCAGCAGTGCCTGCTGAGGATTGTTGATGTGGAGCAGGGGTTTGGGAAGGGTGATGCTCCTCAGCAGCAGCTCCAGCACCACAGAGCCGCTCCTGGCTCACGGGTTGGCTCTGGATGCTCCCTTCCCAGCTGGAGGCTGGGCCAGAAAAAGCCACCATTACATCTTTAAAGTAATTTAAACCAGCAGCCTGCTTTGGCCAGGCCGACAATGAGTGGAAATAATGCAGGTGAAGAGCTAAAAACTGCTTTCCAAAGGCAAAGCCCTCCAGTGAAATCATAAAGTGTGCACATGATCGCTGGGCTGGAGCAGGGAGCCAGCTTTCTGCCAGAGCTGGCATGGGAGCAGAACATTATTTGGATTCAAAAACTATGTTAGAGGAGGACAACAACATTGTCTTAATGACTCATTTTTGTCAGACCGGATTCAAAACTTATACCAACAAATTTGACATTTCATACTGCTCTGCAGAAAGCAAGTGAAATGAGTCCATGTTTTAAAACAGCAGGGAAGCTTCCAGTGCTACAATTAACTGGTAACATATGCCACTGCTGCCAAGAGGATTTTTAATCTCTTTAAACATTAATGTAGCATTTTTGCTTCTGTCGCAATAAGGCAGCCATCTGTGTTTGAACCTGCTGGGAAACTGGGGATATGTTTACAGAGAGAGAAATAGAGAGAGGCAGAGAGGGAGGTAGACAATCCATGTTTCCAGACCCAGCATCAAAAATAACAATTCAAACCTTTTAAATAGTATTATTAAGGTGTCATATAGCAGTAGGGAGATCGTTTAAATGCTCAGACTGCTCAATTTAAAACTGTATGCAAAACTAACCCCCAACCCAGAACGTAGTCTCCTTATTTAATATACTTGTTTTTCTGCATGGCTGTGTGCAGTTAATAAAGGATTTCATTACAGACTTATTTCCAGGAAAATCCCGGGTCTATGACATCGAAACAAACCTTTTATATGATATTGAGCAACAGTAAAAAGGCTGAGAGTTCTGTAAATCCTTTCAGCATGAGCCTCCAATTCTGCACTCTAGCCTCATATTTATGAGGTTTTAATTTAATTTTTTTTTATTAGGAACTAATGTCCTCTGAGAACCAGATGCAAAAATGCAGGCTCACAGCTACCCTCTACAGACGTATAAAAGGTGATGGATCTTGGAAAAACATCAGCCCTGCTTTTTTTGCAGGTCCTGTCTGCACTCCTTGGGATGACAGCCCTCAACACAGGGACAGGTCTCAGGGAAAGGAAAAGTGAGAGGGATTTGGGGTGAGGAGCTGCACTCAAAACCAGGTCTGGAGAAGCCATGGTCATCGATCCTTCCTGGTTTTGGGGACGATCCCAAGGCAGCTCCCCGGAGCAGGCTCTGGAGCCAAGGTACCCCCAAGAGCACAAGCAGATCCCAGCAGGGCCAGCAAGGTGTGGGACAGGCAGTCACAAAAAAAACCAGGTAGAGTGGCAAAAATAGCACAAAAAGAAGCTGGTACAATCCCCAGCTGAGGAGAGATCCCTGGGAAAAGGCCAGCCCTGGTGCAGATCACCGCAGCCTTTATGAATTCACACGGTTAATATTTTTAATTTGGTGGGCTAAATTGTTAAGTGCTGACATCCAGCATCCTTTGATGAAGCTGCAGGTGCTCAGCACATTTTAAAATGTAGCCACACATTTTTGGGCCCATTCGTTTTTCCTGGCTGCAGCAATTCAGGTGGGAGGTTTTAAAGAACTTAAGTAGGCTTTTTGCTGCTGGGTTATTGCTGGTTGCTGTGGATATATTGACTAATGGATGGGAAGGGGATACAGGAGTGGTCTATTGTGTTATTAAGGATTGTCAAGCAGGAGATAAAGCCCTTTTTAAATGGATATGTGCATAGGTTAAAATACATCACATGGATCCAGACATTACTGTATAAACCCTGGAGTGATAGCTTTGGTTACAGCTCCTCGTTTAGTTTAAATGTAAAATGGCCATAAATAACAGTTATTTCTCACACAGACAATTAAGTACCCAATATTTATAAAATACCATGTACCACACAGATCTCTAAAGTTTGAGAAAAATCTTGTGCTGTTTTGGGGATTTATTACATCCTATATATTTCCTATTACATCCCATATATTACCTAATGAAAGAAAACCTATATGAAAGGAATAATTCCCTTTCTCATAGTACTTGTTTCAATTTTATCTCTTTTTGTTTCACACCAGCCCTTCCTTAGCTTTCCTGAACTTGGAACTGCCATGTACTGCCTTGTATCTTTATTATCTTTGTGATGTGTTGAACTCACCCATTAAAAGATAAGTGTAATTCTATGACAAACCACTTCACCTGCCAACAGTTAAGCTTGGACTGTAACTGTGAATTGTTGGATTTTGAATCACTAAATATGCACTGAATTATTTAGGTTCCCTCTGTTTTTTTGCCATTATACTTTATAAAATATTTTATCACAAGCCAATCCTCTTAAAACAGACTAAGTTAATATTGTCAGACAAAAATAATGAGAGTAAGTCTAGTAAGGGAAACTAAAAAGAAAGAGCAAAATTCCTGACAATGCCAGTGTTTATGAGCCACCTGCACAGAAACAGTGGAATTTGTCTAGATTACTCATCATTGCATTTTTTAAACTATTTTGTCCATCTATTTTTTTAATACTTGTGGTTCCAGACAGATTTTGGCTTTGGAATGACAAGCTGTGGTTGCCTTGGATTTTGCTTTCTGCAAAATATTTGAGATAAAAATTCTGCATAAGAACAAAATTTGTGAAATAATTTTTATTTCATAAACTCTTAAAGAATTTTCACTTTTCACAATTCCTGAAATTTCATAAATTGTACAGAAATGTCCTGCATTACAGCCCAGTAGCAGAGAAAGGATGCTGGACTTGCTCCTGCTTGTCCATAAATTCACTTCCTTAAAAACAAGGACAGTGTGATTGAGATATGACCAAAGCTAAGTATTTGTGTATATTTTTTCCACACAGGAACTGAAAGTTTAACACTTCAGCTATCTTTAAAAAAAATGCCTTTACTAGGTATTTAATTCAGTGAACACCTATGGGTGACAGGTAATAGCAAAAGAATATTAAAGTTTTGATTGTAAGATCAAGTAAGGACTAAAAAAATTAACTAAAATATTGATAACAAAAAGCCCAGCATGAAATCTGCTGATAAAACAGTTACCAAAACCTCATTCTCTTCAAGAGTGTTCAAGGAAATACCAATATTCACTCAATAGCAAAAAACCCAGCAGAGAATAATATTCTGTAATCAGCAGAGGCAGTCCAGGGAGAATGTTAATTTAGCAGAGAAATCAATCAGCTTGGCCAGGAATGATTTGTTCCTGTTCCACCAGGTCACTTTTCCCATCTTGTACCTGAAAATGATTCCCACGAGGACACAAGTGAAGTTGGTTTTTCCAGGCCCAGAATTCTCCATCCCCTCCTTGCCTTGAAGAAGGAATCCCACCTGTGAGTTTTACCGCCAGATTCAACCATTAAAACAATTTCTGGTGGCAGGAGGAAGAGATCTCTGCCAGGTGCCAAATATAAAGCAACACAATGGCTGGCAGGGTAGTAAACTTGCTTAAATTGTATTTTTTCTTTTGGATTTTTTTGGCCTTAAGTAAATGGATCTCCCTTGGATTGGAAATGGCAACTGAAACATTAGATAAATCAGCACGCCAACTTTTTAAAGGCATAAAAATAAATTAAAACTTGAAAATTTGGATTCAACAAGTTCATCATGCTTGCAAGTAACAGTGTCAATATACTGAAATGATTCAAGATATAGTTTCTAGTTCTAATTTTTGGTCAATACTGCTTTCAATAATGAGTCTTTTTGGCTCAAATATGAATTACTGCTCTTCTGAATGAAGCTGACTAGTGCCATCCCACAGAACAGAACATAAAATCTTATCTCATGGAGGGCACTTAGCAACTGCTACAAACACCACGTTCAAAACCATGTCATGACCAAAATCAAAGTTCATTTCTTCTGTTGTCAGTTCTCTACCACTGTGGGAGCTCTCCTTACACACTAATCAAAGTGATTTCCCCCCTCTCTCTGGATCAATTTCCTTCCACAATAAAAATCAATTCTCAGTCACTTTGTCTTGCCCAGTCAAAGTCAATTCCCCTCACGCTGGCATACATATTCAAATGTCTCCCTGCACCAGCAGCACAGTCCAACCCACTGCAAGGCTTTATGGATTGATCTGCTTTACCCACGGGCAAACAAAATTAATCCCCACTCACACTCGCAGGATCCATTTCCTCATCCCAGCTTCGCTCTGGTTCCCTCCCTGGCCACCCTGCTCCTCCCTCTGTGGCACAGGGATGTGTTTGTGCCCTTCAGCAGCTCTGATCCCCTCCTGTCACCTCCCTTCCGTGGTTTTATTCCAGCTTCTCCCTTTCTTATTCCTTGTTCCCAATTGTAGCAATCCCAGCATTCACATTCCATTCTTCTTTCCCTTTAGTTCCCACCTCTCACACACAACTCCCTCCCAATTCAGTAGTGGTGCAAGAAGTTTACTTAAGTAGAACTTGGAACACTTCATTGGCTCAAGGATTTCATTCTGTCTGTATATTTAATTTTCTTGTATTTTTTCATTTGTTTCGCTCAAGGTGCCGCTCTCCTCTTACCTCCTGATCTTTTGAGATTTCAGTACACATTTCTCAGAAACATACCCCAGTTAAATTGTCACAATTCCATTAACTATCTTCTCTGAATGTCTCAGACCCAATCCTTCCCTCTAACCAAGATTTGTGGGATGTCATTTTTCTAAAATGATTTACAGATGGACTCTGAAGAAAACCCACCCACTCATCATATGTCTCTCATGGGGTTTTTATACCTTTTGGTAGATTTTCGTCCAGACTTGTTTGATTATATTTTAAGAATAATTGTTTTACTGCTCAGGAAAAAAGGGAAAACGAAAACAAATAGCAAATAAATAATATCCAACCAGAAATTAATATTTCTCAGCTTTTTTGAGAAAGATAGGATAGGAAAGTAAATGCAGAAAACAAAGGAGATCAATATTCAAATTTTGGTGTAAAACTATTACAGGTTATATTTAGAATATCTAAAATAATTTTAATTGTCTGACAATGCTAACCTTGAATTTACTTCAATGCATAAAACATTACACCTGCAACTGCAGTGCCTGGACTGTGTTAGGCTGCTAATGTAATTTCCTTCAAATTTTTTAGACAAAACCATAATTCTGTGATTGATATCATCATGCTTTAGCCTCAATCACTTCCACAATATCACCCTCCTTGAAACTTCAGAAGATTTTGCTTTTTCTAGCAGAATACACAGAGATTTTTTCCCCCTCAAAATTAAATTTACGCTCTTTCAGGGGAAAGCAAATTTATTCATTCACGATTTTCTTTCTCTTTTGCCTCTACCAGCATTTAAAACTCGCAACACTATTTGCTTGTGGAATTAATTTCTGTGCAAGAAAAAAGGGGGGAAAGTCGTCACGAGTGCAAACAGCAAAGCAAGCTGGGGATTTTGCTGGCGTGGAGCAGGGCAGGGCTGAGTGCTTTCCTGGCAGCCCAGCCTCTGTAAATGCATTAGTACCTATTGTTTTAGCACCAGGTGCACATGTTTGTCTACAAATTCTTTTCCTCCTGAAGGCCAAAGAACAAAAGCCAAAAAAAAAAAAAACAACCCTAAATTGGAAAATAACCTCATCCAAGCTCATTTGCAGGAAGTCCAACGCTCTCAGCTTTATCATTTCAAACCCCATGAAGATGACACAAGGGACAGCTCCATGTGCTTTATATAGACAAAAAGAATAATTTTGCCTCAAGAAAACTCAAAGAGCCTCACAGAGGGATTGGGGGAAGAAGTGTTCAAGTCTAATAATGTCTTTGGTTTCAGTAAGTCTTATCTAATTTAACAATAAGATAAAAATCTGAATTTTCTTTTATCACTCATTTTATCATAGGCCTCCCTGTACAGCCAGAACACTTAAATTCTTGTGTTGAATGGCTGAAAATGTGCTCAAAAGGGAAAGTTGCTTGCTTTGGTTTTGCCTTTTTTTTGTGCTCTCCAAAGACCTGATTGAGAGATTGCACAGCTGGAGAATATTACTCATGTGGAAAAGGCAAAAAAAAAAGATGAATGGAATCTAAACCAATTAAAAATACTTGAGATTTTATAAATTTTTTATCTCACTCTTGCATTTCAGATTAAATAGACCTTTGCAACTCCTTCTGATCACGTTCTAATGACAAACAACACATAACAGAATCTGAAGCAATTTTGGAAAACATCACACAGAAAATCCACAGCAAGTATTTTTGCCCACGGTGATTAATATCAGAAGCTATGGAGAGGTGCACTCAGGTATTGCCAGTTTTCTGCAAATCTGCTTTTCTAATTTTGAATTATTTTAAGGAACACAGAATATTCAGATAGATTTCTGACAACTCACAGTGAGCCACCTAAAACCACAAATTAATCCCCTTCCATTATGGCAGCCCAAAGAGGAGCACCACTGCTTTTAAGGAGTGGTGGCATGATATTCCCAAGTAAAATGTAAATTTTTATTTTTTTATTTCAATTTTATTTTTATGTGTTTATTTGCCATGATATTCCCAAGTAAAATGTCAATTCAAGCTTTCATTTTTAGAGTTCTTCAAAGTTCTGACACAGTTACTTCTGCAGCAAGCAGCTGTGAAGAGACTGGATCTGCTGAACAGCAAGAGGTTTGGAAGGGAGGGACTCACCCTGACAAATCAGAAGAGCATTGAATCTACCAAGCAAAGTCCCTCCTCTGCAGGGAAGTGTTTGATTTCAAAAAGGCCATTTCAGTCCTGTGGGAAGTCATAAGTTTATATAAGGCAAAATCCCCTTTTTTCCCTAAGACCACACAGATAAGAGAACAACAGGAGAATTACAGCTGCCAGTGGTATTTTCCACAAGCACAGTTCACTGATTTCAGTGGTAAAGAGAAATAGAAATAAATAGAAATAGAAATAGAACTAATTTCTTTGAAATGATGAAATGATTCTCTTTCTTTCTCTTTCCTGCTGGGGAGCTGAGGGATGGGGTTGGTGCTCAGGGGTGCAGGATAAGGTGGAGCTCAGCTGTCACTGGAATTTGGAGCTTGGCTCAATAACAACAGTTTGGAAAGAGATATCCAGAGAGTCAAAAAAAGGTTTGTCTTGTGGAAAACCTTCACCTGGGGGGCAGGGACAGAGAGGGAATTGGGTGGATTGGAGGGAGCAGGAAGGTGAGCTTGCTGCTCAGAGAAAACACAAGAATGGAATGGGGCAGGGGAGTTTCTTGACAAGGGCAAGAAGAGGCGTTGTAAGTGGAATATTTTCACTTACTTTTTCACCCATCCTGGCTCAGCTTGTCACCAGTTGCTCACCATACAGGGACATCTATGTCATGAAGAATATCTGAGCTCTTTTTCTTCCCATGTTGAAGATTTCTGTCTGCAGTCCCATTCCAGCCTGCAAAGAGCAGTCCTAGGAATGGCTGTGGGTAAAAGAGGTGGATATTTACTGTGCCTGTACTTTGCTCCATCTCTGAGTATGGGGGTGAAAGAGACATTTAAAAAGTCAGAGCAGGAAGGCCAATGCCCTGGTGCTCTCATCCTCTAGAGGTTCACACTGGGTTTAAATCAGTAAGTGAATCTTAGCCAGCAATAGCTAATAACATCCTTCTTCACTTCAATGTGAACCCAGAAAACAGCACTCAGAAATCATTATTGTCTTCCAAAAGAAAATTAATTTGTGGGGGAAAAAATGAGTACGGAGAAAGTGGGTTCCAAAAATGTCTGGTATTTGGGGGTTTTTTGGAAGTGGAAATAGGGCAGCAGTGAAACAGTGAAAACTCTCCTGAAGTGCAGCAGCAGAAAGCATGAAATTAAATCAGATTATTTAGCGTGTGTGAAATCCTGCCAGCAGGAGGATGCAAATTACTCATCTGTGGATCTGACTTCCCAAATTCATAAGGAGTGTTGGGAAGGGGAGTCATCAGTCTTGGTGGTGATGGGATCAGCTGTACATCCCTATGGGAGCCCAGGTGGGAGCAGAGGGCAGAGAGGAACATTTTCTGTCTTTGGAGAGTTTTGTCCCCTCTAAAGCCAGCAGTGGGGGCACAGGAAGTGAAAGGAAGAACCTGGGCAGCAAGATGTGATTCCAGAGTTTGACACAGGAGAAAATTCTCTTTATTTTAGCTCCTAAAGCCTCACCCCAGAGGAGGACAGTGCTGTGCCAGCTGGGGAAGGCAAAAGAGAGGCAACTCCCAATTCTCCTGCAGAGGCCATTTCTATTTAATTTAGGAATTAGCTTCTGGTGTGTCATCATCTCTATAATGACACAAAACTAAAGAAAATAAATAAAATTTAAGAAAGAACTCGCTACGTCCTCAATGTGTTTGGTTTCTGTACAATAATCTGACTCTCAAACGTTTAACTTAGATACACTTCTGAAACAAACAGCTTTTTTCCTGCTTAGGGGCTGTAACTGGGCCAATATGTGTTGTTTCCAACTGTTTTCCGTGCTGAATTTTCCTCTCTTAATATTTGTGTTCAGGTATCATTGTTGGCTTGATTTTCCAGAGCTCAAAATGTGGACATTTCATATTCCATTCAGCACCTTCTCATGAGAAATGAAAAAAGTATTCATAGAAAGTGGTTGTATTTGGGTTTAACATTGTTAGTGTTTCCTCTCATGAGGGATATTAAATAATTTCATGCACAACTGCTCAAAATATTTTTTAAACTTCTGTAAACATAAGATTGCCAAAATCTAACATATGTTATGTGGTATTTAATCCTCCAGAGGAACTGAAGGAACAAAACACTTCTGCTAAAGTAATTAATAAGCACCAATACAGATACCTAGAAGCTGTTCCATCCAAATGAATCATATCCTTCTCGAAGTCACACCCAATATTTAAGCAGTCTAAAAATGAAAATTCAATACACAAGAATACGGGCTAAAACAAGTGCTGAAATCTCATGTATCGAGATCAAATCACCAAAGCTGTGCTACCTTCTGCTGCTCCTGAATCAGGAAAAATAGGGAAGTTATTTGTAGAAAATTAATTTTGCCTGTGAGAAACCTCGTTTGGCACAGCACACGGATCCTCTGGGGACTGGTGATTAAGGTTAAAGTGCATGTTAATGAATTACTGAAAGGAAATTAAAAACCAGCAGAGTTCCCTAAATCCACTGCCATTCGTAAAGGTATTTTCACTTAATGCTCACAGACATGACAGATAATTCTTACTTTTTGTTTTCCTGCAATTTAACATATGCAAAATTCTCTGCTAACTGAATGCTGCTGTAATACTTGGCCAGCATTAAAGTGCTTCACATATTTTGTCCTAATATTTACTGGGCAAAAATAGAAACTCAGGTCATGTGTGGGTCTTTCCAATCAACACAGAATTCCTCAAGGTGCAGCAAAAACTTGGAGCTCCTTCTGTCAGGTTAGTGTTGAAGCTGCTGCCTGTGTGTCCTGGGCAGAGCTGCAGGAAAATATTTCTTCCAGTTCAGAGGAAAAGAAATCCTCTCCTCCTTCTCTCCAGGTGTGACAGCACCAAGAAAATAAATTAAAATTCCATGAACAGCAGAAGGAATAATAAGGAGAGGTAGCATCCCAATCAATGAGGTGTTTCATTGGATTAGCACTGCTCCTTCTGAAATTAGAGCTGCTCAACTGTTTTACACTGCACTCAATGAACACTTAGAGTAAATAAAAATCAGCATCTGAGCCTGCATTAGAGCCATGAACTCCTCCATAGGTGATGTCACTGAGCCATTAATTCATGATCTTTCTCTTAATATTTCATGCTTCATTCTTTTTTTCACTATTTATCATAGGAGAGTTTTACACATAAAGCCTATCTTATACATCTTAATATTTGTATTTTTACTCTTTATAATAATTTCAACATAATTTTTAAGACTGGTGTGGATTTTTTTCTGCTTTTCATTTTAATGTAATCTTTCCAGTAATGAAATTTCTTTATTGAAATTATAAGTCAAAATAGTAATAAAAAAATTATTGATTCTTGGTTTTGATTTTGACAATTTTCTTAGTACTGAATAAGGAAGTGTGCATGGTTTAAGATGTTATTAATAAAATGTAAGTCCTCGGTAAAATCAGGAAATAAAGAAAGGGAGAAGCTGCACCTATGTTTCTTCATCTTCACATGATGAAGAATGCAAAGTTACAGCTGTGAATGTCCAGGTCGATTTTCATGTAAAGGCATTTTCAGAATAAACGTGGTTTTTGTGGTTGAGTTACAGTAAGTTTCATTCAGTTGTCATTATCTGGATGACAGAAGTGACATAGAAATTGAAATTCCCTTTTCCTTCACAGAAGTTTCCCCCAATTCAGTACTGAAGAAATGAGTTGAATACCGAAACTTTCGCTGCTTTTTTTTCGTGGGCTTCTGCTGGGCCAACACACTGCACACCTCTGCAAAATGGTTAATGAATTTACACTAATTTACAGTAATGATGCAGCCACTCCATTCATGCACACTTCTCCCCACAACCCCTCCTCTGCAGAGATCCATTCCCGAGGATCAAAGTCAGCATTCCTGGAGCTGGAGCCTCTCCGAGTGCTCCAGGGCACAATTTACCTCGCTCAACAGAGACATGGAGAACTTATTTATTTATTTTTATCCTGGATGAAGAGGCTCTTCAATATCTTTACCACAAAGCAGAATAAAGTGGCCATGAAATTTGGGCTCATCGGTGGAGGAGGTGTCATTAGCCTGAAATTCCTGTGATTACACAGGCTGAGACAAGAGCAAGCTTAATTGCATGGGTGGGAGAGTTTAAGGAGCACATTAGGGAGCAGAAGAGGGAAACCCCACAAGGCTGAAGCCTTTATGTAACAGGATCTTTATAAAACAGATATTTAGCAGATATATTTTCTGCAGACAGGCTCTGCAAAGTATGGTTTTGAAGGTTTTAGAGACCAAAATACAGATTTCTATGGAAAGAAAAAAAAAAGTGGGAACTGCCTACTTGGGTCCTTTCAACTACATCACAAATTTAATTTTTCTCTAATTAAAATACGTTTTATAGACAGGTTGGTGGGGTTTTTTTTGATATTGTTTTTTGTTTTGTTTTCTTTTTTTCCTTTGGAAACTACTCAGCCCTTCCCTATCAAGACTTTTGGATGCACTCATCAACTTCAATTTGACAAATAATAGAGATCTCAGAGATACACAATTCAGAAAATATGAAAATACTCATGTAGTGGGCATGAATGGCTTTAGGCTGATGGAGGGCAGGCTTAAATTGGATATTAGGAAGAATGGAATGAACTTTGAGGTCCCTTCCAAGCCAGAGATGGGATTCTGTGAAAATCACCAGCCTGAGAGGAAATCACTGAAACCAGAGAAGGAAGGATTGAGAGTTTGACATTTTGTATTTCAACAAACTGTATATTTCACCAGTTTTCTAGGCAGTTTTGGAGCCAGCTGAGACCATTGTGTGGCTTGGTGGGTAAAGGAGAAGTGGAACTCTGGTTCCAGGTCTCCTGAATGTAGGAACAATTTACAAGAAATGAGGCTCTCTTGTTTCACAAGGTGCATTTCCATCCCACAGCAATTGTTTGTCACAAAGCTGAAATACTTAAAAATCAGGTTCTGAAAGAGGCTGCACTGAGAACTTCACATTTTTCACAGCTCAGCAAACACTTTCATGGAAAAGCTCTGTTAACATGGTTCACATACTTGTGCTGAAAATGGCATTTAGCTGCAGACATGCACCAAGTCAGAGATGCAAAAAATTCCAAATATTTTTCCACATAAATCCAAAAAGACAAAATATTATCTGTTAGCACAAAGCAGAATAAAAAGAACTGACTCTCTTTTTAAAGGTATTTTAGTTCAGTAGCTGTCTAAAAGAGCATTTTCCCTCGCTGCTTTTTAAGAACCCAACATTTATTGCAGCCTAGTAGGAGTCTTCAAGGTCAAAGGGTAGATAGTCTGCTTGCTGCAATATAATCTGACATGCTAAATCATGTACAGGCAGCCAGCAGTGCTGCCATCATGAATTTGTAGGAGAATAGAAAATGATTTTTACAAAATATTCATTAAACTATATGGCAATTTTCATTTTTTATGTGTTCTATTTTACTGCTTTGTTTTTCCTTCCCCATAAACAATCTTTACAAAAAGCCCCTTCCCTTTCTTATCTCTCCTTTGACAAACATTATGTCACAGAGCAAAGGCTGCAAATGGAATGGTTTCAGAGACAGACGCTAGAGGCTTTCTTTGGGACTATACCATAGAAAAAGCATTTTCAGAAAGTATGAAAGAAAAAAAATGACATATTCAGGGTTTTGTGTTTGTTTCGTTGTGTAAAAACACGCGTATAACATTCCTGAGGATGATGGCAGAGGATCAGAGCCTTCAGCAGCACTTTAATCTGCTGCTCAACTCTATTTATATTTCACCTGAAGGAAGAAATGGGAGATTGACGAGAAAAAGTGACTGGATTTGTTTAGTGCTGAATCCTGCAAGCGTGCCAGGCTAGTTGAAAGCTGTAAAACCCAAAATTCTCACAGAACTGTGAAATGGGAACTCCTGAAAGAGGTTTTTTACAGGACACAGGAGAAGATCCTAAAGCAGCCACTGCCAGGACTGCAGGGAGGGAGTGGGAGGCAATTCCACAGCATGGAAAGCTTTGGGCTTTCACTCCAAGCCCTTATGGGCAATGGAGATTAATAAATTGCAATAAATACGAATGAAAGCACGAAAAATACTAAGAATCCAGTGCATTATTCAAAACAAAGCAGCTCGAGATCTCTTTGATTTTGAACAGGATGGGATAGAAAGAAGCAGAGTGAATTCCACCTGAATTTTAGTTGCACTGCCAGAAATGGCTTTCACGGTGCTCCAGAAGAAATGAAGGGGTTTTATCCCCTCTTCTTACATAGATCACACAGTTATCCCTGGGAGCAGCTGAATTTAATCCATTGATATGTGAGAGGGATTTATTATTATCATTATTATTATTATTACCACCATCATCATCTTCTTCTTTCAGGACCTTAAGATTCATAGCTTAAGTTCCTTCTTAGCTTTTCAGAAAGAACTAAATTTCATTTCCCTGTCCTAATTTTCCAGTATCCATAGCTCCCCTATCTGACACTCCTTAATCTGTTTTCAGTGTCATTTGCAAAAATGAAGAGCTGTAAATCTTTCATTAATTCAGGAAAACTGAGGATATTCACACTGGCCATTTACCTATAAAACACAAAAATGTTTGAACCCCTCTAAAGTTGGTGAATGAAACACACATATGCAACAAAGATATTAAACATAATATTTAATTACTCACTAAACTATTACACAAAGTCATAGGTTCATACACAAATAATGTGAACACAATCTAGAAAATATTTGCCATTTCTGTTTGAATTATCACTGGCAGTATCAGCATTAAAAAGGAAAGATTTGGCTTTGATTTGTCCCTATGCCTTTATTTTTGGGGTGGCAGGAGTGAAGTCTTTACTAGCCAAGGGTGCCCAGTTTGCATTTATTGCCTGTACAACTAACTCAGAACACCTGGGCCACGGGGTCTGCACTTCACTGCAGCATCAAACCCCAAACTGGGCAAACTCTACCAGGACACCACCTGGCAGATGTCCAAAGCTCTCATTTTTACCCAAGAAACCCAGTAGTGACATTTATTAACTGAGAAACTATTTCCACTCTTTTTACATGGGGAAGCTTGAAAGCACCTGCCCTGTGAGGGGTGTACAAATGGAAATTAGATGCTGCTTTTTGCCCAGAAAGCAAACAACTATCAGCCCCATCAAATGTTTGCTTTTCCTTTTCTTTTTAATTCCTTGGAACAAAAAGGCCAGCTGGCATTCCTTCCTTTTCTATTATTTTCTCAGGATTCAGAGTAAGCCAAACTCACAATTGCCATAAATCCAGAGGGCAGTGTCTAACAGATAAATCTACCAGAGCTGATGGTTAACATTTGGCTTTTGAGAAGAAACCCTGCTCGTGTTGCACCCACAATTGAATTTTAAATCCATCATGTGAAAATGGAATGCACCTGCTGTTATCCTTCATCCCAGCTTTTCTCTCTGGGTCTGGTCACTCTCGTTGTCATCACTGGGCTGCCATCTACAACTTTCCATGGCTATTGTGTCCAGAGGGCCAGGAAGAGCTCAACCCACTTCACCTGACCCTCTGAACAAGTGCCTTTGCTATGCCAGGGGCCAACTGAGCACATTAAATATTGTTTTGAGTCACTAAACACAGAGCCTTGCACTAAATGCAAGCTGAGACACTCCAGGCTAGATTTATTGCTCATAAAAATAGGTATAATCCTTCTTCAAAGACTGGATCCTCAAAGGACTGAAGGAAACTTTCTATTCTCTGCCCTGAAAGAGTGGGTATTAAAGCTATTCTGAGTCACAAAGGTGTCAAATCCCAACACTTAACATTCCCACCACAATGTCCATACATAAAGGTTTGGAATTCATGATGGGATTGTGCTGTTAACAGCCAAAGCATCTGCACCTGGCACCTGAGATCACCACAGCCCTCTGCAGACTTGGAGGCTTTGAGGAAGATACTCTGGGATATTTGGACTAGAAAAGCCTTAGAAAATTATGCTTTTAGTCATAAGTGCAGACCAAAAGTTCATCCTAATAACACAGGACTCCACAAACACCAACCCAGCTTTGCTGCTGGCTGTAGAATCACCTCTCTACTGCAGGCCTGTCGTGGAGGTTGTGAAGGCAACATGGATAATTCCTTTGCTATACCATTAATGAGAGAAATCCACAAAGCATTTACATTTTAAACCCCCCAAAAGAAGAATAATATTAATACAGAATTTCCCAAAACTAGAGCTCTGTATGTAAAAATTGAAATAGATCTCAGCTCACACACAACCAAAGATTTACAGGAGGAATTTGGATTTGCATTCCTTCACTTGAAGTAATTAAAAGCAAATCTGGAAACTGTTACCTTAATATAAGAATGCATTGCTGCAAATTTTCAGCTTCAAAATTTTTTGGTTAATTATTGACCGAATCAGTACTTCAGTAACTACTTTCCAAAGAAGTTATTTGGTTTACAGAGTGACCACAGTATGTGGATTATAATTATCAAGAGCCTTTGTTCAAAGCAGCACAAATTCTGAAGAAAAAGCACTTTGTTGGTCATTACTGCCAAATTCTGTTTCACAATTGAAACCTGTGCCTGTTCACCTGGGAAGCATTTTAATACAGGAGCATTTTAAATGTTAACACCTCCATAATAGCCAGCAGAACGTGCCTAATAAAGGCTGATTTACTCTGTATTTGATTAAACTGTATCTCCACCTGCAGAAGGTGAATGGATTCTTAAATTACTCGGGATAATTACAGCCACAAACCTCGCAGACCTCTTGCATCAGTTCCTGGGCAAGGAGGGAGGTGGCAGCTCCTGAGCTGGTCCTGGCTCTGGGATTAAATCCAGGCAATCAGCTCATCCCAAAGCTTCCCAAAGCTTCCCTCCTTCCAGAGGCACCACAGGAGCCCAGCAGGAGCCCTGAGCTGGTGCTGACCCTCTGTGCAAACCCCTCTCACCATGAGCACTGGACCCCCCTTGGAAAAGGAAAAATTCCAGAAAAATTCCCAGCAGAAGAACAAAAGAGTTTGTGGAGTTTGGGGTTTTTTCCCCATTAAATGGCTGCTGAGCAGCCCAAATGCTCCAGCAAAGCTGGGCTGAAATTTCAGCTGGTAAATATTTTGAACTCATACTAGGTCATTTAAATTAATTTTACCTCAACTTCAAGGAGAGTTTAGCAGATAGAAGAGTAATTATGGATGATTAGATAATTACTGAATTATTGAATAATTATTAGATAATCATTAAAAAAGCAAGCTTATTTTAAAATGGTCACAGCATCCTAAACTCAATATTTCTGTATTAATGATCAACAGAAGCCTAACAGTCTCAGACTAACATATAGATTTTTTTGATATCACAGTTTTCAACTCCAGTTAAAACAAAGAAGGCAAGAAGAGATTTGAGGACTTTTGAGTCCAATCTGCATGTTGTAGTCATTCTTCTAGAAAATACAAAGTGAGAAAAAAGGGGCTGTAAAATGTTTTCTGTTTTGATAATGGGAGAAAATTGTCCAGTTTCCAATTTTGTTGTTGACTTTGCTGATAAGAAATCAGTTAATGAAACCTTTGATGATAATTAATGTAACAGCAAAAAAAGTGATTTATTGTCTTTTAATTTAATGCCAAATTTTACCCTTTTTTGCTGGTAATTTATAAAAAAGTCTGTTTCCCTTGAAAAGTCCCTGGGCAATAGTTTTAAAGTCTACAGAAAGCAGAGAGAGTCAAAGGAAAAGATTTGGC
Organism: Irena cyanogastra; assembly: GCA_013397155.1. Lineage (NCBI taxonomy): Eukaryota > Metazoa > Chordata > Aves > Passeriformes > Irenidae > Irena > Irena cyanogastra. The sequence continues at coordinate 1,344,657 of VWZV01012656.1, read as the reverse complement.
AGGACACTAATATATATTAAAAGAAAAATTAAGATGTTTAAGCCAAAAGATCCTGACAATAAATATCTATCAAATCCTTATTAATTTTTCAAATTGCACTGTGGGAAAACTGAGGGTGTTGCAGTGGCTTTTATGCCTGACTCCACAGCTGCTACAGCTCTACCACAACTTTGGAATATTTGGTTCCATATCACCTCTGAAACACACCTGAGTATTATTCCTGCTCTAAAGAATACAGGAAATCTGAAGGTTTCTGGCATGTAGGTAAAAAATATAAGGAGCTTGAAAAATGAAGAGTGTGTTGGAGATGCGCCAGTTGGTGTCAAGGATGCAGAATAACTGAATTCCTCTGCAGTGTCATTCCTCTGCAGTGTGATGTTCACTCAAGAGTGAGTGAATAACTAACACAGAACACAAATTAACAGCACAAAATCTAATTTGGTATATAAGAGTTTATAACTCTTTTTTTTTCCTCTTGGCCTGGTATTCCAGCATTAGTATTGAGGAATCCAACAGCCATAAAGAGAAAAAAAAAAAACCAACCCAGATTCCATCAGTTTTTAGACTGGAATAGATACTTATTTCTCCCTATAACTGAAATAAACTGTGATCTGAAATAGTAAATGAAATTAAGGTTTGATGAACCTCACTACAGGGCCCACTGTGACCCTGGGCCTGTCCCTCAGCTCAGCTGCTGCTGAAGGGAATCCCCCAGATTTAGTTGAAATTTGACTCAATGACAATCAAAGTTGCCTGGGAATCTTCAGTGTTCTGAAATCATACAGATTTTTCCCCTCAAAATTTCATTAATTTGGAACATGATGCTATCACCCAATAGTTTTCATAGGATGCATATTATTTAATTTTGAGAATTTAATTTAATTTTATTTTAAAAAGCCCCGAGAGTTCCTAGGATGACCACAACACAACACAATTGTTTTCCTGACACTGAGGCCCATTAAAGGAGGAACACAGGGCTCAGGTCCCATGTGTGCCATTGTAAACTGGATTTTCCTCTGGCAGATGGGATGGCTGGATTACAATAGGATCAGGTCCTTGGGAGGGAAACTGCAATTCCTCCTGCAGACTGTTTTGTTTGTCACAGCAATTGATGCTGGGACTTTGGACAACAAACAAGCCTTCAGCCTGTGGAAATTTTTTGGGCTGTACTGGACACTGCTCCTCGTGCTGTGCAATGCCTGACTGTGATCACAGATGCAGCCTGAGGAACTTTGCACTCAGTTCTGCCTCCCCCCTCCAAATATAAACAAATTTCAAATTTACGTAGCTTTCATGCACTATTTTGCTATTTTTAAAGTTCTTTCAATGGCAGGCATTCAACAGCCCTACCCTCCCAGAGAATTCAGGGGATATTCCAACTTCTGAACCCACAAACTGCTGCTGATCTCATGAATCAACTCTAGGATTCATGCCCTAGGAATGAAACACCAATGCAGCGCCTCTGAAAGCTCTGTGTGCAGAGCACTGATGTGCTTCATTCAAATACTAAATTATTTCATTAAAACCAGCAAGATTTTAAGAACAGGCAACAGAGGGTGATAGAGCAAACAAGAATTAAGTCACTGTTAACTCAGTATGTATTGAACACCTTAAATTTACTTCTCAATTCAAATGTAATTATCAGCACGTGTTCAAGCCAAGAGAGTCAGGGACACAGGGATGTCCTTTGCTAATGCCAACACAGATTACAGAAAACTACTGAGAAAATTCAGTCACAGCTGCAAAAGGGCCCAAGGACACAGTGGTTTTCCAAGAGATGTGAAAAATGTGGTGGCTGCTCAAGCCTAGCTCAGAAAAAGCAAAGCACAGACACACAGAACGAGGAAAATCAGGCTGGGAAGTCTTCCATTAATCTGGATTTACCAAAATAATAGAGAAGAAGTCCCCAGGAATTGCAACCTTGTCCATTCTGATCAAATTACTATTTTCTATTGAAGGTGTTTAAATAGCTTTAAAGTTATTAATTTTAAAATTTGAAATCAGTACATGCACTATTTTCTTTATGACACTAGGCATGAAGGCAAGCAGATTGATTCCTGCTCTGATGAGTGCTATATTGCAAAATTTACTTTTTTGTGCAGTCTACACTCCTTGCAAGCTATTTTATTAAGAGTGACCAAGGTGATCAAATAGATTATTAAGCTAACAACTATGAAAGATGAGCTTTTCTTTGTATTAAAATCAACAGCAAGTTGTTTTATCAGATCATAGACAATTAAAATTGGAAAGACAAAATTATCAACGGTAAATGAAAATATTCTAAGGCAATAAATTCTAATATAATGCAATAAATAAATAATGCAATAAATTCTAATATATTCTAAAATATTCTAATGCAACAAATTCAAAAATTCTAATGCAATGCACTGAAAATCCAGTGATAGCACAGAGAAAAATTAATGCTTTTACTCTGAAACAGCTGAAAGGAAAAGGGATTCTTCCAGCTGATTCAGCAAGGATTTGGGATTTCAAGGCTTTCCCCATTGCCTGGGCTAAACTTTGGGATATAACAGCACAGGAATTTATATTTAGGTGCTAAAATTGTACTAATTCTATATCGAGCCCTGGGCTACCCCTTCATTAAATAATGCAATAATGTTGCATGTCCAAGATCACTGTTGCCTTGACCATGCACATATTAGAAATTTTCCAGTTTTACAGCGTTTGGGCATTCACCAGGATTACCCATTTAAAATTTAAAAAGTGCCTTTCAGACCTGAAAATGAAATCATAAAAATAAAATGCAGCTCTGAGCTCCCAACAGAGCTCTCCCAAACCCCAAACCTGCACCCTGAGCTGAGCCTGTCCCTGCAAGGGGAGAAGTTCCAGCAGGACTTTGGGGTCCCTGCAGCAGCAGGGGCTGACAGACAAAGCCTCTGAGGGCTGACACTTGGAGTAAGCCTGAATTTCTCCATCTGAAAGTTGAGCTAACAGACTTTTGGACAGTAGTAAATCACTGTCAAACAATGAGAGACACGTTGATGGTTCTAACTCTTTCCTCTGTTGACACATCAATCTGTCTGTCATTCAGTGCAGAACAGAATCCATTACATTAATATGTTTCCACAGGCAAATTGAGAAATTGTGATTTTAATCTCATCAGGGTGGTTATTTTTGCAAATAGCAATTTTAGCTTGTTTAAAGTTCTTCTTATAATAAATTAAATTTTAGTTGAAGAAATGAAACATTTAGAGCTGAAAACAACTAAATATTAGTGCAACTAAATTACTTTTTTTTTTAGTGCTAATACTTTTGGAGAAGGTAATAGTGTATAAAACAGTAATGAAGATGCTATACATTATCTTCCTCAAAACTCGAATATTTTGATTTATACAGATACACCAGATATTTCAGGTATATTAAAAATTCACAGGAGTTTTTCCCTGCTCCTTCCCCAAGCAGCACTAGCTGATACGTGTGGGTTCAGTCAGAATATTCCAATGCCCCATGAAATGGATAAATAAATAACAAAATTTCCAGAAGCAGAATTGTATCCCACCCATGGCATTGCCCCTGCAGGCCCAGATGGAGCTGGAAACCACGGAAGGCTGAGGGACTGGGGCCCTGAACTCACTGCTAGCACCAAACCCCACACATTCTGCACAGAAACTCGCTTTTTTTGGAGATCACACCTGCATTTCTGGAGGAATCGGATTCAGCCAACCAGCAGAACTTGTGATGAATCCGAGCTAGACCTGTGAGAATTCAAGCTTTTGCCTCTCAGAAAAGAGTGAAGTGTTTCATGATATTTCATGTTTAAAGTGAGGGTTTCGTCTGGTACCAGATCAAACCTAAACCAACTGCCTGAGGTTCTTTTTTCCTCCGAAGTTTTACTCATGATCTTTATATTTTCAGCCTAATATTGCTGTCTGAAGATCATTTTAGAGCCCAGTCAAGTGTAAATAATTCCCTTTGTGGTCCAGGGGTACAAAAATACTCTTCCCTAATTCAGTGCACATGGCTAGAGCTTGAAAGCTACCTTAATGAGACTAATAAAAACTTTTTTTTCCAGCTTTTTGAATATTTTCATTCAAGGAAAAACATGGACATTCACAAACCAGCAAGAGCATCCTGGACTGAAAGAGCCAAATAAAAATTATTTTTTTCAACAGACTGGATGACACAGGTGACCTTTGCCATTCCTCTGTACTCTACATGAGCCAAGAGAAGACAACATTAAATTATACAATGCCAGGTATGTAGAAATGATAATTTCCTGCTGATAGAATTCTTCAGGCAGCTTCTCTGAAAGTTTACCTATCTTAAAGAAAACAAATCATGTTTCTCTGTATATCAACATTGTGTTGATCCCTGTGTTCACATTTTTATACACTTGAAGAAGACCGTGGTGAAAATACCTGGTAAATGCTTATAGAATAAAAAAGCAAAAATCTGACTTGCTTATAATTGATTGTGAAAATGGTCTTGGTATCATAAAGCTCATGAAATCAGGACAGTTGCTTATGAGTTTTAGCAGATGGAATAATGTAAACTGCAAGGCTCAAACAGGACACAGAATTTAAATTTGTCTATAGCCCATGGTCTATAACTCCTTTACCTCCACATGTACTTTATCTTTGTGTAAATAACTTTGCATTGTACCCTGTTGGGTACCTTTGGGCTTGTCCCAGGTATATTTCAGATGACAACTCAGTACAAAATGCTTGACATTAATTTTCAGGCACTCTTCCTTCCATGGTAGGCAATTATGACAGAGAATTCTTATTTTTTTCCTCTTTTAACCTGGAGGTGACCTGCCACTGGAATGCAGTTTCCTCTGTCATCACTGTTACTCTGTAAAACCACTAATAGCATCGTGTCATGCAACGCTGAGAAAAACCCCAAACAAACAAAAAAAATCCCCTGCCAGCCCTGTAATCCCATTGCTACTTGGATAACAAAGAGAGGGATTTTCCCTTTATGGCTCAGGGGTGGACACAAACATGACAAACAACGAGACAAAAATGCCAAGGAACACCAGCAGGATCTTTGGGACAGGTGACAGAGGCAGGGGGACGAGCACAGCTCTCCTGCCACGCTGCTGAAATCTGCCTGCAAACGCTCACCGTGGACGAGAAATGGAACAGAAAGTGCTAGGAACTCTTAAAATTGTTTCAGTCCACGCTTGGAGTATTTTAAAGATCCGTGACAGTGGTTTGGGCTGGCAGGTAAGCTGGGTTATTGTTGTTTCACCGTGCTGGGGCTGCCACAGGAGCCATCGGTGAGTGGGGCAGGCTCCAGCTGGGAATCCTTGGGAGCACAGCCAGCCAGGGGACACCAGGGAGACACCAGGGCCAGCAGGGCAGGACAGGAGCTCAGCTCACAGCAGCTGAGGGGTTAACCTTGAGGGTTCCAGGGATTTTGGTCCCTGGATGTCCTCTGTGAGGGTTGCTGAGGGAATCAAGGATTGCCCTTCAAAGGGAACCACCAAAATCTGCTGGGAACGACTCTCTGAGCTCAGCTCAGCAGCAGCTGCTCCCCTGAGAGCCTTGAGGAGTTAACCCTGAGGAGTTAGCCCTGAGGAGTTAACCCTGAGGAGTTAACCCTGAGAGCCCCGAGGAGTTACCCCTGAGGAGTTAACACCGAGGAGTTACTCCTGAGGAGTTAACCCTGAGGAGTTAACCATGAGGAGTTACCCCTGAGAGCCCTGAGGAGTTAACCCTGAGGAGTTATCCCTGAAGAGTTAACCCTGAGGAGTTGCCCTTGAGAGCCCCGAGGAGTTACCCCTGAAGAGATAACCCTGAGGAGTTGCCCCTGAGGGGTTCCCTGGCGCACTTGTCGCAGGGGGTGGATGGATTTTGGTCCCTGGATGTCCTGTGTGAGGGTTGCTGAGGGAATCGAGGTCTGCCCTCCCAAGGGAACCACCCCAGTGTGCTGGCAGTGACACCCTGAGCTCAGCTGCCATCCCTGTCATTCCATTGCTGCAGTTCCACAAACTCACAGCTTTGTCAGCCTGGCTAAAACAGAGTTCACAGCAGAAACAGCAGAAATATGACTCCATGCAATAATTGCAAACCTCAGACAGAAGAAATTACTTCTTCTTTCCGTGTTTCCTAACCACAGTTTGGGAATTTCCAATTCCTCGCAGGCTTAAAGAAATCTCAAGAGAAGCATAAAATTATTGAATTAGTTTTACATGTGCTAAGCCTTTTAGCCCACTTTACATTGATGGCAAATGAGGTACATCGCAATTCTAAAGGCAGATTACTCGTTCAGGATCAAAATACAACTTTGAAATATCTGGCATACGTATTTTTAAAATTCAAGATGTGTTAGTAATGGATATTTGGGTAAAAAAGTATCATCAAAAGTATTTTGCTGGGGATTTTCATGAGGAAAAAAACTACCCCAAATGACAGTTTAAGATGAATACTTCTGGAAAAGATTATAGTAATTGCGCATATATAATTTTCAGGGTTTTTTTGCAAATACACAAACTACCACAGAAACCTCAAATAAATTCAATTCATACAATTCTTCCCATTGAGACAGAGAGGAATGGACTTTGTGTAATTTATTCTCCTGTTCTATTTGTGTTATCTTCTGTTTCAATTTAAACTAAAACTTGTTTCAGACAACTCTCATGAAGTGAAACGAGACAAATTTTAGTGTTTCAGTTTTGCAGCTATGATTTAGCATTCAAAAAAGCACCTTTACAAACCAACTCATTCTGCTGCATTTTTTAACTTTTGTAAACAGATTGCAGAGAAGGAGCCAATGCAGATCTGGACATCTTGTATGTCATCAGGCACAGCTTTTGAGTTTTTTATTGCATAAGGGATGGATTTCTGACAACACATTTTAAAAATTGCTTCTTATCCAAAAAACGACAGGCAAGAAAATTACTCATGAGGAATAATCTTTGTTCAGTGGGAGCAGTGCCCCCACGTTCTCTGCAATGGCCGAGGGAAGTGGCTGCACGTGGAACACCAGACAGATCCCAGGGAGCAAAATCTCCCCCAAACTCCTGCCCCAGGGGCTTTCCACAGCAGTTTGTGGCTTCCACTCCAGCCCCTGGCCTGGAGAAGGAGCAGAGACATCTGAGCTTTCCATAACCAGAGGTCTGTTACTACCAAATCTGTCAGTATAAGAATAAAGTCAGAGTTTTAGACACCTTTCACTGGGCAGTGCACTAAACCCCACACATGGATTTTTTCCCAATAGCTGTTATGACAATTGTGTGGATTATGAGAGTTACAGAGGATTTAAAAATTTGTTAGCTTTTCAACGTCATTATTAAAGAAAATAATAATAATTAATAAGAGGGAAAGTTTCTTTACAAATGTTGAGGCTGTCTAAGGAGCTGGAAATATTTGGTGGAAGACAGTGGTCAATGTTCACCATGGCAAAGGATGAACAGAGTATTTCAAAGTTTAGTCCCAAGGCGTATGAAATACATTACATTTGTAATGTAATAAAACTTGTATGAAAAACTTGTATTTTCTAGCCATTCTAATATTTTTATTAGAAAAAAAAAAATCCAATCATTGACTTTACACAATTCTAAATCAATGCCACCAATTGTATTAAACTTGTCAGGAGGCAGATTCAACATAGCTGAACAAGTAAACAAGAAATAAATGTTATTATAGAATAGTGGGGGAGAAAGGTGAAACTATATTGCTGACAAGTGTACTCTATTTCATAAAAAAATTCTGATTTTATCTCTAATAATGGTCTGAGAAAGACGATGCAAAAATTTTTAGAAGAATTTAAAAATTCTTACCTGATGAGAATTTGAAAAGACTAGAAAGTCTAACTCGAGCAGCCATGAATACAAGGATGCACCATAAAAAACTCACACTCACTACTGGCATGTGTGGAATATCCAAGTTCCTCCCTGTGTGCTCAGGAGCTCATCAGGAGAACATCCAGACACGAGGTGGTTCCTCTGCAATGAGTTCTGATCTTGCCTGTTCCCTTGCTCTGGGTTTCCTGAACAGATAATCCTGCCCCATCTCTCTCCCACATAGCAAAATATTACACAAACCCCTCAGCACTTCAGATTCTCTGCAAAACAGGCAATTTTGGGGAACAGCACCCGATTTTATGCGTTCTGCTTTCCTGCAGGGAATCTACAGTCAGTGAATGTGTCACTTTTCCCCAGCCTCCATCCACGGTCTCACACACCCAGCAGCCCTCTCCTCTGGCAGCTTTCCTTCCTTCCTTCCTTCCTTCCTTCCCAGAAAAGAAACCACTCATACATTTTACTCCTTTCCCCAAAATACTGCTCATGCTACTAATTACAGCCCCACCAGGACTTCTTTAGTTTGCAAACTTGCTGCTCTTCTCCAGCAGAGAAAAGACTTTTGATTCCACTTTACCCATTTCCCTTTCACCCTTCACACGGCCTTTAATCCATCTAACAAATTAATTCACATCTGCTGGTCACAGGCCTTTTCTGGCCAAACCACAGGTTTTTTTTCTGTTCAGATATCCTGTAAATTCTGTTTCTCTTTCCTGTTGTCTCTTCCCTTCAGATCATCCTGCACAACTCTTAAAATTACATGACATTTATTAGTTCTCATTGAATTACATGACATTATTTCAACTATAGTGAGTCAAAAATTTTCTCATTAAAAATAAATATAATTGAAATACAGTTAAATAGCAACCATCTAAATAGAACTTGAGCTGTACAGTGAATAAAAACCCCCAGTTTGAATTCCTTCACAGTATCTGTTACATCTCTGCCAAACAAAAGAATGAGTTGAGCACAAAATGAACCTCTTGTTTTCCAACAAATGCTACTTAGCTCTAGCTCATAACATTAGCTGAGAAGATTAGGCCTATGAAAACTCAATTTTCCCAGTCCAATGGGAATAGTGGAAAATAATACACAACAAAATAATAAAACCAGCCTTGTTTTACTCAAAAGAAACTAACACTGTGTCAACGTCCCCTTCAAGTGATTGATGAAGTAATATGGAGCTACACCAAAATAGGGGTTGGCTATCATTTAGAAAAACAAACACATTGGAGTCTACCAAGGAAACAATTGTACAGATAAAAACCCCAAACCACTGACAAGGCAAGCACACAGCACAGTACAGAAAATGGAGAAGCACAGAGACAGCAGTGGGGTTCCATCAGCTGCCTGGCTAACCAGGGCTGCCAGGTAATGCACTGGAAAAACACTGGAATTCCCTTCCCTTCCCTGATTGTCTCCTTGATGGGGGTGTACAGGCTCCCAGGAACCAGGGACACTTCTCAGGTGATGGCTTTTGCACAGTGCAGATGAACCAGGGGAAATGTGATGGGAGAAGGGCCCTGGCTGCAGGAGCTGTGGGGAAATTCACAGTGTCCCAGAAAACACAGCCTCTGCTTCTGAGAGATCTGAGAAGTGTCACCAGGGGTGAGGGTGTGAGCTCCAGCAGGATTCCTCAATTCCTCAAAGAAGAATTTTCAATGAAGCCCGTAGAAGTGTAGACCCCAAAAAAGTTTTCAATATTTTTAAAGAAACTAAAAATAACTTCTGAAGTTTGTAATACAGATCTGATCTCTTACAAAAGGTTTTACTGAATTTTCAACTCGATTTCTAAGAATCTGCCTTCTAACTTTTGTAGCTCATTTATTAAATGGATAGCTTTGGTTCAGCACTCAAGCTATGGAAATGGATGCACGAATTCCTAAAAGCTGCTGTTAGACACACCTGCATTTGTCACAGCCTGGACAATGTGAGCACACCTGGACAATGGTCACAGCTAGAGATGGCAATGGCTAATTTGGTAATCCTGGATGCTCCTCTGTTCTTGGAAAGCACCCACAGAATTTAATATAGTTTTCCCTAATTTTGTATGCTGCCACATGGATGTTTCACTTCTGCCAGGTCAGGAGAGTGTTTGAGCTCTTTCCTGATTAACCTCATGGTTTGAATTTGCTTAAGTTCCAAAATGAGTGTGCAGTGCTGTGGGACTGTGAATCTCCCCAGGGTACTGTAATGCTGAAAGCTTTTGTTACTGGAGAGAAGAAATTCAGCCTAGAAGGAATAAGGTCTGTAAAGAACACAACAGAACCATAAACTCAGAGAAGCACCTGGGAGGGAAAGAGAGCAATCTGCTAACTGTATTTTAGGAGAAGTTATGAAGCCAGGCAGATAAAACGAGAAGGAAGTTCTATTCTGAACAAAGGCAGAGGAGATAGCAGCTGTGAGGGGCTGACAGGGAGAAGGATCTTGTGCTGAGGCCCCAGGTTGTCAGACTCCCAAGTTAGCTTAAAGGTCACCTCTGAAAGATAGCATTTCAAAGGGCAGATATTACAGGGTTGCCCTCTCTGCTCCTGCAGCTGAATTAGGCCTCCAGGAGATGGACTTTGAAGGATGGCACTCCAGGGTTCTGCCTGTTCTCTCCCATCATTTGTCTCTGTTATAAGACAACACTTTATGTATTTACTTCAAGATCAGCAATGCAAAGAGCAAGATTACATACAACGATAAAGAACACATGCATTTATCATGATAACTATCTACTTCAGAATAGCAGAGCAAGAAAATCAGGCTGGGTGAGGCTTTTTTGTGAGACACTGGTAGAATCGCTAAAACAGAGTTTGCCAAGACAGGGAGATTTTATTGTTTGTAAAGGAATTAAAACACAAATTCTGCAAATTCTTAGATAGCATCAATGACAGCTTTTGCAGCTGAAGGAAGTACTACAAAAAATGTTCTTTGTATTTGTAGCAAGAGGCTTTTTGAGAATTGGTGGATATAAGGCAAGTAGAATGGGATGAGAAAGTTCAGAACCTTAAGAAAAGAAAAAAAGAAACCCAGCAAAGTAAAATCTATTGATTTTCAGCTGATAGATCAAATGAAGAGCACTCCAAATGTGAAATACTTGCTGATGCCACAGAGAGAAGCACACAGAAAAAAACAGGTCATGCAACAACATGGGATTACTGTCAGAAGGACACAGTGGCAAGCAGCAAGAAACACTGAAGTTATTAGAGCTAAAAAAGAAGTTGTGCTGTGAGCCGGCCAGCAGTGGGAAAGCTGTGGCTCAGTAGCTCCTTATTCAATAGCATCACCAACAAATGGCAATTGTGGGCTAAAACTTCAGCCTTGTGCACCCACCCTCACTCCATGGCCAGGCAGGGATGGGGCTGGCACAAATATGAACAAAAAAGAGGCAAAATCTCAGCCTAGAATAGAGAAATAATGGGTCAGGAAGCACTGACTGAAACAGAACCTTTCAAATTAGCAGGAGCTGCTCACCTGCAAGCTGGTTAACTGTGCACAGGGTCTCAGGGCAAGCACTGGTGTCCTAGAGGACAGAAAAAGGACAAAGTGCTGCAAAACTGAAAATTTCAATCACATATATTGACTAGAAATGAACAGGAAAAGGGAAGTGGAGCTGGGGATTGGAGTTTGTGGTACATACTTAAAGACATTACCTGCAAATAGTGGTAATAAGGAAATGAGAGACAATAAACTACTTTGCAAAAACAGTGCAAGGAAAATCCACCTTATTTCATTTTGCATAGCATTTCTTTACTAACTATGACTTAAAAATGAAGAAATACAGTAAATCTAGGAAAAGGCTCTGACTTGAGAGACTTGCAAACAGTTTATGGGTTACTAAAGAAGAATCTTTGGAAAATAAAACGTTTCCTTAGGAAAATGCAAGTCCTTTAGCAGAGCACTAGAGACAAAAATTTACAGGATGTGCCAGGGACCTCAGAGGGAGTCATTACATGTGGGAAAAAATTTCTACTGTATCATGAGACAAAACTCCTCATCTAAGATCCGTGTAATTCTAAAATTTCTTCAGCATAAATTTATATACATGTTTGCATTGCAAAGTGACAAAATCAACATGACATACAGCTATCAGAAAATTGGACTCTCAGTCCAGAACATCTTTCTAATTGTAAAGTTTCTATTTGACATGGATATAATTCCAACAATATTTCTAACTTAATATCACATTTACTTTGAAAGAAAGCTAGGGAAAGATGCTGGCCCAGCCCAGAGTTTTATGGTAAGCAAATCTGTATTTAGTGAACAGAGAATGTGGCAAGTGATCAGATCAAGAGATATCCTCATCTAAGGCAAAACCCTTCTCTACTCCAAATTTCCTATGAATCTCCTGACTGTATTTCTTCTTTTCACACCTAGATCACAATTTCCATTCAGCACCTGGGAAAATTCTTATGAGTCTAAGAAAAATATATTGTGCTTAAACAACTCCTGCCTTGCACTAATCTTCGGACTTCATATTTGCCATATCTCTGCACTATCCAGAGTGTGCTTAGTCTGCAAAAGTAGCATGGAAAATTTTTAATTCTCTTGAAATACCTGGCACTGAGCAACGTAAGGTGAAAGAAATTTAATTTTGTGGAATATCATTTGGCTTTGATACAATTTACCCTACATTGTACACTAACTCCAAATTGAAAATCAGTTTTTTATCCAAGACCCCCTCTTCAGAAAAATTAAGCTGTGGACAGGAAACCCTCTTTCTGTGTTTTCTCACAGGTGTAGTAATTGACCCCTGAATATTTGTCCCCCTGTTTTAGGATATAAACAGCTTTGTTATTAACCCACAGAATTTCTGACCTTGCTGCTTTTGTGAAATAATAGTGTGAGAGTGGAATTTTCTTCCAAATGAAATGTTTACTCTATAAAGCTGTAACTGCTATATTGCATTATATTTTTATGTTTATTGTTTTGAAATGATGTTATTTGTAAGTATAATTCTGTAATAAAAACAAAACAAAGATTGATGCTGAAAGAGAATGAAATTTCAGAACATGCTATAAAACTAATCTAATACTGGAAAATCATAAAAAAGTGCAATTACTCTATTTACAGGTGAAAAGGAAAAACAATTGCATACATAAAAATAAAAGCTTTACTTTTATAGTAAGAAGCTTATGAACATCAAAATGAAAGCGAAATCCTCTTGCCAACAAAAGGGTTAATCTTAATTGTGTATCATTTTTGACTATGAACATTATTTTAATGCTGTAAAACCTGTTTTTTTACTCAGAAGTACCTTTGCATAATGAATGTTGTGGCTGTTGCAGAATTTGCCTGATTCTTTCCACCTAGATCACACTGCAGCCAACCTCCTTTGGTTTTGCAGAGCTGATGTTCAGTCACAATATTCTCTTTGGTGCCATTCTGGAGTGCCAATTTGTACTGATGAAAGATGCAGATTTGAAAATCCACCCACTAAATATACGTGCAGCCTTCAGAAATAGCAAAGGATGGGGCAAAAAGATGATTTGGGATGGGGCCAGTTGGAGCCACAGGTGATGGGTGGAAGGGACGAGGAGAATTTGTGTCTGGTTATTCCTGGTTAATCCTAGAAAACCTCCAACACACCTGGGAAGCTCCTGGGGTAAAGATTAGCTGGGGAACAGGTAAATCTGTAAAAAACAAAGTCCCCAAGAAACATTAATGTTTGCTGTTCTAGCAATATTTTCAGTTTTGAGCGGAATGGGTTGAAATTTCCAACTTGTTAGAGGAGCTACTTGGAGAGAGTTTCAGGCTGATTTGTTGCAGTTTCACAACCAGTGAAACCAGTCTGTGATTTTGCACCACTGGATGAGGAAAATGCCTCAGTGTGACACAATACTCATAATCAAGGGAGGAGATAAATTTGGAAAGCAAAGTGGCATGTTGGTACAAAGGTGACTTCCAAGTCCCATCCCTTCTCACTGGAGTGTTCTTGTGTGGTGTAAAGGAAATATACAAAATGAATTTACCTCAAATTTACCCTCAGCCTGCCTATACCAAAAGTAAAAAACCCAACAACTTCTCTGCAGAATTTCCTGACTTTTTGGTACCAACATCTGAAATATCCATCAAGCACTGACTTTAACCAAAGAATTTACTTGTAAGGGAAGATCACATCCACCAAAATCAGACACTACTTCCTCCTTTTGGAATTTAATGTGCAAAAAGATAAGAAGGAACCATATTAATGCAAAGCAAAATGGAAAAAGCCAGTGGAAAGAGCCACTTCTCAAGATATAGTAATTAAAAGCCTTGACATATCTATGAAAGAAGGGCTTGGATAATCTTTATTATACTGTAAGCAAGGCAAATGGCAGATTGATATCCCTTGGCACAGGAATACACTACTAAATATTTGAAGACAAGCTGTGACTTCAAATATCACATCCAACTGCAACTTTAATTTTTTTTTTTGCAGAAAAAGCAACTCATGCTGAGGAAGATATGGCTTATTTGAAACTTATTTACTGTCATAACAGATGGTGAAGACTAGAGAGAATATAAATGAAAAATATGGGGGCCCAATAAATGTCAAGGCTCCCAACTTGGTTTGTAAAATTAAAAGAAAAAAAAAAGAAGAAATCAGCTATATCTATGCAAGATACAAAAACTTAACAGAATAGATTAGCTTTTTAACATCTTGGAAATAACCATTTTTCTGCCCACACAATGCGAGATCAAAAATTGCATTGATTTTACAGTCACTACCATCTTGAAAAAGTTATACAGCATGATCGATGCAGTTACCATTATTCAAAGCTCCTTTTCAGGCTTTCCCCTCAAAATTCTGCTGGATTATGACAATTTTATCAGTTGTATCTACAATGGCCAAGATAGATTCCTATGAACCTATTTGTTGGCTGTGTCTGTAACCCTACAACCACAGCCTGAGGAATGAGGTCAGAGCTTGAGCCAGAGCCACAGATCCAGGGCTTTCTGTTGATGGGGAATTTTTCAAGTCTGGGGTTCTCATTTCTAAACAAAACAAAATGTAAAACTGGCAAAATCTGCAAAACAAGATTATTCTTTATGCTCAGTCCTCTTTCATCCTCACCTCGAACTCTCTTAAGTTCAGAGAGAACGGAGCACTCAGGGCTCTGAAAAGCATCTGGCATCCTACAGAGCTGTACTTTGGGATCTCCTCACAGAAGGGGATCCTGGCGTGGTGCATCCATCCTCGTTTTCCAAAGTGTGCAGGTGAAAAAGGAAACACTGAGGAAGGAACAGCATCCCTTCCCTCGTGGAGGCAAAGTGCATTTGGGCTGCCCCTGGAGCCACCATTGCCTTGGCAATGCCACTGCTATCAAAAGCAAACAAACTTAAGGCAGGACTAAAGGAAAATGGCATTAATGAAAATCTGAAATAAATTCTGCATGTGAAGTTACATCATGAAGCTGAGCATGTCTTCACCTTGTTGGAAAGAGCTTCCAGGGTGACACTGTGCCATCAATTGATGCTGTACTTCACAGAAGATCACAAAACCAAGAGCAAAAAAAAAAAAAAGATATTATTCTATATTTAGCTCATCTATTGCTGTCTTATGTCACCTAGGTGACTGGAAAATACACCACTAATGCAATATTTCATTCACTAAAATACTGCACAGCTTTTGAATTTTACTTTAAATCTAGCAATGCATTTCAGAGTGTGGTAAGAAATGTGATATTAACTATCCCATAATGGCACAAAGAGAAATAAGGCTGTGAGTATATTTTCATACAGTTTTTCTTAATGAAAACCAAGGAAACATACACAAAGTACTGGAGTTTTTCATGCTGCTACCTTTTATGTTTTCTGTGCATTGTATTTGAATGCTCTCCTCTTGATTATGTTCTCTGAAATACTTGTTTGAAGTAAGATACTTTATTTTAATAAGTGGAACAAAGCTTTGAATAGCTTGGTTCAAAAAACAGTTTTAAATGAAAGGAGCTGTTGCTAAGCACAGGGATCTTTGCCAAATACTTTTTAAATGGTTTATTGTGCCCTAGCAATCCTGAGATTAAAAACATCTCTTGAATTACAATGACACATCAAAAAATAAAATTAATGTGGGGGTTTTCATTACAAGAACTGAGCCTCTGTGTGTTATTCTTTCCATTAGATAAGAAAGAAACATACTGTGGTACATTGTTTTTTCTGTCAGCGAGCTTTTAGGCAAATATACACTATCACACTACGTCCCTCATGGATTCAATCACGCACTCTACAAGTTCTTCTATTAATTTAACTTAATGCTCTGGGTTTAAGGGATAGACTGTATATTTTCACATATTTTTCTGCACTGGGCACGAGTTATTTTTAGGCTCCCTAAGTCTTCATCAGAATCAGAAGATCGCATTGCCTCATCCTACTGCAATATGAACAATAGTATTGCAGCACTCTGTAATAAACATTTAATTTTCCACTGTTCTTGTGACCTTACAAAACAGCTGTTTGACCAAGCCAGTGAGAAACCTGAGTCCAGAGTGCTGGATGTTTTAAAGAAAAACACAATTGATAGCATTTCCCAGCTAATACAGATGTCTAAACCAGTGCTCTGAGCAGTGCTGGCCTCAGAGTACACAAATTGTGATTGAGAACAGGGAAAAGGAATTAGAAAACCCAACAGAGAAAACAGCTGCTAATTGATTTTAAACCAAACTCAGTTTCCACACCTTGAAATCTTATTTCACTTTGTATCTGGGGGCTGTGAATAATGAATAGCCAAAGTTGCAGATATCTCACACAGGATTTGAAAGCAGGCCATGCAGATTGTTGGGATTTTCCTGTAAGTCACCAACTCCTCTGTTTTACCCAACATCTCCTAAGCTGCCATTGAAAGACAGCACAAGTCCCTTGCCAGATAACACCCTGATACTGCACAGCTTTAGCCCACAGGTTTTATTCCTCAGCATCCACTCTCCTGCTTTATTTCCCAAGGACAAATTAAAATATCCATCTGCAAGTTACAGATTACAGCAAATTAAACCAAAACACATTGTATATGTAAAACCAAGCCAAATCTGACCTAGGAAAATTGGCAAACACAAGAATGGTTGGAACAAGTGAGTCGGACTGTATTGGTGCTGTTACTCACATATGTAACACCTCAAATGACTCAAATAACAAAGGCAAACGTAGAAAACTTAAAGAAATTGCAGCTAAATCTTGCCACTTTCAGTTCGTTATGAAGACATGTATCCATTTTTTTTAAAGATCAGAACATTTCTCCCACAAAGAATTTCTGTATTTTAGTGCCTGTTGCACACTGTCACACTCTTAAGAGAATCTGCACCTGCAGGTAGACAGCTTTCTTTATTCCTCTTATCTTAAACAGGAAATATATGACAAAAAAATAAGAGGAACATGCCAAGAAGAAAACCAAGGTCACCCTCTCAAACTGGCCATGGATTCCTTGCTCTCCAAGCTGGCACAAGTGCCTGGAATTTCAGTGAGAACCTAAAGTGGCCAGAAATGTGCAGAAGGTTGTTTCCTACTCCCAAAGGCACAGGAGTGACCTTGGAGTAAATGCCTTTGAAAAGGCAGATATTAGAGATGCTGGATATTGGTCAAATCAGGAAAGACCTGTACAAAATTCTATTTTTTAGATATGAAAAATTTCAACCAGGGACACTCCCTGGCTTTAATGTTCCTCCTCCAGGAGATCCCTAATGAATCCACATGTAATCAGGGTAGTGAGGGCTCTCTGCCTTCAGTCATACAGGACTAGGACCTGTATTTTAGGATTCTTCACTCCTCAAGCCCACTTGTATCATGGGGAGCTCAAAGGCAACGAATGCCACTAGGAAAAACATTCCATAACAGCCCCATTTGATTCCCTGCCCCGATAGGAAATAAGAAATAAAACACTTTAAAAATGAAACAGATCCCTTCAACCTTTGCTGAAAGAAGACCATCACAGTTTATAGTGCTCAAAAGGTGAGGCAGAAATATAAAAAAAAAGATGAAAACAATTACAAACCTTTACACGTCTCTTTGGAAAATATACACTTTTCTGGTTTTCTTTGATAATACCACATAACTCAAAGGGAATACACAGCCTCACATAAAACATCCATCCACCAGGAGAGGCATTTATTGGCCTCAGAAGCCAGATATCACCGGAAACAAAACACACCATTATTTGGACAAAGATGAAATGACTCGTCCTGACATTGGAACTTGCAGGGAGAGGCACTTCATCACCAGTCAATATTCAGTAGCACTCAGTAGGTAAATTGTGGAGTTTTGAGCACTGGCTCTGGAACTCACAGCTCGTGGCAACTGCATTTGCTCACACTCAGCTCTGTGGATTCTTGTTTATTCACTGCAAGAGACATGCAACATAAAGCAACTCTGAGCTAATCATTTTCTCATTCCCTAAAACATTAATTACGCTAATAATGAAGGCATTTCTTCTTCATGCTGATTGAAAAAGGAATTAGCACAACTGAATAAGCAGTAATTCCCATGGTCAAATTTCCAGCAGCCTCCAAAGCATGAGATTAATTTTTGTGTTTGAATGTCCTTAGGACAAGGATCAGGCTGCAATCTTTCCAGGCATCAATATACACCTCAAGCTTGTGAATAAAAAAAAATTCCTGTAGCATTTTGAGCAAATTGTGCAAATGTTAGATGTATTAGAAAAAATATTAAAGGTAGAGTAAGTAGAGAAAGTGATTCTGTGTTGGTAAATCTTAATAATTGCAGATCTTCCACTACCCATGAGCTACCCAAGACAAATACCTTTTTCTAAACTAGAAGTGAAGCTTTAGGGGAAAAACATTAAAAAATGGAAAACCTTGCAATAACTTCTGAGATTACTCAATTTGCAGGAGGAGGTTTCAGTAGAAACTCTCCTTATTTTAGGCAGTGTTTAGTTTTATTTTATCTCCTTAAGTAGCATGATAGTTTCCTATTAGGGTACTTGGCTTAGAGCTTATTTTTAAAATTAAATTTCAGTTATAATAAACTCTTCCATAGCTAAAACCAAAATATTCCAGTGGTAGCTTGTAGATGATGTTATTTCAGTGAAGAAATGTTGTAAGCTCAAAGTTTAATGATTCTCTAATGATGGCTCTGTTATTTAATTGGAACAATTGCTGCAGAGACATTTGTGCTCTTGGCAATTGCTATTTCTGCTAACGTTCAAGTAAAAGTAAGCAAGCTTCGGGTTCTGGAACCTCCTTAATCCCCTTGGTAAACAGAGCAGGGGAATTTCAAAATGAGCAAAAAATGGGATTAATTCTCAGTTTTTAGTCAATGAACTGAAATCTCCACTAAAATGATCCATATTCCAGTATTTTCCATCGTGTGTACCCTGTAGAGCCATTCCTTCCTTCTGACCTCCTCTGTAACACAATTTATTTCCATGGTCCCTGTGTGAGACACAGGTGGCAGAACCACCCAGGGTCCTCATTCTAGTAATAAGCTTGAAAGTTGAAAATACTGGATTTTAGGAAAACACTTCAATCTAGTTTTCACATAAGCCTTTAAATATATAAAATTTAAACCGTCTTCCTCACTGAAAAACCAAAATAAACCAAACCATACTCATTCAAAATTACTAAAATTATTTCAAATATTTCCCTTAACCCACACTGCCCAGTGAAGCAACATTCTCCTGCAGTCTTTTTATGTGTTATTTCCCTTCTTTTCCTTAGTCTTTCCACACAATTTACATCCACTCAATAAAATGATAGCTCCTTATCTGTCTGAATCTTGGATAAATCTTTCTGAATTTTGCTCTTGTTTTTCATGGCCTGCCATTGCCTTGCAGCACAGGAACCGAAGTGTGTGCTATCCCTTGGCTGCATGGTCTTTTCTTTTTTCCAGACCATTGGCTTATAAAATGAACAAAATTGGTCCAAATACTGATCTCCTGTGGCACTCCACTAATCACTTCCCTCTTTCCCAAGCCACCACCCACTCACAAATACCTCTCTTTGATGTCTCAGTAGATAATTCATCTGTTCACATACCTCAGCTACTATAAAACATCAAAATTACAGACCTTGCAGATTATCCTTTTGTGTTTTGCGCTATCAACAGATTTCCTAAACGCTAGGAAAATTATTTCTGTGGACCCAATTTACCTCGTTACTGCATAGCAATGATTTGTTAAACATAATCAAATTTTTGTGGCTGCCTTTAACTGTAATATTCCAGGTGCCTCCAGTGGGGCCTGGTATAAAAATAAATGGAGTAGGAAAAAAAAATAAACTCCAAGATCCTTCTGTGCACTCATTTACCAACAGAGCTCAGGTAGGAAAGATTGTAACAAAGAGCGTTGAGTTTATTAATAGATATATTAATATATAGATATAGATATATTCTCTATACTAGTATTGTTCTCCATGAATAGTTAATCTTTTGTTTTAAAACAATCTGTTAATGAAGGGTGACGTGCTGTTGCTTATGAGGACAAAGCAGATGATGCAGGAGAGAGAATCTGAGTGTTCTCCTTGCACTCACCTCATCTAATTTCCAGAATCTTGTGCCCAGCATGCTCAGACCTCTTTTCTCACCTGAAGTTTACCTACCCCAGCAAAAGGCAGGACCTGTGTTTGCACCTCATCTGGGGCATTTGTCCATCCCTCTCCCACAAGCGCAGCTCCTGTGAAGCCTTCAGGGTGCTGAACTCCACGTGGGGATGGAAAATCAGGAGTAAATGAAAGTATTCCCCCTGCTCCCACATCCTGCTTTCCCACCTGTGGTGGCAGAGTCCCTTTTGCACCCTGGGATATCTCAGGAAAGTGCAACTTCACTCACACTTCGTGTGTTCAGTTGGTGGGCAGTGACACTTCACCCCACGGAGCAGCAAATGTGTGGCACAGGCAGAACCAGAGATTTCAGACACTGGAGTGAAGAACTTTGATGGAGAAGTGTGCTCTGAGCTGCTGACATCCTTTAGCTATAAAGCAAAAATAAAAGCAAAATAATGTTTGGAAAAGAATAAAAGCTCTGGTTTATATTTACCCCGTGCTCACAAAATTCATTCTTTCTTTCCTTGGCTAGTCAGAGACATAAAAATTCTATTAAAAAAAAAGACTTTGTTCCAGACCCCATCAAATCTCAGAGGCATCCTGATAGCTAAGTGCCAGCAGAAGATAAAGATTAATAATATTGGCAGCAACCTCCTTTCCCAAGACTTCTGCAGGGAAAAGGGACAGACAATACCAGGGTAGCCACATAGACACTTCTTGGCTCCTACTTTTCCACTGGTGTTTTTTCCAGTGTAAGCTTTATCCTGAATCCCTTGAATTATTGTCAGAATTCCCATGGATTATAATGATGTGGTATCACCACTTCAACCTTTCACCCCCAGCAAAAATATATAAATAAATGAGGAAAAGGCTGTGGCAGAGTGCAGAAATGTTGTTCTGCATTCCAAACCAGCCCCACATGTTCCTGCAAACGCAGTGACTGCATGGATGTTCCTCTCCTGCATAAAAAAGATCCTTAACAGGCTGTCTTTACTCACAGGGCCCTTCAACAGGTATTCCCACTTATGGCTGGGAGTGATATGTATTGTAAACGTGCACACCATCTTATTTGATATTGAAACACAAACAGATTGTTTCATATAGTTGAAATAACTGATAACAGAAGGCAGAGCCATGCTAATTTATGTTGATCAGGATCTGTGCACATTTTCAAATCTTTGAAGGGAGGCAACTCGAATTTAAGCTGTTATGTCTAAAACCATCACATGGAGCCCAATTGGAAAGAGCTGGAAAAAATCAGTTGTGCAGGGAAAAAACGGACTTTAAAAGATAAATTCTTGTCCACTTTGAAATTGAAGCAAGATTTCTGTGCTGAGTTGAGAAGAAGCCCTGCATTTCCAGCACGAACAGGTATTAATGGATAAGATGCAATGAGAGAAGTGATGCCAGGTAAGCCAGAAGCTCTTAAGCCAACTATGAATTTAGGAGAGAAAAGCACAAATATTTTACTGACATAATTGATGTTGGAAATCTGACTTCTTTTAAAGCATTGGCAAGGATTCCCCCTACAATTTCTACCCTCAGCATTGTTAATCAACTAACCAGTGCTGTCCCAAGGTGGCAATGGGTTTGTATCACCAAGGTGTGTGTGAGAAATTTCCTGCACTGCACTGGCATTGCCAGGGGTAATTTCCAGCTCCATGAGAAACAAGACAGCAAATCAATGATGATCAAATTGAAAAACAATATGGAAGAAAAAAGAAAAAACAAGCAGAATTATTGGGTGACCTTCTGAGGTGTATCAGAGAGAGACAGAGAATTACAAAGTCTCCTGAAAAGGGCTGGGGAAAGCCCTTGCAAGAGCTGTGGCTGCTGTGGTGTCAGTGGCAGCGTCTGCCCCATCCCTGACCTCCTCCCACTGTGCTGGTGGGGAATTTCCAGGGGTTAATCCTGCCAAAGGCAAAGGAGGAGCTTGAAGAGGCTCTGGAACTTAGTCCTGCTCCAGGCTGGAACAACCAGGACAAGTGATAACAGCCAAGCCCTCCTCAGCACCTCAAGAGTCAATTCCCACAGGGAAAGGACATGAATGGGAAATTGCAGCTGCTTTTTGTTGTGGAGACAGGGTTTCATTCCCTAGTGCAAAATCACAATTTTAGATAGCTAAACTGAGCATGCAGACAGGTATCTGTACAAAACAAACGTGGGAGCTCAGGCTTGGCTGGGATGGAATTTCCTCATCACCATCCACCACCTGCTTCACCACCACCACACCCTGGCACCGTCACAGTTTTATCTTCTGATATCAAATATACTTTTAGAGTACCAGAGATGACATATATTTTATATGTTCAGAGCTAAAGAACCCCTATTCATGCAAAATTAACAACTAAAAATGGCTGAACATTCTTTCTCACCAAGAAAAAGACACTTACCAGAAGCTGGATTTCCAAGTCAATTATCAGGCCAAGAAAAAGCTAAAATCTTAACTATAATAAGTGTATTAACATAAAAGAAGAAGTTTTCAAGTGCTTTCTTTTTCTAAAAATATCAGAAAAAATACAGTATTGACTACCTAAAAAAAAACAAAAACCCAACCCTTTTGAAAATAATGCATTTATTTATGGAGAAAACAAAATTTCCTTTTCCTTGCCATGGTTGATAGAGACCTTGCCCTAGCCATGCCCTACCATAGGGGACACAGAGAAAAAGGGATTTTATTACAGAAGCATTAAATTAGGGTTAAACTCCTTAATGACAAATGTAGAGATGCAGAATATGGTAGTATTGAAAAATAAAACTTACACAGGGATTTAAAAAATGTGTTACTTTTACTTTGGGTTTCAGGAGTGGATGGAGTTTTGTTGGGGAAGAGCTCTGGGAATGGCTGTGCTGGCAAAAAATGAACCAGCTTTTCCCTCCTTTGTACCACCCTGCTCTTTTATGTCCTCTGCCAGAAAACCCAGGGCTAATTTGTATAAAATAACTCAGAACAGAAAAATAAAAGTGGACATTTTCTATGCTGCACATCACTTGAGAAATCCCTGACAGACTCAGGATTTGCAGGAGACTGAATTGTTAACTTCTAGAATTACAAATCAAGCATCATCCCATATGGCACTACTTCTCAAATGACTTCCCTGTAAATCTCAAAATCAGAAGTCTGACTCATCAGCACTGCCACTGACTGTGGCCATGACAGGGATCTGGGCTCCTCTCAGAGCCAGGGAAGTTACAAATCCCAGTTAGTGCCCAGGGTGAACTGGGAGTAACTCAATTCTCCTTCTGCATCCCCCCCCCCCTTTTTTTTTAATTATTTTTTACCTTCTCAAGGCTTTACTTTTATCTTGTGTCTCTTTTCTGGAGCTCCTTGGCTCCCCTCCAGGTGAATACAATATCCAGTAAACACTCATTTTTCTGTAAGTTTTCTGCAGCCCAACAAGGGCATCACCAGCATAGCTGTACCAGTGCCATGCTGCTGTTTTGGTCCTACTGTCTATTATTCCTATTTATTCCTATTTATCTATTACCAATTATTTAAACAAGATGACCTTATTTTCATGAAACTTCTTCCTTCCATCTCCCTTGTCCCAGGACACAGAGTCAGGCAGAATCTGGAAGTAAATCAGTTTTTTGTGACATATCAGTGAATAAAACAGTCAATGTCTGTAACAAGAGAGCTTTGTTTTATTACAGCAGAATTTCCTCTCTTTCCCAAAGTTTGCTTTCTTTCTGGGGCATCCAAACAATGTTTTTTTCTTCCATAATTAATGTGCTCCATCAACAATTCTGAATATCTCTCCTCCCCATGTTTGGAATAGACCTATGTGAGCTTTGTCCTATGGACTTCTAGTATATGAACTGCAGTGTAAAAATCAGCTCTGCAGCAGCACCAGCACCAAATCCCATTTCAGGCAGAGTGACCAACTGAGCCAGTCACAGGAATCAGGACAAACAGAGAGAACTTTCTTGAGCTTCTCAGGGTTTTCCAACACATTAATTTGATATATTGTTGCTGAGAAATATTACACCTGTGTAATATTACACTTCAGCTTTCAAAAATGTAAAGCCTCTACAAGAATGACAGGATAAAATATGATTTTTTTCAGCAATTCCAACTGTGAATTAGTCAAAACTTGCAGTAGAGCAGGGCATAAGCTTTGATCCACACTGCAGCATCCCCACAGCTCACTCCTGAGATGATTTCATTGCCATCTGAAGCACGTATGGAGACGCAGGGCCTGCTCTAATTACAATATTGTAGTTTTGACTGACAGACAATATGTCTACAATCAACTCATTTGAAAGCCATGTGTTGCGACAGTTCCTTGTCCGACTCCTAGTGCAGAACCAAGACAAATCAGTGCCTTGTTACTCTGCACTAATCCCACAGCTAAAAAAAAATAAAAAAAAAATCTCTGGAAACACATGTACACAAAGAACAGTGGGGCCAAGAGGTACCCCAGTTTCTTTTTATCTTTTCCTAATTGTTAACACCTGCTGACTCCTTAAACACGGCCAGAGCATTTGAAAACAACACCTCAAGACGTGAAAACTCCAAACCTACTGATTCCAAACTTCCCAAACTTCACACTGTTCTAAACAAAGTAAGTTTGAACGTGAAAATTTAAGAATCACAATTTTTGAAATCACAGGAAATGCCCCATTATTACACTCCTTCCTTACTCACACCGATATAGCGCTGATGCCGAAACAATGTTTTTATTCTGACCCCACACAGGCCTGGATGAGTGTAATTATTATGCAGCATAATATGACAGAGATATCTGTCATTAGTAGAATTTCTGGAATTTTGAACATACATTTCAATAGCCTAAGTGGACCTAGCTTGGCAATTTAGCTGACCCTGGAAAAGAGTGCCTTATGTTCATCTTGTGCAATCTGTCCAGTAACAGATGCACACCATTAAGATGTAAAGTGAGGTGGAGGAGGATGGGAACAGCAGGAGAAGAGTCAGGCCATCAGCAGAGGAGCCATCAGCTTCCCTAGGCCAGCCCCAAGGGAGACAGGAACCTACAAATCACTCCAAACAGGTTTTTCCAGTAAACCTGTGATAAACAGATTACTATTTTTGAAGCGTTGCACTTACTTTATGTTAAATGATATGTAAACATATTTAAAAAAAAAAAGAAAAAAGAAAAAAGCGAGCCTGCAGCGTGTTTGTGGTGGGAGCACGAGGTGGGAGCAGAGAGGTTCGGGCGTAGCAGAGGGACAGCAGTGGCTCCAGCCAGTCCCAAGTCACAAAATCACACCTGGTGTCCACGGAGCAGCTTTCCTCTCTCCTCCAGCTCACGGGAAGCAGCAAACCCACGGGGGAAAAGTTCTCAGGTGAAGAATTTGTGTTGATGACCTGCCAGAGCAGCAGACACAGCAGGCAGGTCATTAACTCATCAGCACCATGAACATACTGGGAAGGTTTCATGGCTTTGAGCTCTGTCCTTCCTGCCGGTTTCTGGGAAATTTTCTCACCTTTGTTTATTCTGTTGCTACCACGAATGTGTAAAACCAGACAGGACTTGCAATTAATTGGTTTTTAAAGCGTTCAAAGTGCCACTTTCCAGGATTATCGCAACATAAAAATATTCATCATATCTGCCCACACCAAATGTTGATATAAATTATTAATTTAAGGCAAATGTGACAATTAAGCAGATTTATTAGCCTTAATACATCATGCAATTACTAAATGACTTCTTTTTAAAGCTAGTCTTCCCTCTTTCTCTGCAAGCAAAACTGCCTTTGTTTTAGGTACCATATTTTATTTATTGATACACATCATCTCGAGAATGAGCTATCCAAGTTAAATTTTGTAGTGACAGCACTCAATTAACACACAAACAAAGTACATACAGATACTTATTAGCATCACAATAGCAGTCTCCAGGGAGGAAAAAAGTGTCTTTCAGGCAGAGTTTTCAAGTAAATAATTAACAGACAAAACAATCTTTGAAACTGTGGCTAAAGCACCCTTCTATTTGCAGTTTTAGTGCAGGGACCTCTAATTGACCAGGGTTGGATTGTTCATCCCTAAAAGCAGCCCACGAGGCTGAAACCACAGATGGGAGAATAATGGGCACGTTTGTGTTTGCCTTGCCCATGGCAAAATCTCTGCTCTGTCAATAACAGAACATCAGGATTATGATTTTTATGTTTTCAGAGGTATCAGAGTCCCTAGCTGTCAGTGTATTAGAAATATAGAGAGAAAATCTTAAAATTCACTTAATTGTAATAGACACATATGAAACATGGCTCTTTGGACAACTGTGGTCTTTACCACAAACACAACTTATTCACCACATATTCCTTTGGGTGTCCTTTATAAAAAAAAACAACTGTGCTTGTGGTTTAGGGGGTTTTTTTCCCCCCTCACACATTACGTGTTGCTCTGGGAGCTTAAAATATTGTTTTCAGCTGAGCAAAAGGAAATGCAGAGACAATTTTGATAAATGTGAGCCATCTCATATTTTCTGTTAACAAGTGCTTTGTGTCTCTAATAACATGCACCTGTGAAGCTGATTTCTCTTTTTCATGTGACCTCACAGAACTAAAAACAGACTGTTCCTTCTTCTGGGGCAATAACACTGATGGAAAGACTTAATAAGCACAGAGATGGAAAAGGCCTCCTAACCCCTCCCCACCCTGTGGACCATCCCTCTCCTGGGTTTGGGGCTTGTTCTCAGGATTTTTCTGGTAAAGAACAAACCTGGACCCACAGATAGTGGTGGGATGAACGTGCCAGAGCTCAGCTCAGCTCAGCAATCAGTGCAAAACCTCCAAACCAATACAAGATCAAACCCTGGACTTGATGCTCCTGGAGGTCTTTTCCAACCCAAGACTTTCGAGCTGTTCCTCCAGGAACTGAACTCTACACAAGCTGAGAAACCCAATGATTCCTCCTTTCTAACAGGAGGTGAATTCCTCTCTTCCTAGGAGGTGAAAAACGCTACAGAGCAGTGAGAATTTGTACCAAACCCATCAGTATCTGGAGTGCTGTCCTAAATTTCCAGTGCATTACCCCCTGTAGCTAAACACCTTTGATAATGCAAACAGTCTCCAATTGTGAAGTCCAAGAAAATTCACTGTGGTTCCAATGTACTTTGCTTTTCAAACAGATTTCCCAGGAACAAACAGCACGGATCTCTCCTCCCGAGCTATCAGACAACCCTGTTTCCCTGCAGGGACAAGCTGGGGGCTCTCAAAACTCCCTGCCAAAATTTCCCAGGTCTCTTTGTTAAGGACGAATAGGGAATGGTATATTTTCTTGTTTTGCACAGGTGGTTTTTGTTTGATTCTCTTCTTCTGGGGATAAAACATTAAAAAGAAAGAATTATAGCCTGATACGGAGAATATCTAATGAAACAAAAAAAACCCACTTGGTTTTTTCAACAATTTGGATTTCCTACAGAACTTAAACTGATACATTTGTCACAAGTGAAAGCTTCAAAGCTTCTGTTTTGAAAGGTATTTCATTTTTTTATCATGTAAAGCCTTCTGTGAATCGAGGTAAATAGTAATGAGTTTCTTCCAATCACTTGACAACTACAAAAAGAAGTGAATATCCACCAGCTGATAAGAATTAAAAAGAAAATTGTAGCCTACCTGGTTTCCTGTAAAAAAGATTTTCCTAAGCAGAATCGGTAGATCTCCAAGTGACAAAATATTTTTGCTTTAGATGAGACAACTTTCTCAGCTTTGAAGAAGTTCTTTAGGAAACTAAACACATATTATATAAATTTTCTCCCACACTGAGCCCAACATGAAAATACTTCATAGTTAAAAGAAGTATGTCTTGTACTATATTAATTTGTACAAACTTTAGACTACAATTCAATGTGTCTGTGAAACCTGACTGACTAGAAATTTTCTTTTTAAATCAAATATCTTCTGGTCAATTTTTTTTTTAATTATTCTCCTCTAAGCAAGCTTGTTTTATTTTAGGAACGGTCTTTTAGTCAATTATTTAAATTGTAAGGCTGTACAACAGGATATGGTCTGTAGGGATTTGTTCTGTACTGATGGGTCATTTATTTATGAAATTTCTGTGCTCTATGCCTGCTAAAATATTGATGTTCTTCCCCTTTGCTCCTTCTTCTGATTTAAGTTAAATGGTAAGTATTGAATTGAATTAATTTAAAGATTAGCCATTATAATGAAGTCTTATTTAATCATTGAGAGGAGCCCAAAGAGGCGAAATGTGGCTGACAGAGTTTAGTTTGGAGCAGAGTGAAACTTCAGTAAAGTCTCACCCACATTCTGGTTTAAATATCAGGTTAATTTTCCTGAGGAAGGAAATGTCAGTGTCACCTGCATCATTGATCCTTGTCCCTCCCGAGGAGGTGACATTATTATTATTATTATTATTATTATTATTATTATTATTATTATTATTATTATTATTATTATTATTATTATTATTATTATTATTATTATTATTATTATTATTATTATTAATAATAATAATAATAATATCGGCCCTCTTAAGTATTATTCACTTGATCTTCACCTTTTATACAACATCTATGGCCAGCTACAAGTGTTCAGGTAATTTAATTTAACTAAAAATCTTGCAAATGTCTAACTCTCTTTAAGTATGTTCCTGAAGCCTACCCCTCATTTATGGGAAATCATCACTCATTATCTATTTTGTGATTTGGCGCTGCTCTCTTTTAGCAGAGAGCTGCTTTCACAAGATTCTTATATTAGTAAAACACTTCCCAGCTACCACAGTTTTATAATTTCATTCCTGTTTTTTTCATCCATACATGAGAAATGAACCTTGCTGGCCCAGCTGAGTGATTGGTGTGAATATGGTCTGAGGTGTCACTTGTAAAAAAATGAATTATTACAAGAGCTAATAGGAGCAACCCATGATGATACAGTGTCAAGCAAGGCTATTTGTCCTTCATAATCCCTGCCTTTATGGGTTAAAAATAGTTGTATATTCAAAAGCAATCTGAATTTCAGTGTCTCAGTTGTTGGTATGTCAGTAATTTATCTAGAATAGTCCATACTTTGTCATAATATCCCCAAAAATATTGCAAGTTCATTTAATAGTGTGCTGTGCTTTAGAAAAATACATAGTTCCATTTCAGGAAAAATGTTACATTCAAAGTTTCCTTGGTGTCCTTGGTATTTTTGAAAAAGACAAGAGACTTTGAAATTCTAATACTTGGCAGTTTGAAGAGCTTCAGTAATTATATTAACATGAAAAAAATACAAAGAGAAATTTTTCTTTTCCATAATAAAATTACAAAATATCCCGCAGTCTCTGGAATAAAATTTAGCTCATGGAATAATAAAATAAAACTTTTATGTAGATATTTGATCAGCTTTGAAATATAAGAGAAAATTCTAGTCTGCACTTCCAACAACTTCTAAAAATAATTTCTAATGAACAAATGGATCAGGAGGCAGCCCCTGGAATCACCACAAAGAGGGGAGTCAAAACTTCCTCTGCTTGAGTCAGGGATTGACACCCGACTCTGCATTCTTAGGAAATTTGATTTTCTGTTTCAGTTTTCTACTTGTAACACCAGACTTCCACATAAATTTATAACTCATGGAAGAAAATATCACCCTCAAAGTGTGTAAGTAAAATCTGGGACTTATTGTGATCCACAAAATCCTAATTACTGAGCTGTTTACCAGAGATAAAAGCTGCCTGACAGTGCAGTGCACCAGCACAGTTTGATCACTAATTGTGATCTATCAGGAGCACAAAATTACTTCAGAATGCTGTTATGGTTTTTAATTCTGAACTGGGATTTGAAAACCTTAAACAAACCCTTCTCTACCTTGAAACAATAAGCTTCTACAAGTAATTAAAGGAAAACGAGGGATGGATGGACTGAAGAAAGGACAGACTGTGGCATGCAAGCAGGAAAATATATAGTGTGGGAATATTTCAGAGCTGGCATGAATTCAGGAGCCAATTTAAAAGTTTTCTCTGGCTGTCAGATGATCTGGTGGGACATCAGTACAGCAGGCACCTCACATGAGGTAAGTGCACCTAAAGCACCTTGGTAGATCTCCAACACACCTGAGGAACAACAAGTTAAAAATGTCTTCTCTAATATCTACCAGTTGCTCCACTGAGCATCTGCTCCAGAACTTCAGTCCAAAATTTACCATTAAAATTATGCAAACAAAGAATGTAAATAATGACTGGAAAGGATTATTCCCTAATTCTGAATTACAGTGTTCTGGTAGCAGCTCAAAGCAAAGCAATTTCTTTGTGCTCCAGCTCTTTCAATGAACATTAAATTCAATTTTAGCAATTACAGTTCTTATGTCATTAATCAGAGTTTGGACTTTAATGCAAGTAGCAATATGGGACACGATGAAAAATTCCAGTGCTGGGTTAGAAAACCAGGCTGGCATTGCATTTTCAGAATGGTGCAGATCAGGAATGTGGGCACAGGCTCTGGGCACAGTGACAAAATCTGGTCACCTGGTTGGCCAGGTCAGTCACCTGCTGGAGTGAATCCATGCAGGACTGAAGGAATCAGGGATACTGGAATTCCTAGAAAATATATTTATATTCTTTACAAATGTAAAGCTGACTTCAGGCTTTGCTTTCTGCGTGGGGATGTCCTGTGAAGGTACAGCCAGCATGGCACTTACCTGTACTAAAATAAACTAAAATATCACACCTGGAGTGAAACAGCTGCACTTGGGTCTGTCGAAGGACCTGAGCGAGTTCATGGAAGAAAAACCCATCCAAGTTTTCCGAAGAAAGGCACATCCTCTGTGCCCTGGGGAGGGCAAGCTGCTGCCAGCTGGGAAATACTCAGGGAAAAGTTCACCCCGGGCTCATCCTGGACATTGGCCTGACCTGGTAAATGTCCCTTCCTAATGGGACAGTCAGTCACCATCAACAAACCTGCTCTGAAAGAGGGAAATTGAGAATTTTAGTGACAATGACCCAATTATTTTAAATTCTTTTAAATTCTTTTAAACTATTTCAAACTATTTTAACCATTTTAAATTATTTTTAACCATTTGAAAATATTTTAAATTATTTTTAATTCTACCTGCCCGAACATTAACTGTGGAGGCAGATAAAAGATATTTCACTGCTACTTTTCCTTTTGCTTTTGCTGTGACTACCAGCCAGCTCTCTGACACTCTTCCCTGTGATATTCAGTTTCTCCCTGAATGAAGCAGTGTTCTTACATAAAGGGCCACTCTGTTTTCCTGGTCTTCAGGGAAAACCCCTGGCCTTAGATCTCCAAAGAACAAGTATTCACATGACTGCTTATAAAATAGCACAAAAATTGTATTTGTCAGAATCTCCTGTAAAAATATTTTGCCTGTGGAAAACACTTTAGCCCCAATGTCACAGAAAGTTAAGTTCATTGCAAGAATCCTTCTAACCTGGCAAAGAAAATCTTTGATCCCAAATTTTACAGACAAGGCACTCTTTGACTTTTGGAGCTGTTTTGTAACTTCTACCTATTCTTTTATATCCTATCATATTTGCCCTTTCTTTTATATCCTTTTCTTTATAAATGCAGAAATTTTGCAGGTCGGGCCAATTTTCTCCAGTTGTATTTTCCTTTGCTGATGGAACAATAATAATTTTATAAAATAAATTTTTAAAATTTTTACTTCTAACTCTATAGCTTGGTCAACAGTGGTTTAGAAATGAAAATTTCTAGTTTGTTCTTTTAAAACAAATCCAGCCACTGGTGTACAGAAACAACATGAATGCTTATCTTTCACATCATTTTCAATAATGCAAGATATTATGCTGACAATCACCCATCATGTAGCAGGGTTGTTCAAGAAATTTAGGTAATTAAAAAGAACAAAATAGCGAAAATACTAAAAAATTTTTTACATGTATAAAGGTGGTTTCAGTTCAGACCAATATAATTAGGCTGAAAATACATTAATATATTTTTGAAACACACCTTTCTTTAATCTCCATGAATTTCCTCTCTGCAGTGTGCATTGAATGGAACTTCACTCTGAATATTTTTACAAAGAGCCCTAAATTTTAAGTCATGGACAACTTTTCATTGGGATTGAAGAAAATAAAATTATTTGAAAGAAAATATTGCTAGAGCTTGCTGATACTGTATTAATATGAATAAATTACTAAAATTCACACTTTACTATTATTTAAGTAAATTTTAAGATAAGTAAGAATTTAAGTAAATTATTTAAGATTTTAAGCATAATTCAATTTCCCCATGAGATTTCAGCACAAATCACCCCAGAATCATCTCTCCATAACCCAAGTCCATGAAGATCATGTTTCAATAGGCTGATTGTAAATGTCTGTGTGTTGATTCTGTAACATTTTTATAGCAATAACATTGGGCTGGTTTTATGGGAGAAGCTTTGTACCTTGGCATCTGAAATGGGACTGCACAACACACACAGCTATGGAGAGGAGTCCAAACTCTGACGTCTTATGCAAAAACATGTCACCACCCCAGATGTCTCCTTGCAAGACCCTCTGACCAACAAAAACAATTCTAAAATCACTGCACACCACTTATTTGCACAGAAATTAAGAACTGATGAGACTCTTGCTAAAAAGCCATTTTCTGACTTTTCCCCCCAAACTTTATCAGTCGAATAGAGTTCAAACTCTTCAGTTTTGTTCCCAAAGTTAGATGCTTATTTATATTATCTTATTAGAAAGCCATGCAAGTAAATCCCAGGCAGTAACTCGGGATAAGTGAACTTCAGCTCTGTTTTGTGGTTATTTTTGTATTGATGTTGCTGAAATGAGAAATCCACCCCGCAGCCCTCACAATGATTTAAGAGATGCTCAGGCAGTTTTTTCCCATTTTTATCAGTAGTTATAAAGAGCGAGAGAGGAAATGCTTATTCAAGCTACAAAAACATGAAAGAGGGGAAAAAAAAGAAACCCAACGTCTTTCACATCGATTTTCCACATTAAAACTCTTTGTCTGTTTCGAATTTAAAAGCGAGTAATAGCTAAAATATGCACGGGGCTCTGTGAGATGCAAAGCAGCAGCCAGTGCTGCACTGGTGCTTTTTTCTGCACTGAGTCCTTCAGGAGCCCAAATCCCTTGGGCTGTTCCAAAAATGCTCCAGACCCTCAGCGCCACCCGAGGCAAACCCTGCCAAACCCACGCTGCCTTCTCTGTTTGCACAGAAATTACACAACCCTGCCGAGGACAGAGGTGTTTTCTTGGGTGTTTGCACTTTGCTATGTAAATTCTCAACACTCAGCACAGCCAAAAACCTGTTTCCTTCAGCTGAAATTGATAGCACAGGGATTTTTTTTTTTTTTTTTTTTTTTTGGGATTAAAAAATACCCAACAACTTCAGTCGTTAAATCCAAGCCTTAATTATTTGCATAAGTTGAAGTTGCACTAAGTCGTGGGTATTTTGCTTGTGTGTAGACTGAGTTGTAGTCAGTATTTTGGACAAATATGAAAGAATTCAAAGGAGATAGATAAAATGGGAGATAGATAAGATGGGTAAAATGATATGTCACATTTTCTATAATTAAAATATAGTAAATCTAGAATTTCAACAGAAAATAATCCAAATCAAGCACTGAAATCAGCTCAGCTGATTATAGCCAAGACAGATTTTGGTTTTTTGTAAAAAAGTGAATTAGTATCACAAATTAAAAGTTTCACCTTGCTATAAGGTAACCTTTGGAAACAGGCAATTCTAATTTAAGACGAGTGTTGAAAATGGGACTTCCAAATAAAGCCATGACAGCTTTTAATTTTTTTTTTTTTTAGTAGATGAAGCAAACGCAGCAGCTCAAACCCCACAAGAGGAAAATAAAACAAACTATACATAGGAAATATTAAAGAAAAATGAAATATTCACTTTCAATATTGAAACATTGAATATTTTGTCAGTGCACACGAGGTGTTTCATCCCAAGTGCCTTTGCAGCTGTGTGATAGCACCATTAATGTGTCTGCCATGGATTACTGCACGGAAGAGAGCAGCTTCAAGAGGAATTAAATATGGATACAACCTTCTGGCTGGAGATGTCCCTGGACTGCAGATTGCCACAAGTGTCCCTGGGGACAGGGCAGGAGGGGCTGAGTGCTGCCTCTGCTTTTCCCAATATTCCAGGAGGTGCTGGGAGAGGCTGGTGTGACACAGCCTGGCAGGGCCCGCGCTCACCACGCTCTGGAATTCTCAGCAAGGTGACTCTGGAGAATTGCTGTGCCATACATTTGTTCTTGAGAGAGGGAAAGGACTGAGAACAGCCTTTAATAAAGGGACACAGATGTTTGTGTTTATTGCACCACCTGAGCTAATTAAAATTCTTACTTTTTTAAAAAAAGGAAAAAGCTCCCTGTGGGAATGAGAAGTGGCTTTAAAAAAAAAAAATTACAGATGGGATAATGAAAAAGGACTATTTTCAAAATAAATTATTTGGTTTACAGCTTTTGAGGAAAAAATGAGTATCGTGACACTGATGCCCAATTTCTCAGCTTGCTTTGTTTGAATCAGGATGTCAGAAAAGTGCCTGAAGATCCAAGGGAGATGTGCAGCACCTTCTTTGGGTAAGAGGTTTTGTACTCCACACAAGAGGGAAAAGACTGGAAGAAAGGATCCTGTCCTGGACGCCTGAAGGTGGCAACCTTTGGCAGATAAACCACGGTCTTGCTGTTGTTACATGAATTTTAGAGAAGATGAAAAATCTTGTTGTGTATTTCCCAGATGTTCCTGAGCTTTGCCTTATCCACAGGGACTCCTGAGCAACACCCACGAGAAAATCCCAGTGAAGCTACAAAAATTCATACCTCAGTTGGAGGTGCACCTAGCTGACATTTTTTCTTTCATTTCATGTTTTATTTTCAAGGATTAAATTCTTTTTGTAGTGAAGTAGTTACTGACTATAAACTGAACAACTCCCTCCCATATTTCATTGAATTGCTCTTGAAACCAAAATGTCAGATAAAAGAAAAAAAAGAAGCTTTAATCTGAATTAGTTTTAGAGTCAAATTCTTTAGCAGAGATAAAAGATTTCTGTTCACAGATAGGTTTCTGTTTACTTAACAACAAACAAATATTTTCTAAAGGCCTGAGAATTTTCCATAGCATCTTGATACAATTGAATAGTAGACCCATTTAGACTAATGAGCATTAAGATTAAATCATTTACTCACAGATCAAAGGAGATTTTAATTATGTAAACGAGTTGTTCAGAAACACAAAGTGTTCCATTAAGCTTCACAATTAATACATACAATATTTATGAGTTCAGACTTTTTTCCTTGTTAAAAATTGATTGTTACATCAAAAAAAGTTTCCCTAGATGCACTGATTGAAGGAAAAAATATTTTAAGCTATAAAAGTAGCAGGCGTGCAAAAGATTTTACTGCCTTTTGCTTTTCCTCCTCCTCTTTATTTTCCCCTTCTCTCTTTTTTTTCTGTTGTTGTTGTTGCTGTGAGCGCCTTGTCACCAGATGTTCATTATGTGTACAAAATACTGAGTCCCCCTAAGTCAGGACACACAGCACGGCCTTGCTAAACTGCAGGGCTGTCACTGGGCTCCAAAACCAAAACCAAAACCAAAACCACTCCTAAAACACCCCCACTGAAGCTCTCCACGCTCCCCATTTCTCAGAATATGGGACAAAATAACCAACAGCACGGTGCAAAAAGGAGCTGGGGTTTGGCTCACTGCTGAGAATCACAAATTATTTTTATTCTCTCTTTTTAAGGGGACAACTCCAGGTGAAATGAAGCATGAAGGGGTCCCATCTTGCTGCTGACAGATATTACTACAGTGCTGCACAGGGTAGATTCTTAAATCACTATATTATTTCTAACAGGCAAGATTAAAATAAATGCAAAGAAAACAAATGATGGAAAGAATGCTGATAAAATATGCAAGCTGGATTAGTTATAGAGTAATTTATTTCTACTAGAAGTTCTACTTAGGAAAGCAAATCAAAAGAATGGAAATTTGCTGACACTAAGTAATCCTGGAAAACACAGAGACTGGTTGTAAGAAAACTGATGACTGCTTAAGAGGGATGAAAAATCCATTCCAATTCTCAAGGCCAGAGGTTTGCATTAGAAAAACTTTCAACAAGATTAGTTTCTAAACTTAAAAACTTCATTAAAAAAAAAAAGATGGCAGAATAGATTTACTTGAGGTGCTGGGGCAAAATTCTACCCCTAGCTGCAGAGTAAGCTCCAAGAAATTAAACCAGATCAGTGCTGCAGATGCATCTGAGACTACAGACTGCCTTCAGTCAGAGTTAGCAGCTCAGGCAAGGAGGCAGCTCAGGCTCTGACAAATGTGTAAATTTCACCAGAACAGTCACTGATGATTCCATGTTAGATTTACAAGGAAGAAGCATAAAATATTTAAATATGTTATGAAATCTGTACCATTGTGTCAGTGAAAAATTCCAACACCTTCAACATTCTGTCTTAACAGAGCAGCTGAATTTTGTGCGGTTTTTTTCATATATTAGGAACTCATCATTCTTTAGCTTTTTCACTCAATATCATGATCTTATGATTGATCTTATTTATTTTTGGTTTGTGAGCAACTCGAAGCTGATGCCAGAGTTATTCTAATTATAACACAGTCAACAGAATGACAGAGATCTTATGTCCTGAAACTCCATAAATAATTCAATGGAATTCAATAGTTTATGTTCACTGCAATCCTAATACGTCCACAAACTTATGGTCAGCTTTCAGGTCTTTTCCATACATTCACCTTTCTATTGAAATAGAATTGCATCCCAAACCAGAATCATTTGCCATGCTCCTAATGCTCCTGTTTTGGGATACAGATGGTGAAGAGAAAAAGTTTAATTCACTACTTATCTCTTCCCTGCCTATCAAAATAAGTGTGAATGTAAATTAACCCAATCACTTTCATGTGTGGCACATGAAAACTGAGAAATGTTTATGTTTCCTTTAGGGAGAGGAAAAAGTACCTTCTCATTTTTCTTACCCCCAATGCTCTCATTTTTCCTGGAGCCTGGGCACAGCCTGGGCACAAATAACT
This sequence comes from Irena cyanogastra, assembly GCA_013397155.1. Classification (NCBI taxonomy): domain Eukaryota; kingdom Metazoa; phylum Chordata; class Aves; order Passeriformes; family Irenidae; genus Irena; species Irena cyanogastra. The sequence continues at coordinate 1,307,469 of VWZV01012656.1, read as the reverse complement.
CCCAGCAGACAAAGCAGGAAAGCACTGCAGCACCTTCTCCCTCCACAGCAGGGCCAGAGGAGCTCCAGGGAAGGGAGGGAATGTCCAGGGTGTCCCACCCATCCCTGGAACAGCTCTGGAGCTGTGGCTCACACCTGCTCCTCTCAGCCCTTTGCACAGCAAGCCAAGTGCCCGGGAGGAGCTGGGCAGACCCTGCTCTGGGCTGGCTCCAGTCCTGCTGGTGAAGATTTTCCCAGGGGATTTCAGCCGAGAGTCTCCAAGCCGTGATCCCTGTCTGCTCGTGGCAGAGCTGGGTGTGATGCTTTAGGACTTCAGCTTTTATATTTTTCATAAATTTGTAATCCTATAATTCTTTAATGTGAAACTCTATAAATTCCATACCCAGTGTGAGCTGCTGCTCTCCCATTTGGGCAGACACAACAATTCCTCTCCAATTGTCCTTGGCAATCAAGGACACCTCACTGCCTCAGGCCCCGAGAAATGCAAACCAAAGTGAGTTTGGGGGGGAGCAAACTGCGGGTAAATGACTTCATTATCTGAAGCTGTAATTGGAAGAATAACCCCCAAAATGCAAATGGACCAAATTTACAGAAGTGTGAAAAGCTGTGTCCTGTTGTCAGTTTTAGAGTGTAGCCCCTGGGGGGCTTCATCTGCCCTGAATGTACCTGAAGACCCTTTAATAAAAAGAATTTATTTTTATTCCCTTAATTTTGTCTGGTCTCTGTGTTTAGGTAGCCCAGAAAGGCAACAAGTGCACCTCAGAGCTCTCATTTGGGTGGGCAGCACTGCTCAGACACAAAACAGACATTTCCCTATAACTCCTGCCAAATCCCAACAGTTTTAAGGACATCGACTCCAGTTCAGCCAAAGGAGTTAAATATCTCAGCCTGGAAGAGAAGGATGGAGCAGAGGGAGGCTTTGAGCTGGCTGGGAACATTTAAACGATCTGGATTTCCCCAGTGTGTGGCAGACAGGAGGAAGGAGCTGGAGCAGGAAGGTTGGGTGGATGAGGTCCTAGTAGGCTTCTCCACTGCCTCAGGGCTGCCTAATGTGCCAAAGAGCCAGGACAGAACGTGCCATCCGTGCTGCCTCACGGGCTGGCAGTGTCACCTCTGGAGTGCTGATGTTCAGAACGTGCGCGCGCAGCGCTTTTCCAGGCCACAGAGAATTCCGAGCAAGCGCCTCCCGAAGCTGCTGTGAGGTCTTTTCTCCTTCTTAGATATTTGATTAAAAAAACAACCAAAAAATACTTGTCTTTCAAAAGTACAATTTCCTGTTTTTCTGGGGAGGTGGTGAGTTTTGAGAGATCCTTTTTAACACCCAGCAATATCCACTGCAAAAGTAAATGCGTGAGGAGCGCTGGTTATACACTCGTATCTTTGTTATTTCTACCAAGTTATGACTTTCTCCAACCAAGAAATCACCTGGAAACTTCAGCTGCAAGTCTGTTTTGGAAATTTCCTATTTTTAATATCTGTTATTTACATATTCCAGGTAAGTGGCAGAAGCAAGCAGAGATCAGAGCAAGAAATTAGGTGATTTCTCTGTCACTGCAAGGGTTTCTGCTCTATATTGTTCAGAGCTTTCCTCTGTCCACTCCTAAAGGATTCCAAAAGAGAGCATCCATCACTTTTATTGGAAAATGATTCCCTAGTTTAGCAGCTGACAGCCACAAAAATTTAAAAGTTTAATTTTTTCTTAAGTTTTAGCCCATTAGTCCAGAAGAAACTCAATGGCAGCTGAGGTGCTTGCTCTTTTAATTTGTGTGTATACATCTTTATATTATCTCGTGTGTTTAGTCTAACCAGACCAAAAATGATGAATGTGATATATTTGTTTTCAGTGCACTCTTTAATGAATCTTTTTTTTTCTTCTTATTCAGAGTGCAAAGACAAGTAGGAAGGGAAGAAATTAAATAACATAAAAAATAAATTCAAATATTCCTAATATATGTGTGCTTTAACTCGAAGTGCTTTTATAACAAAGATACTATTTTAAAAAAACCACACATAGTAAAAGAGAAATCTGAGCTTCCATCTGAGGCAAATTGAAGCATTCAGGCCCTTTCTTAACCCTCCTACAGCAGTTTGAAGATGACAGAAAACCCATTTTATCCACCAAAAGACAAGTTATATGGGGGACTTGAAACGAACTGACCTAAAAAGGGAAAAAGAAATAAAGCTATTATGTAGTTTTCAAAAATCACAGCTGTTCAAACGAGAATTGAAAGTGATTGCATTTGTAACCTGCCAGATTATTGCATTTAAAAGTCTTAGTCCCACTTCTCCAGTGTTCCTTTCCCTGGGATTAGAGAAGTAATGATATTTTTATGTCATTTGCTGCTCCCTAGTGGAGATAAAATATAATTTCAAGGTTAAAAAGAACAAGAAGACAGAAAGAGATCAATTATTTGTGAATTTTGAGCTGTAAGGAAATGTGAGTTACTGAGAAGAGTCTGTGCTCAGTGTCAGGGGCCCTCAGTTCCGAGGTGCAATAACCCAAGGATGGGCTTTGATCCCTGCATGGATCATTCACTTAAGGGTTGGACTCCATCCTTGTGGGCCCCTTCCAAGGCAGAATATTCTGTGATTCTGTGATTCTCATACAGCACACCACTGCAGAGTCAGGCAGTGCTTTTTTGAATATAAATGTAAAGTTCATAATGGAATTAGTGAGAGTGATGCTTGCATATCAAAACCCCGAATTTGGCTCCTGTTCTGCTTCAGTTGATGAAACACACTTTAAAATCTAGACATTTAATAACCCTAAAAGCCTGTAGTGCAAAATGAAAAATCACTGTACAAAAAGAGGAAACTTTTTTGCTTAACCTGCACAACTTTGTAAATGTGAATATTCCTGTGCTAATCCAGAGCTTTCTGTTTGTTTGTTATTGCCTCTTCCATGAAATTGATTCCCCAATTTCCTTGAGTGCAGAGAAGGGCTCGTCTGCTTTTTCTAATCACAGAGGAAAAAGCAATAAATTATATTCAAACAGAAAGCATTCACAGTATCTTCATGCAACTGGTGCAGCATGTGCATTTCCAGCTGATTCTCCCATTAAAATCACATCAGTCTGGCCAAGTCACCTCACTCTCAAATCCTTTCATTTGCTTCTGGAGGGGCAACCAAAATATCTCACAGTACAAAAGGAATTCTCCAACCTCAGCTGGGCTGTGAGACAGCTCCCAGAGAGCCTCAGCTAAACAGGATTTGCTTTTGAGCTCTCAAGGATGGCTCTCACACTTCCAGGAATTCTTCTTTACATACCACTTGGACCACTTGATTTTCAGCTAACCCGTAATTGAAATAAAATTTTCAGTGGAAAATTGATTTGAAAATTTTGGAGTTGACTGACAAGGCTGCTCTGAACACTTATTTTAGGAGTCAGGGATTTAAACAGGTGTTTGGCAGCTGAGCTGCAGAGAGACTTGGGGCTGAGTCACATTTTGGTCCTGCTCACAGTTACCTCAAACATATTCCCCATTTCCACCTCCAAAACTTGCTGTACTGGTGAAGAAATTCATCAGAAACCTCTGACAGGCAAAGGGTGAAGTGTGAACTGTGAAATTTGGCTAAGAATTGTTCACTCTGAACAGGAAGGACACAGACAGGAACAACCCCATGTTGGATTCTCCAGGATTTTCCCCTGGTATTACTCTTAGAACAAGCAATTACATATTTAAGCACTTGCAAGTCTAAAACCTCATCTCATTTCCCATTTGTACAAAGTAATTTGTGGGGGTTTCTCTGCAGTTTGTACAGACACAACATCTTCAAGATCTACCTCGCTTATTGGACTCTTCAGCAATTTTTAGGAATTGTTGCCCTGTGCAGTCAAATAGAATTCAATACCTTATTTATAGCACACATTTGATTCGTTGCTTTGTAGTTGTTTCTTCATTGGCAGTTTCAGTAATTACTGGAGTGCTCTGCAGAGCAAGAGCAGGGAATTAAGCTTACTGTGAGCACAGATAACTCAGTGAAATAAAACAAAAATAGTTGCACAAAACAGGGAAAAGGTTTAAAAAAATCAACCTATAAACTGAGAGAAGAGAGATGTGTAAAGCTTGCTAAGAAAGCCAAGAAAATATTAAATTTACCAGTATTGAAACTTCAGTACCTACATAAAAGTTTGATTTGGAAGGGTAGAAATCGGCTGATTTGCAATATCAGATCCTCATTTCCCTTCCAGTAATGAACTTTCTAAATCATGACAGAGGGCACCAAAGCCACCTGCAGAAGCCAGAGCCATTGCCACACTTCTGTCTCCCAGGGCAGAGCTCATCTGCACTACAGCCCTGTGCATAATGTTTCCATCTCCTCCATTATCACCTACTAATGTTTTATTTTTATCAGATTATTAATTCTCATTTGCTATACAGACCTGATGCTTTAATTTGGCTTTTCAATTTATCAATGCTTCTTCAAAACCAAACAGCATTAACACTGATTTTACTCCTCCCTGTCAAACTGATTTTTATGTGCAATATCACCCCTTCCAACTTCACCCCCAAAGAGCCACTATTGTTACAACTGGCAGGAATTTACCTGTGTGGGGCCTCCTGATAGCAAAGAAACAACACTCATAAAATAGCATTTTGTGGCTACTAAAGCATTATCAACATTAAGCAGACAATGAGTAAAACCAGAGTCCATCCTTGCTGAAAGAGCTGTCCAACACGACTCTGTAGTATTCCCTTCAATAATGTTATCTGTTCCACTCAAGGCTCAGAGAGGAACAAAGCAAAAGGGTTTTTTTTCTGCTCCCATCTCCTTTTTGGAGGGCAGAGGAGGTGAATTCCACGTGCCTTTGTGTGTGTGTGTCAAAGTTTTTAATGTAGAATTGCCAGTTCCTTGTTATTAAAGGTTTCCTGACTCGGTGGGGATTTCACAGTATTTAAACAGACAAAAATTCATCTCGAGATTAATAATCACATTTTAGGAAGGCCACAAGACAACAAATGATCAGTTTTTACAGGGGAAACTCAGCTTGGCCTTTGGGTGCTGTCATCAGTCTCTCAAGCATTTCTGCAAATCTGAATGTGTGAAAAAAGCCAAATCTATCAGGAAAACCAAAAAAATCTGGAAAAAACCTCTTGCTTTTGGAACTAAAGTTTACTGACTTTGGATGTATAATCTCTCAGTCTAGATCCCATCTTTGCTGCCTGAATTGCAAGATGAAAATAATATGAAATATGAATATGACAATCCTTGGTCTAACCACTAAATAGCACAGAGATTAACTCAGCTACCATGGGCAGCACTCAGCACCACCTCCTAATGAAAAATGGAACTCAAATTTTGGGTTGGGAACATAAATATTTCCCAGTTTTCTATTTCTGATGTCTCAGCAGCTATGCAAGCACAATACCTGTCAGTATCGGTGTTACTTGCACCACAACATACCAGGAAATTCAAGATCAGCCTATGCACCCTGCCTGCACTGAAGAGCATGGAATGAGATGTGTAGGAAAGTAGAAGGTAAACATGGGAGTTTTTTATTGATTTCTTCTACAGTTTTTAATAGTTTTTCTCAAGTGTATAAATTTTAATTTAAAATGCAAATTTGTAGCCATATAATTGACTAAAATATAGTGGAATTAGTACTGTTAGCAATGATTTATTTCATGTCACCGAGAGAAAAATCATAAAAACTAGCATGAAAATTCCTATTAGTTAAAGACTTTATAGCATAGTAAACAATTGCCACTGATGAGTAAAAAAGGAGTTGTTACGTATACCAAATATATCTTAAATGATAAGCAATTAAAAATTGACAAGACTGCTCTAATGGAATGATAATGGCTATCAAGGGTAATATCCAACCAGAGAATAAGCAACTGAGCTAATAAATCAATTAAACCTACAAGAAAATTTGTGCCCACTTTGTCACAGTGGCTGTTCCAAGAGTGGATGCTCTGCACAGAACAGTCTTCCACAGCCAAGGGACAAACTAGATTTTTAATAACTCTTGTCTCAGAAATTCAAAGATAAGGCAAAAATTAGAGAAAATTGGAGAGTTCAACTAGGTGAAGAGAATATTTTGTAGCAAGTATAAAAATTGGTCTTTGAGCCACTTGGAATCAAAATTCCTAACAAAAACATTGGGTTATTTTCATTTTCTTTCCTTGTTTTCCCTCTCGATGAATCTGAATATTCTCAGAAAGCCCAAGGTACGTTTCTACTAAAGAGAAGATTGAAATGCTTGGTTCCCCCACTCTTGAAGCCTCCACCTACATGGCAGCCCTTGCTGTTAAGTAGCTGAAGCAGAGAGATCCACCAGTGTTTTATTTATTTAGTGCATTGCCAGCGCAGGCAACGCAGTTTATCACGGTGACGGCTGAATCCATCATCCCCTACCTGCAGCTATAATAGGAGTGCTCTCAAATCAACAAGTCTTTCCTTCAGAGTAACTGAACTGTAAATTGTCCTTGACCAGTCAGACAAACAAAAACAACCTTCCCTGTTAATCTGCTGAAGACAAACAGCTCGGTGTCTCCCCTGCTGCCGAGAAGGATGGCGGTGGCACCGGTGGTTTATGCGCCGCGTCCCTCGCGCGCGGCCATTCCGCACCCAGGTTCACGAGCCCAGCGAGGGATGGAGAAAAAGATGCAATCCGACCTCCAAAAATGTAAATAATCATTTTGTTTCTAGGGTCACGGGGCTGTTTTTAATGGATATGAGGTTTCCTGGATTGTTAGGATGTATTAGAGAAATATAAGTTTTTCTGCTGGATAGAGAGAACTTCCAATACCACAGGCATGACATCTCGATGATCTTACATCAAATACAGGCAAGTTTTTACTCTTGTGCATGATCAGGAAATCAATTTTATAAAACACAGTTAGAAAATTAACTAACGATGCCTAGGCTTCACTATTGTGAATTTCTAGTTCATACACATATATATAAATTACTGGAAATCCTTTTTATTTAGATTATTTTCTGTGGCGGCAACTGAGTGCAAATGTTTTCTCTCTCCTCATCACTCTTTGTAACTGACTTTTTAAGGTGTTTTACCAAAAAAAGCATTCCTGAAAGGCTCCATTAAAGAAATGCTGACACATTATGTTACAGTATGTTACAGTATCTTGGGTTCTATCAGTCACATTTCATTACTTTTACATAACGTGGCTCTATTGATGCAACCTGATGTGACATGTCACACTGCAGTGTCAGCGACAAACTTGGGCTAAAAAGTTTTCCTCCTCAAAACCCCTGCCTTGACAAAACACAGGAGGGATGACTACACACATTCCTTTATTTATCACCACAAATAAATAATTTAAATTAAGGCTAACGCCACGCCTGTGTGTTAGTGTATAATTCCCTGCCACATTTGTGCACACGATGTGCAAAGTGGGTAATTGTTGGAGTGTTTTACTACTGGCACATCTTTATTCAGAACATCCAGAGGTGTCTGGGTCAACAGCTTCCTATTTATTCAAATTTATATTGACTAGCTTCAGAAGGCAAAGCTGACAAAATGATTAATTAGACTTTATAACTCATTGGCAGCCTGCAGTTTAATGGAATTAGCAGAGCTTAAGTTCATCTTTAAATACCATGACGGTTTTAATTTTAAAAACGTCAAATTACATTTTTCAGTCAGCACCAAATACAAGATGACTTATTCCAAAGTTATGGGAAACCCAAAAAGGCTAAACAGGCACCATGTTTAATATTGGATTTTTTATGACAATTTAAGTCTTTTAGGAACAGACTAATATTTTCTTTTTCCCCACATTAAGCAGCTGCACTCCTTGGACAGGCAGTGAGTGTACCAGGTATCAAGGTTTTCATAGTGTTGTCATGTAGGATTTTTTGTGATCTATTAAAAAATATCAAAACTGGACAATGTCAACAAAAATACTAGCAATCAGAAACAAAATGAGAGGAAGAGGTGGCAAACAGCAATAGCAGACAGGTCATGATCATGCATCAAAACATGCAAGACCACAGGGGAAAAAGGAGTGAGAAGCAGGATAGATAAAAAAGGATCTGGAGATAATGAAATTCAGAACCCCCCAGCTGGATGGGCTTTTCTAAATTTATTCACAGAATTACAAAAGTCACTTAGAGCTAAGAAACTCACTTATGATACCACACTGATTTTTTTTGTTTGTTTGTTTTCACAAACTCATTCTAAATATTTTAAAATAAACACGTGGCTATTTACTTTTGGGCCATGCTGATAAGTTCTCAATTTTTTTCAACAAAGCAGTGGATCTCCAGGACACACAAGCTGCTGGAATTCCAGATAGCCTTGCTGATGTGCCAAAATTAAAATCATAGAGAAGCACTTTTAGCACCTGCCTGTGCTGCATCGATCTGAAAGTAAAGCAGGGCACTATTTTAAAGCAGTTTTTCACTTTTTCAAGGCAAAGTTAGAAACTCCCAATTAATACACACACAGCACAGCTCTTTTTAGCCTTAAAAGTATTTTAAATGGTGTGGTTTCTGCCTGACTTGGTACCAAATTAAGTGTAAAAAATGTGCAGTTTTTGGAGTAAGCAGATACTCTCCAAAATCTGCATCTCAGTACAAATGAAATTCTTGTCAGTTTTTGCAACAGTGAACAACTGCCCACGAAGTTCAGAACACTTCAAAGCACATAGCACAATCTCAGTTTTGTAACAGAAAAGTGCCATTTTTATGGACTGCAGCACAAACCTCACTGTATTTCAGATATATTGAATTAGAAAAGAAAATAAAATGCACACGGAACACCTTTTATGGAGCCAGAAATATACCTACAACACCTAAATAGGCTTCCAAGAAACTGCAAGGCATTAGAGAAGCATAAAAATTAGAAAGGTAGTGTGTAAATATGCTGGAAATTCAGGGAAGGGGTGCTTATATACTCCCATCATATCTAACTAAAAACTATCCTAACTTCTCTGGATATAGCTGTGTATGTCATGAGACAGGAATTACAGTGATTCCTTGAATTAGCAGGGAAATTATTTCCAATGGAAAATTATGCACTAACTTTTGAACAGTGTGACACTGCATTTTTGTTTAAACTCCCTTCTCAGGTATGAGAATCAAGGTTCCCTCTGAACCTGCAGAATATTGGGAACAGACCCGGTTTGATGTGCTGACCAAGAGAAAACTGAAAACACACAGAGCTGCAGTTTCAGGGGATTGTTCCAGACAATGCATTTTCCTGCAACATTGATGGAATTCTCTCTTCATTCCAGGGGCTGGACAGAATTTCCTTCACAGACAGAGTGGAAGTAGCAGACTGTGATGGCAAGGACACAGAAAATGTTCAGGGTGTCTGTGCCCACCTATGGGTTCTCATAGGCAATGGTGACACATGGATAAGGAAAACAGATCCCTGGAAATGAAATTAAATGAAAAGCAGCAGAAATTTGCAGGTTGGGTTTTGATGATGGGCATGCTAAGTCAAGAGGCAGCAGAGAAATAAAACACTGCCTGTTAGCTGTGCAATAGCTGAGTGTGTGTTTTATAGAAAATGCCACCAGACAGGGCTGATGGTGCTGCAGGAAGAGGCAATTTTCCACTTAAATGCATGTGAATATTAACGTGTGTAGGGCTGTGCAAATGAAGAAGGCAATCTAGAGGGGACAGAGCAGGCACACTGAATGAGATCCAAAAGGGCCAATTCAGCATCTAGGGGACACATGGCTGATCATGGAGCCATAAAGAATAACAATATCCCTTTGATGTTAATTAGCTGCACTTGGTGAGGCAATGCTAGAGAGGCTTTGCAGCAGTGGAGTAAGGAATATCAGAACCTCAATGAAGCTTTCAGCACGCTAAAAGCAAGAAGGATTTTTCAAAAAGCAAAGCAAACCAAGAACACTGCCAAGGAGGCCCTAATTCAACCTCCAGAGAAAGAGGAGAGACTTCATAAAAAGCAGAAACAGAAATATCAAAGGCACAATTTTGTCAGAAACATCTACATTTCTTTTTCTTTCCTGTAACACTACTCCTCCCCTCTTTTATAATCCACTTTTCACTTCCTCAAAGCCCAAAGGGGCAGGAACAGGTTTACTCAGCCTGGCAGTCACCATTCAAACACTGAACTTGCCCCCTGCTCCTGGATCTTCTTCCTTTGCTGTTTGTGAGTCCAGCCAGACACCAAAGTGTTCAAAGCTGAGTATTCCTGCTTTGGTGTGAGGCTCAAAAACCCCAAATCCATTTGAAATTCAGGATTTCCATCCCAGCTGAACACTTGTCCTTAGGACAGGCAAAGCAGGGCTCTGCTGACTTGCCCCTACACCCTGGTGTTCTTTGGAAAACAAGAATTGCTGCTGCTTCCCTGCCTTGGCAATCCCGTGGGAGAGCCCAGCTCAGGGTCACAAGGACAGGAAAGGAGAAGCACACATGTGGAAAAAAAATTGGAAGAACAAAGGAATAAACCATAAACCATCCCCTAAATAATCCAAAAATCAGATCAGCAAAATATTTCACTGAATGGCCTCTGTAAAATGTCCAAAATTCTACACTTTCAACCTTTATATTATAGGAAAAATCTTCAGTTTGGGTAATTTAGTGAGTAAATCAGGCTACAAAACAAGCCAAAATGATCCTAAATATCAAGTACAAATTAAAATTATGGTAGAAAAATCTCATGTTTAATATTAAAACCATGTTAAATTTCTGATATCTCAACAAATTTGCAGTGATGGTGTTTGCAGCATTAGTTTGATCAAAAAAATAAGAAAGCAACCTTATGCATTTCTTATTAAAAAACCCAACCCCCTCCAAAAAACAGATCATACTTTGATTTAGGTTCTTATCAGCTGATAGCCTTAACTTCATGGCTATGTAAGAAGATGGAGGGAATGATTTATTGTTGACTGTCATTCTTTCTGGAGATGAATAATCTTCTTCCTCAGTATTAAAGTGGCTTTCAGGCAAATCAATCAACCATAGATCATGTCATGAGACTGTCTGCTGATGTTAATAAAGCATTTGGTAATAAGGAGCTTTATGTGTTGTATTTATAGACACAGAAATGCTATAATGTCCTCTTTAAAAAGGAGACAATTTGCCTGTGGCATACTTTAAAAATGAAGTTTAACACACAAGTTTCTGAATTCTCCAGCATATTTTATGTGCAAGAGAGCAACAGCTTGCCAGGAATGCTGTCTCAAATAAAGGGATCAAGTGAGAGAGACAAAAGTCAACTGCAGGTGCAGCCTGAGCAATGGACATAATGTAAATTATTATAGTATTTCACTTTTATTTACAATTAGCATTCCTGTATTTCCTACAAAACCCAAAGATTGCCTTTCAGGTTATAAGGAAGAGAGGGATTAATGTGGAACAGCATGTATGTGGAGGCTTGCTTTAAACCTGCCTCTTCTCCATTGTATATATCATAAAATGACAAGATAATGGATTGTCAGGAGTGCAGAACACACAACATTGCCCCGTGGAACTCCAGCACAAGCACAGAGTAATTTCCAGGTCAGGTATGCTCAGGAGTGGGTAATTTAAATTATCTATGAATTCTTTCAAGCTACTGAAAATTCATTACCTCCATATCTCCAATAATAAGGGAAAATGACATTTACTGCAGAATTTAAATATTTAGGGGAATGACTGAGTAATGACTTATGGTCATCAAATACAGTTTTGTAATTGAACAATGAAAGAACAAAGAATTAGAAGTACATCAAGAGGCTTCTGGGAAACAGGGAAAGTGAATTCTTTCTAAATCCTAAAATTTAGAGTTAAATTGTTTGCATGTGTCAATTGTTGAGCTCTGCAAGCTGATCTTCATGATTTGGACATGCCTTTCCATGATCACTTTTTGAGTAGAGGTTGGCTACTAAGGAATAGCTTGAATAAATAGCATTAAATAAAAGGTCAAGTGGGATTCCTCGGATTTAAAGGATTCCTCAGGATTTCTGAGTGTAATGATCATGCCTGTATAATATTTGCAGACATTTTCCTTATTGAGCAGAGAATTTCCCTTCTGGGAGTAAAATAGCCAAGGCCAGGAGCCCTGACACCACAAGGGGAGATGGATAAGGCACAGCTAAAGCAGCAACCACACTGGGAAACTGCTTGTAGTGCAAAAAACTCAGTTTTGAACTACAAGTGGTGGAAAATCAGATAGCTGAAGGATTCAGAAGCTCTTTGCAGCTCTTAAATAAAGTGATCTGGGCAACTATGAGGTTGGTGCTCACAAGGAAACAATTTAATTGTTGGTAGCTCAAAGATTAATAGAGTACAGTGGAAAAAAACAGGAAGAGATGATGGATCATTGATCAGTTTGGCTGGATTTGGAACAACCATGGAGAAAGCAGTCCTAGAATGGAATTGCTAAGGTTGGAAAAGACTTTTCAGACCAGCAAGTCCAGCTGATCCCAGCCCCACCCTGGGCTCACCCATCACATTTACCCGGGAGTGCTGCAGGCAGCGCGGGGGAAGAGTCGGACCCTTGGCATTTCCTTGTCCAAGGCCAAACATTTCACTGCAATAATTTAATTCTGATTCACACGGGGTTTTTTTCTCCCCTCTCCCCCTACATTTTCTATTTTGTTTCCCATTTTCCTTCAAGATGTTGTGGTGGGCCAGGGTTTAGCAGCCTCCCAGTAGAAGAAGCCAGTTAGATTGGTTACCTGGTTATGCTGGGGAGTTATTTCCTACCCGGATGGCACTGAATGAGATTGCTGGAGTACAACCTTTACAATCTGTCACTTCTCCAGATCTTTTAAGTGCCGTTGATATCATCCTAGAAATTTCAATCACTAGAGTAGGAATAGCTCTGGAAATTATTGATGTCTATAATAAGGTAATATGTCACGGCAACAATGTCATTTTTGTATGGATTCCAGCTGGTGTAGATATTAAAGGAAATGAAATGGGAGATAAAGCAGTCAAAAAAGCTTTGCAAAATAATTCAGAAGTCATTGAGAAAGAGAATTCGGTCAGTCAACAAACAAAAATGCAAAGCCAAACAACTAATTCTGGCAGCTGAAGGTTAAAAAAGGGTAAGGCAATTTACAGTAGTAGAACATTCTGCTTCTGTGCCCAGCTACCAAACCCCACAGAAATGGCAATAAAACTGCCCAAGAACCAAATCTGAGAGCAGACTAATAGCATCCAGGCGCTGCAATGCCTTTTCTTGGAGGCAGGTGCCCACCAGAACATCCTCACCCAGAACTGCTCCAGCGTGAACTGCTGCCAGCAGACAGAACATGGTTCAGCAGGGGGCAGGACTTCACACACCATTTAAAAAACTTAATATGTGTCCAAGTGGACATGTCCTCTTGTTTGAATAATTTGGATTAAATTTAAAAAAAAAAAATCCAAGAGGAATGAAAAATCAAGTTTTACCTTACAGCTTGCAATTACTGGAGCTAAAACTATCTTTAAAGTCATCCTTCCATATTTTTTCAGGCGAAGTATGAGTGAAATATTAATACCATGTAGTTTACAAAATATGTTTTCTTCAATGATATTATTTACCTTTCTAAAACAGGTAAAAGTGGGATATTGAGCTCATCTATAGGCATGTTGGATACCTTTGCAGTAATTGCCAGAAGAATTGAACACCCCTGTCTAAAGACACACTCCCAAATCCATCCTCTGACAATGAAAATCAGGCACACACAGGAACGTAAATACAGGTATAAACTAGATTTTTGGAAAAGACATCTTGGAAGGGTCATGGTCAGAGCACATTCCCCTTTACTGCTGAAGAAACAGCACATTTAACACAGAGAGAAGTATTCGGGGATAAGATCAGCATCAGAAACGCAGCGTGGAAAAATTTTGCTTTTATTTTTACAGGCCGTGGGGGCTGACACCTGCCCATGCCAATGCATCACTTTCAGTGCCCTTATGCCAACACCAAAGACTTTCCATCGTGGAAATCTGATTAAACGTTTGATCATCAGCTCTGGCCTCTTTTGCTGCCCCTACCATGGCCACAATCTCCTATACACAAAGGCAGGAAAGAGAGACCTAAGAACAAAAGTAGAAAAATCCTCATGACTTATAAAACCTGGAGATGGCGAGCTGGGTACTGTGTAAATCACCTTTTTAAAAATAGATACGTGTTTTAACAGCAGTTCAAAGATTAAAAAGGAAAATTTAAAAATGAAAGTAAAAGGAAAAAGAGAAGTTGAAAATATTTTACCGCCCTCCAGTGGTGCAATGCGAGATGGACAAGAACTGACAGTTTTCAGGGAGTAAATGTTTTATTTCTTAATCTCTCCTCAAATCTCCCCAAAATATTGCAGATATTAGAAATTTAAATGCTCAAGTACAGGTATATGTCAGTATATAGTACAGGTATATGTCAGAACCAGAACAAATATATAAATGTATGAACCTCACTGAACTTCTGCAAATCTTTCTGTCCCTCCCCCAGTACAGGCAATGAATTCCTAGAATGGAGATATTTATATTCTTAGATTTCTAATCATAGAATATTAAATTTTAGCATGATCTTGGGGATTTAACCAGTCTTAATGTGGGGCTTTTAAATTTTTTTTCTAATAGGTGAATAGAGGCGAGCCTCAAAACCATTTTTTGATTGAACATGAAAGGCTGAAAACAATGAACTGTGATGATGCCAATTACTGAATCAATACACCCAGTATCAAAGCACCTCCATCACCATCTCCAAGCACACCAACATTGTATTCTCATGCCAGTGCTCAGCCAGAAGGGTCCAGGGAGTGGTTTTCTAAATGGTTGTTAATCAAAATATAGCCTGATCTTTGGAAATACTTTCCATGAATCACATTTGACACAATATCTTTTTGACAACCTTTAACAATTTTTATATTTCCCCTCCAAGAATTAAAATTCATCCACAGTAATTCTTCATTAGATCTAGGTCACTGCAAGGTAGCCAGTCTCTTCATGAATTTGCATCAAATTGTCTTGGGTCTTGTCTGAAAATTAGAGATACCTTTCAATGCCTCCTCAAGGAGAAGTAAAATCAAACAATACCCATTGTGCCTCCCCCAGAATCCCTGCATCCAGAATTTTTCACTGCAGTGGTGGGTGCTGTGGGACATGAGGGTAACCCCCAGCAGTGCAGATCTCAAAGACCCCAGTGTGGAGCCCTACAGAAACACCAGCTCTGCTGGAAACCAGCCTGATCCCAAAGTGTTCATTCCTGCAGAGCCGTGCCAGACATCTGAAGCACCATCAGATGAGCCCAAGAGGGTTTGCAGAGTGCCCAACAAACCAGCACAGGCTGGGTGGTCTCTGTGCTGCTGCAGCTTGGCCCAGGGTCTGGCACACCGAGCCTGGCACTGCCCTGCTCGTGCCCAGAAACACAGAAACACTGAGCCTGCCTTGCACAAAACCTGCCTGCTCTGCTGCTTGTTAATCCCTCACTCAGCTGTGCAAAAACATCTACAATATCACTTTCAGCCCTGGCTGTGAAGTGGCCAAGCAAACAAGTGTTCACTTCTCTGGGGACGAGCTTCCCTCGGAGCGCTCCGGTGCCCCTGCTCCGGGGGAAATTCCACTACTGCTCTCCTTCTGCTGAGACATATGACTGCAAACATGCTCTTCTCACGAGCAGATAAATGTTTCCTCTCAATCACAGCAGACTATGTCTGTCAGCTGCTCATTTCCTCACAGTACTTCATTGTATGTTTTGTATTGAATTGTATTTTTTGCGATGAAATTTTCTCGCCTTATTGAAATGGAAAAAAAAACAAACAAAACAAACAAAATCAAAGCACTGAAAAACCCAAGGAAAAGCACTGAGCTGTTTGATTACTATGGTATATGATTTCTGTGAGGAGCTACATTTTACAAACTGCTGAATATCTGTGCTGAGGAGCTCAGCAGCTCTCAGGACATGCCTGTGAATAATTGATAAAATCAGTCCTGAGCCTGAACTCCTCTTCTGAAGCTCTCTGAACTTGGCCAGTCTGGGAAAAACTGAGAAAATTTCTCATTTTCCTCCAACCGCTCCTGCACTTCTGTGACAATAAAACATTAACTATGGAGCAGCAATTGAAAAGTTCCTTTATCAAATCCCATCCACAAGTGCAATCCAATAATATCACACACAACATCCATGTGCAAGCAAAACACTCTGTGATTTCAGATACTTCATTCACAACTTCAGCTCCCTGTACAGAGCAGCTACCAAATGAGAGACCACATCAGACTTTGGACCTCAGAAGTTGTTAATCCTCAGCAATTTTATTCCTTTTGTAACTTATACAAAAAACCATCTTTGAATCTGTACAAACAACTTTTCTGCCACATTTTTTATCTGCCCAATCATTTTGTCCTTGTGGAAATGACAGCTATCAATTCCACCTGGGTAATATAAATGTGCTTGAAGAAAACAAAATGTCACTACTTTCAATTGCAAGGGCAGCAGATAAACACCAACTCATTACAGAGTACTTAAAGCTCAAATCTAAACTTACTGTGAATTACTTTCTAAATCTAAATGCCAATATTATACTCAGGTGTATTGATTCAGACATATAAACCTATTTAACTCCCTGGGTCAGAGTTTGTTTATCTCTTGTCAGGAGCAGATTACCAAGGCAAGGAGAGGAGCAATGGGTTTGGATAATGGAAGGAGTTTGCCTTGAGTGCCCAGGTCATTAGGAGGTGACAGAAGGCTGGGGTTGCAATGCATGTGGCATTTCAATGCATGTTCCAGGCTATTTTTACACTTTACATAGTGCTCAGGTCTGAAATTGGGTGCTGAGACTCTGATTGCAAGCAGCACTGTGGCATACAGACAGTGGAGGGACTCGAGAACCTGCTTGAAGCTAAAAAAGTTCTTCATTGTATGAGGCTCCAGAGAGACCCCTGGAAATTCAGATAATTGGGCAGGAATCATTGCATCAAAGGGCAGCCCACACAATGGAGTTTGTCAGTCACTCTGTGCCATTCCTGATGGAATTACCTGCCCTGCATGTTCTAATGAGAATCACAAGTCTCTAAAACCAGTTTTTGTGTCCTCATCCCCTCAGGTGCCTCTGCTACCTGACCTGGGCTGAAGAAGTGACAATATCAAGAGGTCCAACAATTCCCTGGAAGATTTCAGAGCTTTTCTCATGACTCTGGGAAAACTAATTACTCTCCTGAAGGCCCACAGACAAAACTCACTACTAAAACCCAAATTTTAACTCAAAACAACACCTTAGCAGCAGGCAGAGGGATGAGAGAACAGACCTGAGGCAGGATCCGAGTGTGAAAGGCACACCTGGGTGGCAGGTTTGTGACACCACAGCTGCCAGACACAAGGCAAGGAGCTGGCTACAGCAAGATAAGTAAATACAGAAGGACAGTGTGTGACAGTGTGGCCCTGTGAATTCAGTGGATGGAGCCAAAATATATTTATTCAGAACCATAGCAATTTCATTCCTGGCTGAACTTTTATGAGTGCAGCAATTAGGGCTCAGTTTACTAAGCTAAATAAAAAACAATATTTTTTTTTTACCTGACTATATTTCAGACATAATGTAAAATTAAAATGTGATTAATCCAAAATTCCATAGTCTTATTTTTCAATAAAAGACATTCTTCAGAGGTAACAGTTTCCACTATAAGCAGTTGCACTCAAATTCTTAATATGATTTTCGTGACACAGAAATCACAGAATTCCTTGTGTTATTGAAGCATGACCTAATTTTCTATGCATTACAAGCATTATTATTGATGTTTGTGTGCTTTTTATAGAAATTCTGATCAAAACCACTAAAAACTGAATCTACATCTCCAAAATCCCAGCCCAGGACAGATATCCATATTTAAACCAGAATTCTTGTATCCATTTAAAATCTAAATAATATGAATACACACAAAAATTTAACATTTTTCTCTTCTAAATATCGTTGAAAGATTCATAGGCAATCTAACACATAAATGGAATTAGGCTCTAAACAAAGATGGGGACATTATTTCACCCAGGTAAATATTTTTATCATTAGCTTTTGCTTCCAATACAATTTTTTTTTTAAAAAAGGTCAACCCTCCACTAAGCTTGAAGAGTATTATTCTCGTAATTTTCTTCAAATATAGTTATGTGTATTTTATTTATCATTAAAATAGCATTAGGAAAATATATATTTTTCTTGCAAATGTCTTTGTAAAATTAATTCCTAAAATCGTGTGAAGACAGCTGTATTCACCACGTAATATTTTCTTATTTTCATTATGAAAATGCTTTATGTTACTGATGGTACATTTGTATTTCAAAGGTTACAACTCCACACCCTCCAAACCTGTGGATGGGAATTTTGGAAGGAGCCAGCAGAGGGACCCCTTCAGTTAAAAATTAAAAATCACCCAAACCCAACCCTTGAATCCCAACCCACCAGGGTGTGATTTAGGCACAGGCCCAGAGAGTGTCTAAAGCACCAAGAGCACAAACAGTAGCAAATTTCTGATACAAGACAGTGAGGTTTCCGACAAAATAACAAATTCTCTTTTTGTGTTTGCACATTTCCAGTAAAAACTGTGATATTTTGAGATTACCATCCAACTACACAACACTAAGGGTGACTGGAACCCACGTGCTGAATACCACAGTGTCAGGATCAGAGCTAGGAAAAGGTTCTGGTTCCATTTCATGCTGTTGTTCCCTGAGAGAAAACAGAAAACAGGGCTGTGGCAGGAGCAGAAATTATCTCCCAAGGTGTCCCTTCCTTCTTTCAAGCACCACTTCCTCAGGGTTAAACAGGATGTGCATGGGAATGTGACCACACACAAGCAGCCCCAAGCTGCAGGGGATGGCTGCATTCACACACTGCTGCAGCTGCAGCCTGCTGCAATGCACAGGTGCACAAAGGGTGGGTCTGCAGCAAACACCTCCCAGCTGCACCTTTCATTTGAGGGGAAATTTGATCAGGCAGTGTGCCTCTTGCAATTGTTGCCATGGCAGCTTAGCCAGACGCGCTGTTGTAGAAAAAAATAATTTTTCACATTGCAGGAACTCAGTATTTTATAACTTTTTATTCTTTGATTCTGTGAACTCCCAGATTATTATTTCTAAGCCTAAGTCGAAGGTGGCAGCACCTTTATAAGCAATGCTTGTTCACTCTGCAGTGACAGCCCCCACACTTCTAGGACATTTATTCTAAAACAAAATGGTAAAGCTATGGAGTTCTGGAAATGCAAATTCAGAGAAGATCTTATTGTGCTGTCTGCTTCCCAATGATTTACAATGTTCTAAAACACCAATTCCATGTAAAAAGCAACATGGGCATCACACAGCTCTGTTTTACACTGAGAATAAAAGTAAATCAGGTTCCAACCACTACAGATTTCACCTGGTTTTGTCTCCTAAATACATAACTCAGTAAAGTTTGGAGACCCAAAAGAGCTTTGAGGAAAAGTATCTTGTTTTCTAATTACTATTAATGTTTCATAAATGATCTTATTTACAGAGAAAAAGGTGACCTGGAATCTGTAAATCCCTGACCTTTACAGATGTGCCTCTTTCACAGACAGACAAACTTTACAATCCAGTGAGTCACTGATTACACAGAAAACTGATGGCAGCTGTACCTTTGAACCTATCTATTAATTATAATACAAAAAGATTCATTTTTGTCAATGCAAGAGTGCTAGAATAATAACAGCAAGACACAAGGAAGCCATTTCCTGCTTACAACAAAATACTTTCACTGTGCCCTTTGTCTAAAAATCCATCTCCTTCCTCTTCAGGCTGTTTTGAAACTTCCTTTCTTCCCTCCCTGAAATTCTCTCCCATTCCCTTATGCCACCTCAATAACTCAAGCCCTCCTCCAGACAATCTTACACTTGCATGGCCTTGCAGAATAAAGTGATTGCCAACAGAAAGGGATTCTGGTTTTTTCAAATTTCCATCATTTTTGATGGACATGTAAAAATTTACCTAGAGGTAAAAAAAACAATTGGGGAAATAATTTTTTGATTATCTATGCCAAGGTGATGGAGAGATTTATAAATGTATCAGAACAGCAATGTGGGAAGTAACAGGAAACAATTTGCAGAGAATTACTTTATGACAGGCCAGTTCTGATAATTTGCCAAGATAAAATTTTCATTTAGTGTTTCAACAAAAGAGACAACCTAAACACTAAAAATATATCCTCCTCTCTATTGACTGATTATCTCAATCTCTCTTTTCCACATTCCTGGTACATTTTGGGTTCTCCTGTTCCCAAGAACTGCTGAAAAGGAACAAATTCCTATTGCATTTGCCAGAGCATACCCAGGAATTCTTTGCCCATGTGCTGATAAGGATCCCACTGAAGACAGATGGCAGTGCTAATTCCTACCCAGCTGCCACACTGTAGGCAAGGAACACAAGAACTTGTAAGTTAGTTGAAACACTCAGTAGATGACCAGGATTTGCTGGGCAGAAAGCACATGGTCAGCAAAACTTGAAAGAAATGAGCAGGTTTGGGATTACTGTATCTGACTTCTCAAATCTGCCTGTTTGAGAGTCTGTTGGGGCATTTCTACAAAGGTGTCTTACTTCAAACATTTATAAAAATATGCAAGAAATTGAGAATTTGAGGATCTCTAGGCAGTATCTATATACATCACTATCTATGGAAACTATATATATAATGATATATTTTAGAATCTCCACCTGCATTTCCAATTCTCAAAGTTTTACAGCACTTTCATAGTAAAAGATAAATTCTTGGCTTTTTGGGATTACAGAAACTGCTCACTAGTAATTTAAATGTCTGTGACATTTCTGGAGTGCACAGTTACAGAGAAAGGGAGGAAAGTATAAATTCAGAACTAAAGGTCCCTAAAAATCTTTGCTGTTTTTTAAAGGTAAGGTCTGAGTGCAGCTCAGTGCATGGTTGTGCTTGGAGAGCACATCAAACCCCGTGGTTGCTACAGCACAGGGGTAACAAATTCAGCTCCAAATGCATTTAAATCTGGAATTTCTCCCTGTACAATTATCTCTAATTAAAGGCTGCCCCTGCCATACAGCCTTTACAGCAGAACTCTTATTTTCTGTCTCTCAGCAGCAGGTGGCTTCCTTCCTTCTGTGCTAAAATTCAACAGCTTAGTCCTACAAGACAGCACAGATTTAAACAAATGGTCTTTCTGAATGAATAAAATTTACTTTAATGAGCAAATAAAAAAATTGACTAAATTATTAATAACAGGGGAAAACAGAGTAGAGAAAATTTGAAATCTCTCAGTTTTTTTCTTAGAGAAGTCAGTTGTAATGCATTGGGTCATCACAATAAAAACTCCAAAAGTGGGAAATCACCAAAATAAAGAACTGTGCTGTTCATTTTTTGTACTGTCAATCCTTACTTTAAAGTTTGTGCAGTATTATCTAAACGACACTACTCTGAATCCAATGGCAAAGCAATTTTGAAAGCTTAGCTGGGGAGATGAACTTGTTATAAATTATTTTCAAAGGCATTGCTTGCCTTTTTAAAAATTTATTTCAATGGCATTTATTTTTTCCCCAAAGCAATGTCAACTGTTGCCTTACATAACTTTTATTTAATTGAAAATCAATAAAACAATACTCATATAACCTTGGCATTCAAAAATGACATTTCTCCTTTGTTTTTACAGCACACACAGCAAACAAAAATCAATGTTTTATCTCTGCACACTCAGATAAAAAGGATAATAAAGCAGCAGGCTCACAGTGCTGTATGATATTGATCGTGCAGTCTCTCAAGATAAATTACTAAGATTTAAAAATTATTCTTGGTAAGCCAGCACTACATATTTTTTTATCAGTTTTCACGAGACTTGGAGGGAATATGGGCATCAGTACATGAGCTAAAATACATTACACTGGGAGTAACTCTTTGTAAAACTCTTGAATGAAAAATGCACTCAAGGAGCACATTTAAAAGTGAATATGTTTCATTTTTTTTTTTTATGTAGGGAAAAATGGTGCAAGTTTTATAATCAAACTCATTGAGACACTCCAATGCTTGTGTAATACATGGAGAAATACATTGAACAGATTTGCATTTGCTTGCAGTTTTTAGTAAAAGAGAAATTTAGGACAAGAAAAATGTTACTTTGTAGGCATTACTTAATTTTTAGAAAAAAAAAAGCATTTCAAGATAGGCCTTTTGGGTGAATGTTATAGTACAGGTCAGATCTACCTTAGGATTATTTATAGAGTATGTTTTAAAGAAAAATTAAAGATAAATGTTTCTGTGCCATCTTAAAGGGCAACCTTTTATACCCATCTTGAAAGGATTACTTGAAAAGATTTTTAAATTTGAAGTTAATTTCAACATGAATGTAGCTTAGCAACTTTATTTTCACAGTAAAACTCTAATGAATCATTAGCTGCCACTTAAACATGTACAAAAATAACTGAATCTTAACTGCTATAACTGAAAAGTTACTAAAACCTTTTACTCAGAGGAAAATGGGCATAAACAGAAAGAGGTTTTAGCAGGCAGGAAGGGGCATATTGCTGAATATTATCCTGTAAAATAAATGAAAGCTGCTATCAAAGAGTCTCACTTTAATTCATCTTGGTGTGTTCTCTGGTTTGCTAATCACCTACCAACAGCAGGGCACAAAATACAGAATATTGTATCTGGATCTTGCTCCTCAAAGGACATCCTTAGCTCACAAAAACCCCTCAAAGTCTAGCTCTAACTCTCCAGAATTTTTACTTCTTAGTTCTAACTCTCCAGAATTTTACTCAGAGCTCTAACTCTCCAGAATGGTTACTTCTTCACTTCGCAATTATCCTGCAGGAAATATTTCTACAATTTCAAGGAGAGTTTGGATTTCTGGAGAGTTTTTCTGGCAGGATTTTTGAACTGATGATGTTTAGAGGCTGGGGAATGTCCTGCAAGCCCCAGTTCCAGGCAGTGGGCAGGCACGAGGGGATGTTGTCCAGCAGCACAAAGTGGAGGCCCCAGGAAAAGGTTTTTTTCTAATATTTTGTTTAATGTGGATGCTGAAGGAAGCTCGGCGGAAAACATTTATCAGAAGCTTCCGTCCAGAGAGGAGATATGTTGTAGGGAAAAATGCAAATATTACTCAGCAGGCCAAGGGCAAAGGAAATAGGAAATGGGCTAGAGAGTTCTCTGAAATAATCTGTCACTGAAATGTGAGAAAACAGCCCCATGTGCTGCCTGCTCTGTTATTTTAAAGCCTGCCACAAGTCCAGATCCTTTTGCAGCATCGTGCCATTATCTGAAAGTTAGCTACTTCCAATTCGAGCTTCTTCAAGGTAGGATAAAAAGCTTAATTTGGGTCTTATCTTGACACATGGTTTGCATGTTTATTATTTGAGCCTTTGGAGTAACTCATAGGAAAGCCACGAGCTTATCACGGAAACAATACATCTGAGAAATGCTGGAACCCTTGGCTTTGGGGCTTTTACAGCCTGCACAGAAATGCCAAAATCTTTCAGGAATGCCAGAGGGACAGAGCACAGCTCTGGGAGGGGTGCCACCTCTGAGTGTGCCAGGGCTGGGACAAGGGTGGAGCAGTGAGGAAACCTCCTCCAATGCAACTATGAGGGATAGAAAAAGAGATGGTGTTCTGAACTCTGCGTTTTTAACCTCAAAATACTCCACTCTACAGGCACTAAATCTCAAGTATCCCTTCATTTCTGGTGATAAAGGTGATTGTATGAGTGAAGAGAAAATAGATGCTTATTAAAGTTTGATTTTTGATGTGCTTGTAATAATAATATTGCTCAAATGAACAGAACAGTAAGTCCTCACACAAAGGGATATGCTAACAGTCCTTCTTTCAGTCATATCTTATGTTCTCCCCACTGATTAAAAAAACCCCAAACAACTTCAAAGGTAAAGAAAATAATATTAGAAATCATAACTGCTGCAATTAGTGCTGCATTATCTTTTGAATTCCAGTATCCTTGAGATCCTACTCAATAAAATATTACTGAAATTGTAGCAATTCCCCAGGTTTGACAGATGCTTATCAGAAAACCCAGCAGGAAAGGGAGAGAAGTGCATTATATGGAATATTCACACTAATTCCAGACACCAATAATATGAAACAATGCTCTCTAGGTGCTTCAGCAGAGAAGAGAGGCCCCTCCAGAGGGTGATTTAGGACAAGCAAATTAGACTCTCTGTGTGAATGGCACTCGGAAGGCTCGTGAAGGCAGGCAAAGTGAATATGTCCTACAATGCATGGTGGTATCAAGAGCATACAAAAAAAAATTGTAAGCCAGGAAGAAGAACTGCAGGAGGAAAATAATCAGCATGATTGCAATCTTGCACTCAGCTGGGTGCTTGTCTTTGTCTGTCTGCTCTCCTGTCTCCATTGTTCACTCTCCATATCTTTACCCTCACACTACTTTCTGTTTTAAACCACAATACCATGTGTTCCTCACCACTTCCTTAATTTATAATGGAGGTAAACAAATGACTTCATCCACAAGGATCCCACTGGATAGTGCTTACCACATCTCTGAAGTAGGCTTTAGTTTAATCTAAATGAGCAGAGGAAGTGGATCTTACAAAGCATCTCCTCAGTGAGGAAAAAACAGGTTAAAGGTATCTCATTCATAAAGCTTGATAACAACAAGAGTGATAAAATGACCGTGGCTGATGCAGAGAAATTTGACAGTAAAATAGTGAGAAGCAACAGAATTGAAAAGCAGGGTACAAGTGCAGAAGGAATTTCAACTCAGACTGGCTGAAAAAGGACAGAGGAGTGACACAGATTAGTGGGGAGATGGGATCAGAAAGCATTGAAGATGTTCTCAGATATTCTCAGCCATAAAGACATTCTTGGCTTTGTTTTTGTTTCTGTAATTGATTGTGCTTCCCTTTGCAACACTGCGGGGACTGGGAGGAGTTCCAGTTGTGTGTGGCCGGAGCTCTGGGCACGCAGAGATCCTGCCAGGAGCAGATGCTCCCTGCTGGACTGGGCACTCCTGGCTCTGGGACACACCAGGAGCAGAGCTGAGAGCCCCACTGCACTGCCCAGAGAGCTGCCCTGGCTGCTTTTCCTGCCCCTTTTCCTCTGGAAGGAAAGCTGAGGGCACAAGGGAGCAGGGCAGCCCACAGGATGCAGACACAAGAGTGGAGAGCAGGCACTGCCCCAGGGGCTGCTCTGGAGCTCAGATGCAGCAGGGGATGCCAGCACATCATAGCTCTGCTGTGAGTGGGAAGGATGAATGCAAGGGAGGAATGCAAGGGAGGATGCTGAAGCAATTTTCATACCGCGCTTTTTATTTTTATTAGACCACTCAAGTGGCTTGGCAGCAAAGAAGGAGTTAAACCAGGGAGAAGCTGAATAGATGAAGAAAATAATCCAATTACTTCCAAGATTCATGACTTTTCTATATAATTAGATAGCTCTACCCTTTTTTAAAGCACTGGGTACACTAAAGCTCTGTAGGTAGTGATGACAGCTGACTGTACAAACGCCTGCAGGAAGTGAGAGATCAGATCCGGAGAGATTTCTTTGGGAGAGTTCACTCCAAAAACCTCCACCACCTTGCTGGCAGCATCAATAAAAAACACTGCTCTTGCCTAATTTGCTTATGCAGTAGAGCTGATCCCCATTGGAGCACATTTGGAGAATGAGTGTGGGAATATCACAGGGAGGAGGAAGTTTGCAATCCTCTTGCTCTTCCTGTAAATATTGCATGGATATCTAGAAAATTTAGATTCAATTGTAGAAAAACCTGTCTGGTTATTTTAATTTTTTTAAGCAGTTCATTGTTTCTGCTTTTGAGTGTTGGGAGACATGTTGTGCCATCTACTGAAAACCAGCCAATATATTTATTGCTTTTTAATCCTACAATCAAGAGATTTAACTATTTTGTTAAAATCTGAACAATTTCAGACTGCAACAACACATTGCCTTCACTCACACGCTTAAAAACCTACCAAAGAAAAAATACCCCTCAGAAAACTCTGCATAGAGCAAGATAATGCATCATTTTTAATTAGGATTTTAACAACCTTTTCTAACAAGTATTCTGCACTCACAGGAGCATACTCTGGGGCAGGCAAATAAGAACTAATAACTTTTGAAGAATTGACCATTTCCATTTGGAAACTGCTTGTTAACACAGCTACAGCCATGCAAAGCAAGGTTCTTGAACTCTCTGTCTCTTCTGAGGAGACATAATTGATTTTAGGCAATATGGGGTCAAATACCCTGTGTAAATATAAAATAAGATAAAGGAAGGCAAGAAGATAAAAAAGAAGATAAAAATAGGCAGTGATGCCAGGATATGTGAGTCAGCTATATCCACAGATGCCCATTTTAGAGAACAAACACCAACTTACTGTGGGCTACAGAAAAGGTGAGTCATCTTTATCTAATACATACATATGTGAGAATATATAGATATTATGAAATTATTATAAATTATTTTTAGCAGTTTGCATTACCCACTTGGCCACAGAACACACCTGGACAAAATAGTCCTTATGGCCCCTATGTGTTCAGCAGCAGTATTCAAAAGGTTGATGCAATGAGTTTTCAAGTCAACCAGACAAGGCAGGATTTAATTACTTGACTATGACATCAAAAACGAAACTGCATAATGTGAAGTGTGCAACACTTGAATGTTTTGCTCAGAAAAGGGACAGGGCTGTCTGCTTCTGTTTCACTTAAGAAAATGTGAAGACTTTACATAAAACCTTGTTTACTACATGTGGGATAATTAGCTTGTCAAATATTAAGACAGTGTCAGTTCTGTTCCATCAGCTAGCTGAAGATACTATAAATTACATGGAAAATGTCCAAGGAATAATAATATCAAGGAACACCATCCCCTGGAGGAGTTTTGGTGATGGTTTTCTTCCTCTCCCTCACTGCATATCCTCCGCAGAGAATTTTTAGACAGAAAGGTCCCCAAATTTAGCCCACAGACTGGAGTGTAAATACCCAGCAGGGGAGATCAGCTCCATCAGAGTCTGCGTGTCAGATTCTATTTACAGCCCGACCCCAGCGTGTGGGATAAGGATGGGCTGGGATGAGAGGATGCAGAGGAGGCTGAGCAAGGTCAGGGGATGGAGGAGCTGGAACCCCTGTCCCTGTCCCTCCCACCCTCATCTGCCACAGCAGCACAGCCTGGCCAGGGCTGCCGCTGCTCCCTGCGTGCAAATGCAGCTCAGCACCTTCTCCAAAGGCTCTGCAGTGCTCACCACGAATCACTGACTAAAAATAACCCGCTAAAACATGCACCAGGAAAAAAGGCAGCAGCTCAAGGCAGCGTCTGCTTGGTTCTGGTGGAGCTCTGGGAAGTCTCAGCTAGCTGGCTTACTCTGAAATGAGCAGAGGGATGGTTTTACCATCTAACTCCATTTAAAGATGGCTGGATCGACACAAATAAAACCAGTAAATAAAGCATGATTAAAGGTTACAGCATTATTAAGGCTATTTGTAAATTTGACTGTTAAGCAACACCAATATTCATAAATAGGTGGATTCAACAGTCATTGAAAAAGGGATAAACCCCATTAACTGCAGCAGTTCTGTGGTGCCTTTTTCTTGGGGTAAACCTGGATTGTCACAGTCTATTTAATGTATCTTTGCAATTAGCAATTTAGACTCATGGAATAATTCAGGCTGGGGACATCCTCTGCAGGTCCCAGCCCATCTAGCCCAACCTTCCTGTGAGAGGCTATGAAATGATAGTTAAAATTAAATTTTAATAAAATCAGATGTACAAAGACTTACATAATAAGAGCAGAAAGATGATACACCAATAAATACTTCCACATCAGATTTTCAGTAGTAACATTCAGTACTCACTGGCACACATTTACCTTGATTAGGGAAAAGAACGTTTTCTATAAATGATTAAAGTATTTTTTTTCTATTTATTCATACTTTCCCAAGCATAAGAATTGGGAAGCAGTAGTCTAGCTGGTTTGCAGTGTTCTGGAGGAAGCAATGTGGGATCACGTGAGGAATGGAGAATTGTGTCTGCTCACAACTGATCCAGACACATCCACAGAGTCTGGTCTGGAATAATGGAGAAAACATCTTGAAAATGTCACCTTCTGGATGTGGGCTGAAAAGACTGATAGAAGTTTCTAGCAGAAGGAAATGCTCTCCCTGTTCTTTGAACTACCTCAGGCCATGCATTTTGGGGGGGCAAAGCAGTTTGTGACTCCCACAGAGAACCTGGCCCACGAGGGCTTGGCGTGGCTTTGCTCTCTGACGGGGTGAGGAACAAAGGAATGCCAATGCCTCCCAAACCCAGCTAAATCCAGGAGAAAAGCAAACTGCAGTGCAGATACAATTTCAGCTTTTAGGTTCAGAGATTTAAGTATCTTAGCTTTATAAAAATGTTTTAAAAAGACCCAATACTAAAAACTATAATTACGATTCCAATACTCTCAGTTCCAGTTTTTCCTTTTCTCCCCTGTGCCTACTGTTCATGCTGTCAACACTTGTCTGCTTCATTTTGGTGCCTGAGAACTCTCAGAATCACAAAATAAATGTACTGTATCAAAAAGCTTGAGATATGAAGACTTGTACAACAGCTTGTATTACACTACATCAAAATGGGAAAGAATTTGTGACACCGTTATCAGCTCGTGAGAGCTGATATCACACACAGGGAGATACCAGGAGGGGATTGAAGCTGCTCCTGTAATCCAGCAGGCAAACTGTGTGCTCAGGTCAGAAAGCACTGATAGGCAGAAGTAATGGTGCAGAGCAGACCAGATAACCCCCAGCAAATCAATAATCTGTGATGGCTGTAAGAACTTTTGCACCCGTGAGGAGAAATTCTGCAAGTAATGCGAAATGTAATTAGATCCTGCCCTGATTTCCGTTCTTGTTTTGGAAGGCATCATGAAAAAGTATCTTTTAAAAAAATTAGAGATTCTTCCATATGTCACTTTTGAATGTTGACTTGATCCATCTGTCAATAAGTCAAATGAAAAAAAGTGTTTTTTCATTTTCTGTACGTGACTGCTCAGTGGGGCTGGGTTAAACACGTTCCATTTCCTTGTGGGATGAAAATCATAAGAAGCATCTATTTATTTCTTTTTCCCTAACTGCTTAAACAATTTCCTTTTTTCTCAAGTCCCACCAGCTGCTCTTCACTCAGACTTTACACAAACTCTTTCCCCTCCACTGGCTCAGAGTCCCGAACTCCTTGGGACAGCCCTTCCCCAGGGCTGGGATTCTGTCACACCTTTCTCTGTTTTCCTGCCTCATTCTCTCCATCAGCCCTGCAAAACCCTTCCTCCTTCCTAGCTGCTCCTCCGAGGGGACAAGCAGTTTGCAGAGGAGTGGAGCCAGGACAGAAATGCCACCTTTCCTGCACCTCTGGCAGTTTTCCCTGACCACAGTAAAGCCTGAAGTACATGTGGAGTGATTGGCAATGAGCTGTGAGCTGGGATGGTCTTGGGAGGAAGACCCACTCTAAAGTTGAACAGAGGTAGAAAAGACATGAGAACTAATTCTTACATAACCCTAGAATGTGTCTGGAGGCTTTTTTTAAAACATGGTTTCAGTAATTCTTCAGAAATTCTGTTTCTTTGCTGACAGCAATATTTTTATCGTTTGCAGCACAGCTTTTATTATTCATCTTTTACTCAGTTATTCTGAGTTAGTTATTATCATTATGAGTTATTCTAAGTTATTCATATCTGGATGTTTATTCATCTTGTATGGATTAGAGTCTTTCACTAAGTGTTAATTAAGAATTTGAATATATCACTTAGTTTCCTAAGCAGATATCCAGTACAAAACCTCTACTAAAGAAAGGAAAATCTGCCTGGTTTTAAAGAATAGCAGATCAAAGCGACCCGAGAAAAGGCATGGTGTCTTGTAAGAGAGCTAGGATTGCTTTCCAAAGGCTAGCCTTAATCCTTTCATATAATATTCATACATGGAAGTAAACTCAGGTCATGCTTCAAATAACTTATTTCAGAAATTAAGTTCTGAAGCCTAACTTGAATATTTGTCTAAAAATAGTAAACACGTGACCACAAAAAGCTTAAAGCTCAGTTCCTTTAAATCCTAATGCATTTTGGAGAATTATTTGAGAAGGTCAGAAAAAAAGGCCAGGGAAATGAATTCAGTGTTGCTGATATAGTTTGATGACAGACATTTTTCGATACACCAAATAACATTTGAATGTGACTTAAATGCATCAGAAAAGCTGTGCACAAGTTGAGGTCTCTAACTACACAGAGGACAGGAGCTCATTTATTTGGTGACAAACTTGCACATAATGACAGAACAGGAACTGGACAGAACTGGTAAAAGTGGAAAACATAGGAAATAAAACTCCTGTGTCTCCATTTCCATTCCTAGTAACATAAAATCTCCTCCTAGACAAGGGATTGAATTCATAAGACATGCCATGATGTAACCTACTAAAGTCACTAAATGCTTTAACAGCAAGTTAGGAACAATTATCCCTGGATCCTGGATACTTATTCTCATCCTAAAACTGCTTTGTTAAGCCATTAGCTCAATGCATTCAAAGTCAGACTAAAGTTACAGCAATTGAAAAATGATAAAAACATGACTGAGTTCTCTTATTCACCAAAAGACAAAAGTAGAAGGAATAGACTTTATATGAAATTTACTTCCTTGTTATAGTTTAGTGCTTGGAAACATCTTCATAAAGAAGATTTAAGTCCTGTATTGCTTAAACAGACAGTGAAAATGATTTTGCTGGTATCCCTTACTGAATTGCTGAGAGAGAATTAGCTTCCAAGAGGAATCAAACAGTTGGAGGCCTTATATGAAAATCTAAGAAATAAGAAGTCAGTCATTTAAGGAACCATTTTCTCTCCATCTAAACATCTCAATGATGCTTCTTTCAAATCTATTTTGTTTGAAGAACTATTTCCTAGATAAGAAAGAATTACTTGTCTTTCATCTGCTTGGTTCCTCTGCTCCTTCAGATAATTTCTCCTTCAGCATTTTAAATGACTACCAGCACTGTTCCTGCTGAGGGAACCATTAAGTCACAATAGATTTATAAATGTTATAACTATATTTTAAGAGGTACCAGTGGATTTGTTGTTAGTATTGTGCTGTAACAGGAAAAGGGCTAGCTTATGTTTAAAGGGTTTGGAAAACTGATTGTTTAGAAACAAAAATCTGATGTCTTTGTGGCACAGACAGGACCAGGACATGGCAGCACATTTGTGAAGCCATTGCTGGGTGTGCCATAGCTCCCCTCATCCCATCCCTGTCCTGCTCAGAGCTCACTAGCACCCCACAGAATTTAAGCCTGGGTTCTGCTGGGCTCACAGGCTCTGTGAGCAGCCCCTGGCTGGGATAACAAGCCCAGCTCCTGAGCTGTTTGTGCTGCAAACCCAGCCCAGCTGTGCCCTCACCCTGGCAGAGGATGTGAGGCATCGACACAGCAGCCCAAACCTCATCCTGTCCCTTGGGACCTTTTCCCCAAAACATGCTCCTGCCGTGTGCAGCTGACAGGGTTCTGTGCCTCCCCCAGCCTGGGCTGTTTTGGAAGCCAAGGAGGGGCAATGTCCCCCTGCAGCTCCTGTTTCTCAGTGCTTCTCACAGCCATTGTTGCCCAAAATTGCCCGTTGTAGCCTTCTCCCTAAAAGCTCCACAACACATTCCTGACAGCTGGCTTGGGAGAATTTTCTCCTTCCTCCAATTTTTTCCTAAGCAGCTTTGTAAAGTTATTCCTGAGCTGATGGCACTGATCTGTAATAATGACACTCGAAACCAAAAAGTTTCATTGGACAGAATTTGCGGCAGAATCTTACACAAAAAACTCAGCACTGTGTTGGAACAAAGTACAGACCTGGCAAACATCTTCTCTACGAGCTGTTGTGCACTGTTCACCTTTGATCTTGGAGTAATTCCCTCAGTGCTGCAAAACTGATGGGCTAAATAAATGCCAGCCCATATGCCCACGAGCTGGATGCCCACAGAGAGCCCCAGTACTGGAATAAAAACTGTTTATCAGAGAGCAAAAAACCTGGACCATGTTTTTGTCACCTCTCCATCTTGGTGTGAAAAAATCTAAAAGCTTTGTGTGGTGAATGGGAAATGGCACGACAAGCACAGTAATGAGTCCTGTGAGCACAGGGCTGCTGGAAGCAAGAATGAGAATTGCTTCTGACTGGAAATTTTAAGTATTTGTTGAACAAGGCCCATACAAAAATTTTCCATTTGAAAATAGCAGTCCTGCAAGCCACAAGCTACAAACCCTAATCCCTTCTAAAAAATCTAATGACAACAGTAACCACAATTATGTCCTGCAATCAGCTGCAATTGGATCTCTTTACACCACAGAACAGATAAATGGTTTGCAACAACAGCATTATTTCTAACCTCCCTTCCTAATTTACATAAAAAAATTAATATTCTGAAAGAATAGTCCCTGGTGTATTGGTGGGAATATAATTAACAAAATCTAGACAGTAGTTACATGAGTATTTGTTTTGATAAACAACAAAACGTGCTGAAGACAATTTTTGGGAATAAATTGTGTTTTTTTTTTTTTTATGGATGGCGTAAGTTGGCCTAAAAGCTTGATTTTCATTCAGGATATTAATTACAGCTATAGCAACAAATGCTTGCAAATTCTGACAGTAGCTGTTGAGCTTTTTTGTCTTAATCACTCTTCCCTGACTGGGGGGAATATATTTTTAAAAGTATTTATTGCTTAAGCAGCAATTCACCCTAGAGTACAGGACATCTGTCAGGAAGATCAATAAAATCTCAGCCCTAAGGGGTTTGATCAAGGCTGACTAGCATATAAACCACAGATGATGCTCAGAAACTAAGCTAAAAACTAAATTTAACTTCCAAAACTCTCAGGGTAAGAACTCTGCCTCTAAAATCCTCTCTGCTTTTAGCTCCGTGGGGGACCAATGGGTTTCTATTCCTGAAAGGCAGCAAAAGGCTCCCATTTTCTCAGACAAACCCACGTAAATGTGTCACAGCCACAGCTCTTTTGGAGTCCTTGAAAGGCCTTTCCTTTGTCAGCACCTATAATGATGATAATTTTCATTACTGTTTGTTCTATATTAAAAACTGCTGAAGTTTAACAGCCTCTACTTAAAGTACATTCATAATTAATTTTCTACCACTTGGTACATTTTAACTGTGCTTACAGCACTAAGCTTTGAACTCAGCTGAAAGGCATAAAAATAACAGGAATTCTTCCATTAGCACTCCAAGCTATTCCACTTGCCATCCTTCTGTATCATTCAGGTTTGTTTGCTGGGATAATGTCAGTATAACTAGAAAATGAAATATAAAGGCTATTTCTGGAGTCAAGGAGGGAATAATTTAAAAAAAAAATAAAGAAATCTGTGATATTTCCTTTGCTGTGTTTTGTGGTTTTTTTTTTAAGTTACATATGACTCATTTCTTGCTTTCATATATATTACTGAGGTTGTGCATAAATCCTTATGCTTGATCTAATTGCCAGAGTATGCAATTTTAAGATGTACATGGCTTACACCCAGGGATTTCAGTAATACAAGGTCCATTTTTTCTACAAGAATTCAGCATGTGCTTGGTTGGGGTTATTTTTGGTTGTTAAACCAATAGCTCTGCACAGAGAAATCTGGTGTGAATTCCTCTTTTCACTCCATAAATTCTGTCTGAAATTAGATGGAACTGTAGGGCTTGCTCATTTCCTTGTGTTCTTACACTCTTTTTCATCTGTTTTCTGCTGACCTGCTCACAGTTCTTGTGTTTGAGCTCCCAAAGCAGGGAGTGACTGCAGAGCAGGCTGGGACACTGGGACAGCACCTTTGAGGTGACACCCAGATATTATTCCTCTCTCAGTGACCCCAATCAGATATCAGGAAATGGTGCAACAGCAAAGCAAATGCAGCTGAATATCCCCAGAGTTAATTTGTTTTTTTGGGGGGCACAAGCTTACATTTCCATGAGGTTAAAATGATAACCCAGGATCTCTCTCTTGGACACATCTCAGAGCCCACCAGTGCATAATTTGACATTTCTCTGAATTGTACCTCAGGGGCCCTTTTATTGCCCAGTTACTGAACTTTTTGTTCAAATCTAAAGTCCTTCACTGCCAAGGCCTGATGTGATAATCTGCTGCTCAGCATCATCAGGAAATGTTAACCACTGGTAACTCAAATCCTCTTCCCAGATTTTACAAATATGCTGGACAGCAAAGTTCCAACCTCCAAGCTTCATGTAACTATGAATAAATTCCCTCAAGGTTAAACACAAACTTGCACTCCTACCTAGTTTTGCTCTTTAGCCAATTATTTTTCCTCCTATGCACGTTCCTCTTATCACATATCACAAGAGGATACCAGGAAATATCTGTGAGACACTCACAAACAGGCAGCAGGAGCTGTAAACAGAGATTCAATAATTATTGATGCTTGTGTGCATGCTTAATGCATGGATAAAATGAGTAATCAATCAGAAACTGTGATGCATGAGAGATGAGAGCAGATATGAAAACAAGAGAAATTGAGAATTGTGGCTTGGCTCCTCTGGTTACAGAGGAAAGATAAGGCTCCCAGTGCTGCTCATCAGTCACACTAGGATTCTTCCCACCTCAGATGCAACATTGGATAGATGTATTTCCATGGCAAATCCAATCTTCAATCAGATCCTGCTGGTTAAAAAAAAAAAAAAAAAAAGCCTACCTAGGCCTTTCCTTGAAAAATATTCTGGAAAACCTGCCACATTGAGCACATGTTCTAATGACAGTTAGTACTGGCATCTAGACACTTTTCAGAACTACAAAGAGTGGTTTTCAGTGCTCTGATGCTAATTATGGAACTAAACGCTGCATTAATTCACTACCAAGTGATTTTGAGAGCATCTTAGAACAGCCAAACCAACCTAGAATGGGTTTTGTTCTGGGGTGTTCTAGAAAGCTGAGTTGTTCCCCTCCTCAGGGTTAACATCCATTATTTCTTTTCCAGCTTTGTCCCTTGCTCTCTACTGACATTCCCATGAGCAGTCAACAGCAAGTTTTTCCTTTTTAGATATCTTTTCTAAACATCAATGCCAACTTTTATTCAGACATTTGTTGTGAAGAAACCATTACCCTTTGCATTTTTACCCCAAATGATATTATTTGTTTTTAAAAATGTCAAAACTTCTGCAGGGAATCCCTGCTCTATAATTAGATCTTTTCTGAGATGTCAGAGCTCAGTTAGCACAGTTTGAAGTCATAGTGCTTTTGCTAGCATTTGATTATTTTAAAAGGGCCTTTTGTTAATAGTCTCTGTTTCTATGTTAATATTCTCTGGCTTGGAGGTATTTAAGGAAACTTTCTTGAATCAAATATCTAAATAAGAACCATTTCCTCAGTTTGCCCCTTGACTTCATGTCAACAGGCTTAGGTTCTACTAGCTGCATTTTTAGGAAAAACTGATGGTTAGAGCTTTCAGCTTTAAGATGAAACTATTGAGTGTGAAACTATTCCTAGTGAAATACAAAACCTTCTGCCTCTACTTCCAACCAGTATTTAATTCTTGCACCTTTCAGTCTGTTCCCACATGTCGTGTGCAAATGGAATGCAGCTCACACATGTAATTGAATTAATGTGAAACTCTCATCAAATAAAAAGCTGCCTTTAGTCAGCTTCAGAAGAGAGCCCTTGCTGGAGCTGCACAGACAGAAATTCCAACACTTGCTCTGAAGCACTCAAGTTTTCTCTCAAGGTGCTATTTTCTCACCTAGCTGAATCTCAGGCACCTCACCACATCGAAGGATGTCTGACAGATCTACCCAAACCCTTCTCTAACACACAAACCCCATTTACAATATTTTCATTTTAATTTAAAACCTGTCCCTAAAGAAAAAAATAGCAACCCTGCCTTTTATCATGGCACTTTTGCTGTGACTGTGATGTTTCCTCCACCATTCCTTACAGAAATTGGATAGCCTACAGGTGCATCCTAATGAAAAGGAGCTCTGTGCAGTCTATCTCCAGCTTTTCCAACAAGGTGACACTGAAAGACTTTCATTTTTAAGTTGGATAAAATTGGTTTCCTTACTGAGCTCCAAGGTATGAAACAGTTTGTGCTTTGACAGCTTATTTAACAGGCTTTGCTGACTTCACAGGCAGTTTTATCTTTGGCCAGGAAACAAAGCAACCAGGGACAGCCAGTTCCAGGAGGGAGGAAAGGGCTGAAATAATGAAATAAGAAATAGTAATGATTCATACACTTCAAGAAGAAAGGGGGAAAAAAACCTATTTTCTAATTGAAAAATAAGTAATTTTAAGTTTCTGCTTCACTTTTCCTTTCTGCAACAGCTCCAATAGTCACTGCAATTTGCTCCAAACTCCTGTTATTCTAAGGCACATGCCATGACTGGGTCACAATTTTCCTGTCTAATTAAACAGCAGCAGCTCTCTGAGTCATATCCAAGGAGCAGTGCTGCTAACACTCTCACACGTGCTGGAAAGGCTTTCACTCTAAATCTATTTCACTTTTATCTATTGCACGTGGCCAAACCACTCACACTCCTGGCTGCATTTCCTTTCAGAGGATTCCCCTTGCACCCTTCAGCATTTCACTTTGCCTCAAAGAGCAACCTTGGACATTTTCTTTCACAGGAAATTTTGTGTTCAGAACATGACTTAAACAAGAGATTTTACAGTTTGAAGGGAAAACAGAACAGGACTTGAGCAGGAAAAGCAGCCCAGAACTGAATTAATCCACAAAGTCTGTTTCCACTGTACAGGCAACAGAATTAAAGAAAAAGTTATTAAAAGTCAGGGATAAACATGGAGCTATCTCCAGCAGGGAAGCTGTTCTGAGAACTCTGGTAAAGAGTTTCAGAAAGCAATAGTGTATTAAGCCATAAAAAATGAGACTTAAATGTTCATCCCTGTAATTACCCTTCATGATCTAAAAGCTTTGCTCAAAACTCTCAACTTCTACTCAGCCAGGCCACGTGTTTTGATTTTCTCTCTAGTAATATTTCAGAGTTCATGAGAGTTTTCCATAACCAGGACTTTTCAAAGTGGGTGGTTTTTAACCTGACCTCCAGGAAGGAAGAGCCTGGTACCAATGTTGGTAGCTACACAAACACTCTCTAATATTAAAGATGAGACCAGAATGGGAAAAGCAGTATTTGTGCCTGCTTTTCTTACAAAACAGAGCAGTCAGAGTCTCTTCCAGGTGTGAGGAGCTGCTCTGTGCTGTTCTGAGCCTGATGGAGAGCCAACCTCGCCAGGGAAAAGCTGGGGACTACCATCAGATCCAAACTGTGAGTGCCGGCAGAGCCGAGTGCATGAAATCCCAGAATATTCTGGGCTGGAAGGGACCCACGGGGCTCATCGAGTCCAACTGCCAAGTGAGTGTCCCCTGCAGGGATCAGCCCCACACCCTTGGTGCTCTCAGCTCTGGGGCAGCCTCAGGGCCCCAGGGGACAAAGGTGGCTCATGGCAGGACCTTCTCCACATCTGCCAGGTTGGGGAAAATTCCTTCACTGGAAGAGGGGTTAAACATGGAACAGGCTGAGCAGGCCAGTGGTGGAGTCACCACCCCTGGAGGTGTTAAAAAATGAGTAGGTGTGGCCCTTCACAGTATGGTTTAGTGGGTGCTTAAAGGCTGGATTCAATCTTGGAGGCCTTTTCCAACCTCAATGATTGCTATGGTTCTAAATGTTCACTAACTGCACTTAAATCAGCAGTTTGATGGAACAATGATGGAACAACACTTTAGAAGGTGTTTACATGATGTAATATAATGGTATTTCCATGCTGTATAATTGCAGAAAATATAATTACGACAGGTTAAATCATTGATCAATTTGAAAAGCATATGTTGACCTTTCTTCGTCAATCAATTCCTTCTAAAAAGAAAAATAGATTTTTTTTCAACTAAGAATAAGGGTCTCATGCAAAAGGACTGAATCAAAGTTCAACAACATGGCAGGTTCATGCAAATAGCACAGAAAAATAAAAAGCATATCAGAATCCAAAGCTCTGCTTCAATTTGCATCTTTTGTGCAATTTCCACTTAAAAGGCTCATTTCCATTGAACAGAGCCAAGACTTACTCATTAAGTACTGCCAGGTATGAGAAACTTGGGAAATAACTGAGACTCCTATGAAAGATTACCATGAAATAAAGTGGGATCATTCCCACTACTGAGCATCACTGCTCAAATCCCTCTGCTGTCATTGTCACACACCATGCTAGGTTTATAATGAACTGGTAAACAAATGGTAATTAGGAATTTCTTGGGAGTTTGAAGAACAAGAAGGGTTTAGTGAGCTGTGACAAACACTCTGCTGAGCCACGGGTCCTTTCTGTGGCATGACTTACTTTTATTCTGGATTTATTCTGGTGCAGCTACAGGAGGATCCCTGATGTGGATCCAACCTGGAGCCTGCTTGTGCACTAAAGCCTAAACTCAGCTGTGACTTGAACAGCTCCACACAGTTATATCAGGCTGTAAATGTGGCTGACATGCCTTAGAAACATTTTATGTAGAATTACAAAACATCCACGCTGATCTGATAAGAAACTCCTTTGGCAGTGCCCAGTTGTGTTTCCCATGAAAAGCTCATTTAAAGGAAGCATCACCCACAGGACTAACAGAGTCACTCACAACAAACTGAGCTCAGTAACTTCCCTGGCACCACACAGAAAGAGAAATATAAAATACAAAATATGCTGGACATACCCCAACAGCTCCATGCTGATTCAAATAGAGACACATTCCTATTTACTAAAGTTAAACACATTCTTCCAGCTCAGATTTTCGAGCATGACCTGATCAATACCTTGTCAATACTTTGCACATTTCACAGGTTTTTGTGTCCCCTGTCCATTTCACTGTTTGCCTCGGTAACATTGAATTTCTTCTCTGTGAAAAAGCCATTCCCTTGAGTAGTCCCATGAGTATTAATTACTCACCTCACTAATTTCAGTAGAGGCAGAAGTCAGATAGCTGCCAGATCCCAAGCCTTGCCTACAATTAATTAACCCTGTGGGGAAGATGTAAAATGCTGCACTGCTGCCTCAAATCCTCAGCAGCCACATCCAGGTGTGCCCACTGCTGCTTGTACAGCAAGGAGCACAGGAGGCTTCAGAAAACAAAGCTCAAAACTGATTAAAGAGAGTACAGATCCCAGCAGTTAACTCATATTTTTATGTCTTTTTCTCACCAAACTGTAGGCTTTAAAACTTGGAGGTAAGGGGTGTGGAAGCTGCTGTACCTGTGACATCCCAGGCAGAGAAAATTGCCTGCCTGCTGTGCACTGTGGCCCACAGTAATAAGAAAGATTTGCAGTTAACAACTGCCTCCATTCTGTTAAATAAAAACAAATCTCCCCAAATCCCAAATAACCAAAAACCTCTCCTCTCCCCCAAAAAATCTCGCTAACTAATATTTTTGAGGCTATAAAGAAACTTGTAACTTCAATTCTAACCATAAAATCACACATTTGTAGATTACGTCTACATTTGAGCATAAAAATATTTAGGAAGAAACCAATAAAGACAAAGAAGAATAAACTAGAGGCCCAGTGAGTTTCAAAGCATTGTTTGCCCTAAGCTTTAGCACATTCTCTGTTTTTAAACTCATTTTCTCATACAGAGAAGACCATTTTGGGCCATGTCATTCAGAGAAATCTAAATTAACAGGTCAGTGGATGTGTCATTATTGTCTAACAGGTTAATAGAATTACTGGCCAAACCAAAACCAATGGACTTCTTAAAACTGCACAGAGAGAAAAAAGAACCAATTTAATGTGTAAGCCTGGAAACCTTTCAAATACCACTACATTTTTCCCTCTCTACATACTGCAGCTATCCCTTCACAGACACTTTTAATTGGCTGGAACAATTCTACTTGGCTTCAGTGAGTCCTTAATTTGTCATAACCGCCTCACGAGCTGTTGAGGAGACAGACTCTTCCCCATGCTGCCAAAACAATCCTATGAAATATGGTTTGCTTTAATTAAAGTATAATTAATGCCTTGAATTTTAATTATTTCTGCTGTGATCTAGAGATGAAAATATTCCTCTGCCAGAATAACACATTTAATAGGAAATGGACATGCTTTGAGTTAATTGCCACTCTATATCAACTTCAGGATATAAAATTCTTCCTTTGGTTGAACAGGCAGAACCTGGGAAAAAAGGAACCCACAAAACTTCAGCTTTTCTACCTGTCAGGATATAGATGTACTTGCTGAAAATGAAATTCATCCATTTTATGCAAAAATAAAGCTGAAATCTGTTTTCTAAATGCTAAAAGATATCTGTGATCTTCTCTTTTATCTAGAGATGTGA
Source organism: Irena cyanogastra (assembly GCA_013397155.1). Classification (NCBI taxonomy): domain Eukaryota; kingdom Metazoa; phylum Chordata; class Aves; order Passeriformes; family Irenidae; genus Irena; species Irena cyanogastra. The sequence goes on along the minus strand of VWZV01012656.1, from coordinate 1,267,325 downwards.
CTTGGGAAAAAATATTTCATGGCTACCAGGGAAGGAATGTTGAGTGGCACATTGACAGGAAAATATTTTTGCTAAATGTGCATGTGCTAAATTTTAATTCTGCTCTGGACAGACTTGAAAAAGAAAAAAATCCCTGCTGAAATAAATACAGGGCACTTTCTCTTCAGAGCAGTGATTCCATGACAGGTTGCTTGAAAAATAGTGTGGAAATATTAAGTGTGCTGATAATTTGTTTATTTCTCAAATGTAACATGGTTAGTGTTTGATTTAGTACTGCTGACCAAAATTTAACAGGTGACAGAACACTGGAGCCAGGGGAAAAACAAATCAGTTCATTCAGTACTTACAACTTCACCATTAGACACTCATAGTTTATTCCTTTCTGAGCCTGTTAACTATTGCTCCTTTGGGAAAGAAAAACCCACACATTTCAAACAGAGAAACAGAATAAACTGAACAGCAAGTCAAAGAAAACAAGGAACTAAATTAATAAAAGTAATGTAAGATCTCTCAAAGGCACCACCAGTTTTCTGCTGGAGCAGGAAAACTTTTAGTTTAATCTGTAGGTTCGTGGAGTTTGAGATGCTCAGTCCTTTATAAGGCCATGAGAAGGGGTTTTGGTTGCACTAATTCATTCAGGGGTTTTTATTAGCTAAATTGCCTGGCTCAAAATGTATTTTGAATATGAAAATATGGTATCACTGGAAATGAATATGGAGTGTATAAAGGATTTCTAAGACAGTCTCCTTTTTACTAAATCAATGATCTAAAAAAAGAAAAGCCACTGTTGCCACCATCTGCCTTTCTTTCTTCTCCTACCTTTGTTTCCATTTATACCTCCTTGGGATTCCTTCCCTGACTCCCAGAGGAGCTCTTAACAATCAAACCTAAAATGAATTCAAACAGTGACTCTGAACATGAATTCCCCCAGGTTCAGAATGAAATACCAATATATGCCAAAAAATCTTACACATTCAGAAAAGCTGAGCTACAAACATATGCAGTAACATATGCCTTGAAATGAGCAGCACAGTTATTTTAAATATTGAAATGTTTTTAATTTTTGAAGACACGAAAACAGCTGAACCAGTAGCAGCATCATTAAAAATCTGGCAGTTGAAGTTTTCAAATGTTAAATATTAAAATGTCTTACAAATGCATCCACTATAGACCTAACATAACCCAGTAGTAATTGACATTTACCCAAGATTACCTCCCTTCTTTAACAGGAGCTTTTCTGATAGGCATTGAATAAATGTATGAATTGCAAAAATAATTGCAATATCCTTGGGCATTTGCTTTAAAACATTAATTTATTCAAATAACGAAATGCAAATGTTACACCAAGACACAATCCACCTGCTTTAGTGTGCAAGGAGAAGGCTTTCCTCAGCCTTTTTCTCCTCTAAAAGCTGTTACTGCACCTGAAATCCTCCCTGTGTCAGGCGTGGCCCAGCAGGGCAACAGCAAAATTCCATTTTGGTGCTCCAAAAACGAGGAGCTGCCTGCTGAGGAATGGGACATGTCAAACTGTCCATGAGCACAGGACTCAGCTCTGTGATCCTGATTCCATGGACAACGGGGTGGCTGGGCAGAGAAGAGGATTTTGCTCACCCCCAATGCAGAGAGAAAACTCCTTTCTCCTTGGCAATCACTGAGATACCCTTTCCTTTCCCTTTCTCCTTTTCCCCTTTTCCTTTCCCCCTTTCCTTTCCCCCTTTCCCCCTTTCCTTTCCCCCTTTCCCCTTTTCCCCTTTCCCCTTTTC
>VWZV01012656.1:942191-1265466 GCA_013397155.1 Irena cyanogastra | reverse complement strand
CCTTTTCCTTTCCCCCTTTCCCCTTTTCATTTTCTTTCCCCTTTTCCTTTCCCCTTTCCTGTCATCTGTAATTTCCAGCTGTGCCCTGTATGGATCCAGAGCTACTGGAACTGCTGCAGGAGCTGGAATAGTGAATTTTTAAGGATAAAACAGCTGATGGGGTCTAGATTCTACTTTACCACACCTGCATTAAACTCACTATGAATTTGGCAGGGCTGTATTGGCTCTCATGGGACAGCAACTCCATTTATTTTTCCATGGATTCCAGTGTATGATAATCCTCTCTAAGACACAAAAATCTCTCTCTTCAGAGGGGCTGAAGGAAGACAAGCTCACCATAGATTGCTGCCCTCCCTTAGATCCCCAGCTGCCCAAAGGAGCAAGGAGGATCCATAAATCCACTCTGCTAACAAGCACAAACAAAAAACTCTCATGGAACAGCTTGTGGCTGGCAGGTGAGCCACTCCAGCTACGCAGCAAACATCAGGAAAAATTATGCTTAAAAAGAGGGAAAAACAAACCAAGAAAGGCTGGTCGGAGCAGTGTGATTTATAACATGCCAGCCCTGCTTTTGGCTCCTGTTTTGGCTGCTTTCCTCAGTGCAAGGAGCCTCCCTGGGGGAGCAGGAGCTGCCCTGGCTCTGCTGCTGAGCCCCTCTGGATCTGCTGGCCCTGGGAGCTCTGGCTCCCTGTGCCAAATCCTGACCCCTCACAGGAGGCTGGAGATTCCAGCAGGCTCAAAATCCTGCAGCACTGGGGGGATTGGGCTCCTCTCCTCCCTCTGAGCAGGGCTGAGGCGTGGCTCTGTGCCTGGGGGCTCTGTCGAGTTCTATTCTCATGGTGTCTTCCAGAACACAATTGAAAAAACTCCCAGAACAATAAAACTTTCCCCCCTGGGTTTTATTTTTCCTGCAGGAGGATCTAAAACTAATTTAGCTACATGGAACATATCTGCTCCTCAGTTACTCAGAGGAAATATTCCAATTTTTGCAAGGACTGCTCATCACTAAGGTTTGCAGCCTGAATGTAGCAGAAGTAAATTGAACTTCAGGTGGAATTCACATTTCATTTGTTTGAAAGTGTTTAAAAGTGTGAAATCCAACAAAATTTCCCCTCTTGCACTGCTGCAGTTCCTTCACATCAGAAGTCAATGTTCTGTTTGAATTTCTGTGAAGCAGCACCTGCAATCCAGCAGGAATTCTGCAGTAATTCCTGTTTGGTGTCCCTGCCCCAGCCTCAGCTACAGAACACTCTCAGCCTTAATCTGTAATCTTGTGCTAGGTTGGAAAGATAAATTCCCAATACTACTCCTCCACCTACAGATCACCCACAAAGTTACTTTAAAATGTGGAAATTTCTATATATAACTTATATGAAACTATGTATCTTATGCATAATGTATTAATACACACATTATATAATATACATTAGACATATATATATTTTTCAGCTTGTTAGGAGTAAAATAGAAAACTTAATGTCATGAGGGGTATGGTATTTTGTTAAACATTAACCACATTTAACTAGATCACGAGATAAATAACAAAGAATTTGTGTAAATACCAAGTTAACCTTGTTCATTCCATAACACCAAATGGAAAACAGTCATTCAACTTAAAAAAAAAAAATCTTTTTCCTTGTTGCCAGGAAGAAAATGCTATTGGAAGCTTTGATGCTTGTGGCAAATGGCACCAGTCATCATTAATTTGACTAAAACTGTCAGTTTTGCATTATTTGACAGGCATTTCTAGTTGGGGCTTATTTTCTGAGAACATTTTGACAAGTGTATCACAGTAGAAGTGTGTCTAAACACAAAGGAAGAGTTTAGGAGGCAGTCAGAGTGATGCAGAGCAGAGAGGTGTTTGGGTTAACTCCTCAGGAGTCTGGAGAGCAGAATGCCAAAACTGAGATGAAAATTTCCCAACCATAACAAACACACAGAAAGCTGTCCTCGAGTTTTGCATGTGAGGGTGTGAGCACAACTAATGTAATTCATTCTACATTTCTGGAGATTTTTTGGTTGTTGTTGCTGAGCAGCAGCACTGTGCTTGTTTGTGAATAAAAAAGGAAGAATGAACAGATGATGCTGAGGACTGTGGATATTAAAAATTGGCTGGGCTGAGGATGCTTCACTGCAACCAGCTGGCTGATTTTACAAGCAGAGCTCTGCAGAAGCAGTGAAGTGGTGGCACGTGGGGCTCACAGAACATCTCCCAGCCCTTTTGGGTCTGGGCGCAGCTCCTCCAGGACAGCCCTCCCCAGCCCCAGACCAGTGCAGCAGAAAGGAAGATGACAGAATCCTAAATTCCAAGGCTATCCCAAAATGCAACCACCATCCCTCAGACTGAAAACCTCTGTGAGCCCCTCTGCTCACCAGAAACCATCCAATGCTTTAACCAGGAGATGGAAATTCACCACCAAGGCTGACTGCATCCATTCACCTGGAAAGGGAGAACTTTTCTCCCCACTTTTCCCAGCTAGCTGCTGCTCTCAAGTCCCAGGCTATTTTTGGCAGGGCCTGCTGGGCTGTTCCAGGACAGAACATTCAGTAGCCTCCAAGGTTGCCTTCAGCATTCAGCTGGGGGTGAGCTGGCAGGAGGTGCAGTGACACAGCCTCTGATAATGGGTTGCTGTGGCAACATTCCTGCCTGCTGCCAAATTCTGGGGCTCAAGTTTAAAAGCTGATCTCAAACCAAGGTCCTTTTCCAACAAATCCCTAAGCTCTTATTAAAAAGAAGCAAACACAACACCCTATTCCTCTCAAAAAGGGAAAAAAAGGAGAAAAAGAAAAAAAAAACAAAAAACATTCCATATAAAAGGAGGCAGTCCTTGCTCTGGCATTTACCTCCAGAGCTGTTACTCCAGCTCTTCTGACCTCAGTATTGGCTTCTCTTCTACTAAAATGCTACATTTCCACTATGAATTTGCCTGGCTTAAAATCAAGCATGCAATATTTATATACTTCTAGTCAAGCATGCAGAAGATAAGAATGCCATTTCTGAGGCAAGCAGCAGAGTTTAGAAGGCAGTTCTGTTACTGTGGGTTTTCAAAAGCACCTTTGGTCACTGCCCTGTGCCCCTGTGAACCTCAGCAGGACTCAAACCAGAAGTTTCCCAATAACTAAATTTTTTTCCCTCTGGAAGTTCCAAGCAGGAGAAATAGTTGCCCTAATTTTATGAAATTTAGGGCAGTGTGAAAAAACCCTAGACCTATCAAGCAGGTTTTATTAATACCTGAGTGTAATGCAGAAAGGAGTTACATTTATAATGGAGCTTGAATGTCATTCCCAAACTGCAGTGATGGCACAATTTTATCATTATATTCCAATTCTTAGAGCTTTTGAATTTGAGTTTCCAATTCCCAGCTCTGAGTTTTCAATGTATTTAAACTACATTACAACCAAAAAACCCCCAACAATCTGTACCAGCTCAAACGTCCTATTGCACAGGGAGAGAATGCCAGGAAACACAACATATAAAGGGTTTTTTTTCCAAGGAATGTCCATCTCTTTCCACTCAGTCTTTGAAAAGCATCCACACTTAGAACCAGCTAAAAATGAGAGACTGAGAACAATCACTGACACTTCAGATAAGAAATATCCTCAGCATCTTCAAAAGCCTCTCAGGGATGGACATTTTTGTGGATCTTTCACAGTGTTCGCTGTCAGGCAAATGCAATAATCCCTGTGGAGCTGGCAGGGCACAGCAGAGCAGAAGTTCTCTGCACAGGCTCTGCCTTGCACATCTCACTTCTCCATGAAGGAACTGAACTGCCTGTGTCTCAGCTTTGCACTGCTCAGCAAATCTTCCAGCACACGCCAGCACCACGGCCTTGTTGTTGTAAACTCAATTTAGTCGCTACATGGATGGTGAAATCCTAAGAAATAGGAGATAGAAATATCCTAATAAACCATCCTAGGAATCCTAAAAATATCCTAGAAATAGGAATATCCTAAGAAATAATTGGCTTTAGCAATTTCATGTTGGGGTATATGAAGTTTGAGATCACAGAGATCAGTTTGCTGCAGCAGCAGCATACTGGGAAAAAAAATAATGAAGTGCATCAGGTCTGGCTGATTCCTGCATAAGCTACAATTCAGATTGTCTGCCAAAGTATTTTAAACAGGGATCTTGGCAAAATACCTCATTCTAGGTGGTTCATTATACAAAGAACACCAACCAAGAGCAGAATAACTGCTTTGCCTCATCTCTCTCTGCACTGAGTGCGTGCATTATTATTGTGTGTACTTTCCTAAAGCAAACAACCTCCTTCACTGGCTATTAAAAAGGCTTTTAAGCTACCTGAATCATAAACCTCCCTGGTTGTGAGCGTGCTCTGCTTTACACAGGGGTCCTGTTTGTACTTCCTATAATTCTGCACATCTGCAGAAGTGCTTATTGTGAGCAGATTTCAGCAGCACACCGGGGTCCTTGGGGGGAAGTTCAAGGGTAATGCTCCTCACGCACAAGCAACACAACAGAGGACTTTTAAAGACACATTGTTTGCAGTGATTTAAAGAAATGAGCCTGACTTTAAATCCTCTGTGAAAGCTTTAGGCTCTCATAAATCCCAGTGACAGAGTGGAGCTCCCAGGTTCCAGTGGTCACTGGCAGATTTTGAGCATGCAAAAATAGGGAAGAAACGTCCTTGGGACATTTGGCTCTGGCACCCGTGGCTTCCCTTCTCCATCCCTCCTCCTTTTCCCTTCTGTGGTGAGTTTTCAGGACCTTGGGGGGGAAGAGTTTGTGTCTGGTTTTGCCCTGGGATGCTCAGAACCAGGGAAGTTTTGAGAGCAGATGAACAGGGCAGAGTCAGTGATTCCCACCTCTCCTTTCACAGCATCTCTTACATCCTCAGGAGAGTTTTCTATTGAAACACACCACATTAAAAAAACAATCCCAAATGTGAGTGAACGCTGTCATGGTTTAGCAGACTGGAAATATTCAGCAAAACTGGTGAGGTTATGCCAAATTCTCCAAAGATAGTGGTATTTAGGCTTGAATATTTTAGTTAACTGTAAACACAGACTCCTTTTTGGTCTCCGTGGAGCTTTAGGCTGGATATTAGGAAAAGGTTTTTCCCCCAGAGGGTGCTGGCACTGCCCAGGCTCCCCAGAGCTCCAGGAGGGTTTGGATAACAGGGGACAGGGGGATGGCTGGGGAGTCTGTGCAGGGCCAGGAGTGGGACTGGATGATCCTTGTGGCTCCCTTCCAACTCAGGATATTCCACTATTCTATGAAAAACTCCTAGAAAAGAATCTGGAGTTCAAGAAAAACGTGCCTGCAGTGACATTAAAGAAATTAATTCCAGAGAAGAGATCAGTAGAAATTTTGCCAGTTTCATTCTCAGATTTGGGATCCAAAATCTCTCCATCCTATCCCATAGAGAACTAAAATTGTGACAGTTTTGAAAATTTTCCCAGGACTGATGAAATCAGCTGCCAATGTCTCACCAATAATGTATAGCAACAACATACATACATACACATATATATATATTTAAAATGCACATAAATTATATACAGCGTAAGTTCTGCTAAGACACATTTCCAAAAGGAAACAACTTTGGAGAGTCTGTGTTACAACTTTAACAAGAAAGTAGATTTGGGGAGTTTTTTAGTACAAACACAAAAATATGCCCATTTTATTTTGATGGTCTTGATCTTAAGACAATAAAAGTGCACCACAGAACTATTTATCTATCCTTTATATAATTATTATCTACCTGAATTATCTATCTATAGCTTTTATTTCCCTATAGTTGTTATGTACCAGTTCAGCAGTGGATGAAAACACAAAACCTTTGAGTTTCTGCTCTCTCCCAACTCAGACTGACTTTAAATCAGGGTGTTTACAGAACTGTGTTTTCCTTTGGCATCAGCTGTTTCTGAAAGCACCCCCACAGCCTGACAGGCTGCACAGAAAAAATTCACTAGAAACTAAAAAAGTCCACTAAAAAATTCTGAACATATGTTTTCTATAAGGGGAGATATTTACCCAGATGAATTAATTGGCAACAAGATTTTCAGAAACACAAAAGTCTATGAGGCAGAGAAAAGTGATGCACAATTCCTTGAGTACCTTATTTTAGGAACAAAATGCAAGTAGCCGAACAGTTGCACCAACTTATTCTGGTCCATGGCATTATTTTCCAGTAAATCAAATATCCTGCCCTGAAACCTCTCCACTGCAGTCACCCTGGCCATGATCAGAGTGTGCTGATGAAACAGAAATATTGCATTGCTCTCTTTTGAGGAATTATTCTGCTCAGGAGTGTATCTTGGCTGGGAAACAGAATGGAGATTTTGGCCTGTGCCTCTCGGTTGGAGCAAGGACACTTCTTGGAATAGTCAATGTATTTTCTGTCCCAGTGTATTTCCTTCTGTCCTCACAGAAGGACATGGACAACAGTCAGGCCAAATTAATTATTGAGGTAATCAGCTCTCTGCTTTAAAAAGAAAAGGGCCACAGAGAGCATAAAGTTAATTTATATATGGCAAAATAAAGATAGGGGAATATTGCTTTTCTAAGAAATCATTTAAAAATTTCTGAAGAGACTCTCAGAGCTTTGGATCAAAGATAATGAAAAAATACCCAGCACATATTCTCATTATAGCTTCTAGACCAATACCCTGGCGTTTTCATCAGAAAAATCCCAGTTTTTCAACAGATTGCTTTTGCTTACTAGGAATTGAATTATTTCTTATCTGTAGCTGCACACCCTCACAGACCTGATTTGGTACAAGGAGACATTGAAATCTACCTCAAATACTTCAAAATATCAGGAAGTATCTCATTACCTTGACTTTCATAGCTGATGAAACAGAGCAAATAATCTGTAGTCTGTACAAGCTTATTTCTCTCCACCCAAAAATGTTTTCACAACTGTAAGTAATGAAAGCTGTGCCCAAAAGTAGCCAAGAAAGCACTTCCAGTTCTGCAGCACTGCCTCAGTGGCACAAATAATCACATTAAAATGGATATTTCTGACAATTTAATTTACTGTACAACATTTGCAAGCTGCCAGCCTTTGCCACGTAATTAAGAAAGAGATGCCTGGCAAGATTTATGTGTTGGGGAGAACCCAGTGGAACCTAACAGGTTTTTGACAGGACTGAAGAATTGAACAAACTTAATGACTCTGCTGGTGGATCATACAATTTCCTGAGTAAGGGTTTTTTAAAAAAAAATTTAAATTATGTTTATTTGCTTTAAAAACAAGCAATTCAGGCAATTCTAAATTCAAAATGCCATTACTATTAATAGATAGGTTAGCAATGGAAGTTTATGGATTACAGAATACAGCACAGGAATTTCCACCTGGCTGTGTTCATATCCCACTGCTAAATTAAAAAGGTAGGAAATGTGCCTTCAGCCTAGGGGTAAATAATATAGGAAAAAAAGCAAAACTGGCTTTGAGGAAAATCAGGAAGAGAAAATAATGAATAAGATATTAATAATAATATTAAAGCCTTGAGCTAAAGCAAAATAAAATAAGGCAAGGCTTTAATCATGCTATGGAATTCAGCACTGAATTCATTATAGGAATGACAACACAGCCAGGCACAGAAAAAAGAGAGGAGAGAGTTTAGTTTGAGTGAAAGAAAGTGGGTCTGTTCATACAAAAGCTGTCTCTTTTGCAGGGAAAAGGATGATCTATTTCAAGCACTTTAAAGCTCACTAAGAGAACACCACCTAAGGACAATTTTACACTGACCTGGACCACGTGCACAAGATCTTCCCATTTGCAGATTATCTCATTAAAACTGAGATTGCAGCTCTGATCCACATTACACTGCTGGCAGTAATTTAAATAGGCTCCAACAACAAACAAAAACAAAAGAAGAAAAAATTTCTAACCTTCTTTTTCCTTTTCAAAGCTTGTTTCTTTAATCCTTGAGCTGAAAGGGTTCCAACATACATCCTTGCAACCCTCTTGGCATTTCAGGCAGCATTTCAGGCATTTCCCTCCCACCAGGCAGAGCCTGTTTGCCTGGTGACACTTTCAGGTGCCACACAAACCACGCTCAGTAGTTTGAAAAGTCTTCATTTTGTCTTTCAAACCCACATCTCTCCTCTGAGAGGCTCGGCTGGGATGTGCCCTGCACTGCAAAACTCTCCATGGGTGTAAGGGGCTGATCCACAGCACCCGAGCTGGGTGTAAGGGGCTGATCCACAGCACCCGAGCTGGGTGTAAGGGGCTGATCCACAACACCTGAGCTGAACTGAGGACCAGCAGCGGCTGAGGAACACCATTAAAACTTGTAAACACTGGTGAGGAGCTTTTATTCTGCCTCATTCCCCCTCTACATTTATGTGCTGCTGACATATATCAGCACCACTGGTGAATAATGTCCCCAAAGAGCCTGAAGAAGAGGGACACAAGGCAAAGCCACTCCTTGAATCACAGCAGCACTGAGTAAAACTGTTAGTTCCTACATGCTGAGACTTCAAGCACTGTATTTGTTCTAAATACACACTTTTTTTCCTGCTGCACTTTGGCTTTCAGGACACCTCTGCCATGAAACCTCCTCACACGTGTGGCTTTTTGTGGTTCAGCCCTGAGTCCTGCAAAGCTGATTTGTGCAGCCAGATTAGTGAGTCACCTGCCTGCTGCCAGGGCTACTGACAGTTTCATGCAGTGTTCATCAAAATATTGACTAAAACAGGATATTTGAGTTAAAGGATTCTCTGCTTTTGAGCTAGGTGAAAAGGCAACTGGAATTTTGCAAGTGTTGTGAGAAAGAACATAGTTCCTGTAGTGGTGTTTAAAAAGCCAGACAGAATAATCTTCTCTTGTTTATTAAAGCTTCTTGGAGTTGACCAAATTGGTGAGAAGAAGGTTATTAAAGACCCTGATATATAAATGATGTGAATCACACCACAGATTTTTGGAATTTCAGTGTTGTTCCCTTTCGAAGGTAGAAGATGTGTTATTTTCCAGAGGGCTGGATGTCCTGGTAATCCAGCATTGCCTTTGCTGTGTGTGAGTGAGAGGTCCGCAAGGCAGAATGATTAGACTGTCAGCCAGAAGAACAATGAGCTGTGTTCCAGCACACAGAAAGCAATTTCAGAGGGAAAAACCACCTCAATGGAGCAGCAAGAAGCAGTTATTAAGTAAGGAGAGGCAAATAGCTTTTCTTTTCCCACTGCTTTCTCCCATAATATTTTCATTAACACGACACATAAAGTTATGAAATGAAGCACTAATATAATCAACTGCTGGCAGTGATTAAAAAGCAATTCCATGTCCAAGGCTTTTCTGCACGTTTCCATGGATAGCTGAACTGAGTATTTTAGAGCAGTTGAATTTGGGAGTTATATTTTTCCTGTAATCACTAATTCCACATTAGCACCACCACATTTACAGACTTAGTTCTTTAAAGACAATTGTATTTTACATGAAAATGGTAATGGCATCCAATATTCCTAAATGTTCAAGGAAGTGTTAAGCCATCAGGCACTCACTAACAAGTGTATTAGCAGTACCTTAATTTAGGAAATTAATGCCACACACTGTCACTCCAACTGTGCCAAACAACTTAATATGTGTTCTAAAGTAAAGTTAAACTTCTTTACAACGCCTGGTGTGCAAATTGAGACCTCAAAATGATTTGATGCAAACAGCCTTTTAAATTGACAATATCAGCCAAGAGATCTCTCTCATTTGTGACATATGTTGAACTATATTAGCAAGATATTACCAATTTATTTCAGCAGAAGTTCAATTTCAGGAGGCTTGCTACCCTTAATTTCTCTCGAAACAGTTGCCTGGTAGTGTACTTGCAATGTGATTTGATTTATTACAGCAGAGCTGTTCTTGCTATGGAATTTCTGTAGCTAATGTATGCAGCTGCAAGTATTTTCCTTAATCAAAGAGAAAAGGGCCACTTTCCTTTGCCAGATCTCATCAGGGCACAAGCACCCAGCAGTGATGGGTATTTCTGCCCTGCATTGATTTCTGCAGATCTCCAGGACACCTTGCAGGAAATGGTGCCACTTGGCATTACCAGCCAAGCACCAGAAATTCCTGCACCAGAAATTCCTGCATCACAAATTCCTGCACCAGAAATTGCTGCTGCCCAGCTCGGGCACCTGCACCCCACTCAAACACCCCAATCTGAGCTGGGAAACTGCACATGGATTTAAAGCTTTTGTCTACAGCTTTTAACACTGAAACTCTGTCCCACCTACAGGAGCTCCTCTCACACCGTTGGGGTTTGGGGTGGCACAAATCACAGCAAGGTTCAGGATGAAAAGATAAGGAACTGTGTCAAATGAGATTGTTGGTGATGTTCTGAAAAAAATTAAAACAGGATAATCTACACTAAAAAAGAGGTGATATTCTCACTCCTGTCCTAGGATTTTTCAGCCATTTTCTGCTAAATATTCAGATAATGTGTTGGTTTCTGTCCTTCTGTTTCTCTTCAGCAGGCTGTGTATCTCTGGCCCTTTGGGAATCTGCCATTAATAGGCTTTGGTGTATGTTAGATTCAGTAATCTGTGTTTTCTGGAGGTTTCATGCCATCCCTCTCTCCCTGAAATTTGCTATCACTTGCAAATATAATCACTTGGTGTTCAGTACCTTTTTATTGTTAATAAATAGATATGAAGATAAAACATATTACATTTTCCTATCGATTCCTAGATTTCTCTTTATGGTACAGTACTTACATGTACATCTATTTCTTCCCCTAGAAAATATGAAAACACTTACTAAAAATTCCTTGCACACAGAAATAGAAATGCTGAGTCTCTCACTCTAAAAATTGCAAACATGAGAGAACCAAAGTTGTTGGTTTTTTTTCACATGAGAAGGATAGGACTTGAGTGTTTTAAATGTAGTTTTGTATTTCTATATTCCGGGCCAGTATCACACAGTGGAAGTGCAGCCTCAAGGTGTTTTGGCAGCTGACAGCAGCTAGAGCCAGGCTGAACAACAATAATATTGTGATGTGGCTCTGTATGGCTTTTTGTCAAAGTAAAAATTGAGTTATTGTGTGCTTTTCCAGGCAACATGAGCAAAGCAGTGGTGTCAGGATGCTGGAGACAGGCTGCTGACAAAGATGTTGGTTCACAACACTTTTTCAGATGAGCTTTGACTATGATGCTTTTGAACATACGATTCTAAAAATTATCCTGTCTCCTGCATTCTTATGGAATCACAAAAGGGAGAAAAACCTCTGGGAAAATTGGTAGGAAAAGTGCTGAGAACTGGGAGGGAAGCTGAAGGTTGGTGGATTATGATGTTCCCAAAGCCCAGCAGTAAGAGCCTCAGCTTGTAAGAAATGGCACTGTTCCCTTGTTGATGTAAAGGCAAAGCAGCTGCTGCTCCAGAATTCCTCTTTGCATCCTTGCAGAGACAAAATCCCAGCTGGTGGGAGCTGGGGTGTGTGCCTGCTCCTATCAACGTGTGCAAGTCAGAGAAACCAGTAAGGAAAAAGACACCAAACAATTGTCTCAGACCTCTCCAACACCTGCCCCAGGCTGCTCATTTTCCAAGGAATAATCAAAAAGCTCTCCAACCCCTGAAATCAGGGGAATGCTGGACTACATAATTTAAGAGGCTTTATTGTCATACAGCACCTTTCATGAGCCTCAGAACACATTTGTGGGATTGAAACCTAAATACTCCTAAGAGCCATTACATTCTGCAATGCACAGAAATGCAGCTGCCCCCAGGATTCCCCTCTCCTGCAATAAAAAGTGCCATTTATTACTTTTTAAGAGACAACAAACAAGAGTCACATTAAAAAAAAACTTCCCAGAGAAGGCTGACCTTGGGCACAAGTCCTTGTTCTGCCAGGGCTTTCAGATGGCAAATGATACAGAGCTGTACTGACAAGTGTCAAATCCACATTCTGGGCTCTGTTGAAGGTATGCCACATCCTTTCCATACTCCTTCATATCCAACAGAAATCTTTGGGGGTTAAATAGGGGTTATTGTTATCACTGAGTGTGCATAAATTCAAGTATTTTCTGCAAGGACCTGACCACCACGATCCTGTTACATTTGTGGAATATAAACCATCATGTGCTTGTCTGATCTGTCTGTTTCATGTAATAAATGCAAGCTGCAGCTACAATTCTACTACTTACTGGTAGTTACTAGTAGTTTACTAGTGGTTACTAGGTAAGCAGCAGTCACCTTTAACTAGACACACATAAATACTGCCAGGTTTGCACAACCCTGCCCCACCAGCACAAGAAAGATGTTGATAAACTGAAGAGACATCACAGGAATAAAACTCAGTACAAATAATTTTTGTACATCTTTGCATCAATCCACATTTTTTCCATTCTTTTATATCTTGTTCTTGACCTGTGACAGGTGTTTCAAGCCATGAGTTTGAGCTTTATTTTTACTGCATTAGTGGCATCACTTTCAAGCCCTTGTCCATGGGAGACCCTTCTGGACATTTGCTATTTCTTATTTCACTCCAATATTCTGGTTCCATTTTGAGGGTGACAACATTGCCACTGTTTATCAAGACCTTAATCAGATTTATAAGCTCATGTCTCACATGCTTTTTCCTTGGATCTTGTGGGAATGCTGTGGTTTTTTTCCAGTTTTGGCACAGGGCTTTATGGGTGGGTTACAGTCTGTAGGATAGCTCCCAGTTATTTGAGGAAGCAATTGCCTTTAAATGTGTCAACACCTTCCCTAAAGTGGATCATCCCTCCTGCCTCCTTTAGTGGGGAGCATGGGAAGTCTCTGATTGTCTTAAACTGATTTGTGGCTCCAAAGTTTTCTTTGAAAAGAGAGCAGGAGCTTTCCTGCAGATTTTAAATAGAGCTATTTGTTTTGGGTTCTGTCCTGCTCCCTTCCCCTAACTCTGACTCCTGCAATGCTGCTGGGCTGTGCAGATGTTTCCTGGCCTATCTCTTGCACAAAGGATGGACTAATGGGAATTCTTTTTAGGATTATTTTTCAAAACAGGGTAATAAAAAGATTCAACTTCTTGTTCTCTGTGTCTGGCCTGATCTGCAGTGGGCAGACCCTGTGGAACACAGCTTGGGCACAGAGGGAACAGATTTAAACAGGGCTTGGTTTGGTTAGCAGCCATCTGTGCACGTGTGACTCTTATTATGCTGTTCCCCCCAATGCAAACTCTGTAAACAATATTGATATGAGTAATTAACCTGACTTTTTAAATAATGTAATATCATAATAGACAAAAAAAGTCTTCAAAAATATGAGAAAACATTCTTCACTTTTTGTGCTTATCTTGCTTTTTGGTTGCCTCATTCAGCCTATGCAGATTTTTCCCTATCTGACTCAGTAACCTGGCATTGAAGAACTCTGCTCCAAAGCTATCCTTGACTTTAATAAAAAATTCAAATTTTTTTATGGTCTGTCTCATATCCAGCAAAGAACTACTTTATCAGCTCTTGCTACTAACCTAGTCCTTGCAATACTCCTGGCTTCAGACTCCACAAGTAGTATTTTTCTGGGATTATTTTACAAGAAAGGTGGATGATTCCTCTTCTTATTACTCTTTTCTAGGGGGATATTTCTAACAGGCTTTACATACATGCACTCTACTACCAGGCTCAGGGCAAAAAGAAGAAGAAAAAAAAATAATTTTCTATGTCTCTATTGAGAAGACAATAAACATTACTTAACTGCATGGATATATTCCACTTGCTTCAATTTTCAAAGAAATTAACTCATTTATTACCTGAAAAATTCAGGCATGTTGAAATGCTTTACAAAACTCCTTTCTGTTAGGTGTTTTGGTGGCACTTGAACTTGGGAGGCAGCTGTAGCTGAAAGTCATTTTTGAAGCCTATGAAAAACATGATTTGTGGCAAAATTATCAATTTCTTTTTATAGGTAGATTGTGACCAAAATACTTCTGTAATTTCCTAAATCAAGCAATGCATCAGGTATTCACACATGTAACCTTAAAATGATTACAAAAAACTATTTAGGCTCTTAACACATATTCAAATTATCTGCAAGTTCAACACGTTTATACAAAGCTTTTCAAACCATCCCCAGTTTCCTGCTGGGTGCCAGGCTACCATCCAATTTAACACGTTTTCCTGAAGCAGCAAAGGCCTTTCTCCAAATCCTGTATGCATTGGATGGGATGGAGGGTTTTTTGTGGGTAAAGATTTGTTTTTCCTCCTGGCAAGGCTCCCCTGGGATGAGCTGCCACGCTCCAGCCCTGCAGGCAGTGATGCTTTGCTGAATTCCTGGAGCTGTGTGTGCTCCTCACAGCTGGCAGCCACATGGATTTCACTTGGCTCTGCCATAGCCACGAGATAAAGACATCAAAGGGTCCCTGGCGTGTCACACAGTCACAGAGCAGCTCGGGAGGCACCTCTGGAGCTCCTTCAGTCTGATCAAGCCTAGCTTGGGCAGTGACACAGATCCACTTGGGATCACAGGATCCCACACTGCTTTGGCTTGGAGGGACCTGAAAGCCCATCCAGTGCCACCCCTCCATGGCAGGGACACCTTCCACTGTCCCAGGGTGGGGATAGCCCTGTCCAGCCTGGCCTGGGACACCTCCAGGGATGGGGCAACCACGGCTGCTCTGGGCTCCCTGTGCCCCATCCTCAGTGGCTCTCACTTTCCCTGAGGAAGGAGATGCCACAGCCTCCCTTGGCAGCCTCCTCCCACCTCCCTGGTCACAGGCAGAAACTTTTTATCACATCCACTCAGCTTTGGCCATGGCCAACACGTGCCTGCTGTCCCTGGCTCCTCTAACAGCCTGATCCTGTTCTCTCCCTGCTCTCCCATCAGGCACCTGCAGGCAGCAAGAAAATGCCCCTGAGCCTTTTCTGCATAAGGCTGAACAAATCCTGCTGCAGCTGCCTCCCCTCATCCATCATATGCTCCAGCTGCCTGACCCTCCTGGTGGCCCTGGCTGGACTTGCTGTGCTCCTAGAAAATCCTGTTCTTTGGAGATTTCCAATCATGAGTGGAAAAAATTATGCTGTGATGTGGTTATTCATCTAAATGAGACCAAAAGCCTTAAATTAGGCATAACAATAACAGAAAAATCTTATTTCTTGTCTCTTTTCTCATTTAGAAGGTTGAATCCAACCAGAGATACACCTAAAAGTGTGTGAGAGATTCAAAAAGAAATCATCCAGAAGTAAACACTCGTTGCATTCAGGTTCAAGAGAATTAATTTTCTCACCAGAAGATAAATGTAAATGGTGAAAAGCAGGTACATGGCATAAAGCTCCTCCAGGGTTATACATACATGCCACACTTCCTATAATTTCAGGCCTGAAATTTTAGGCTATCGAATCACTTCTGTTGAGCTGGTACAGCACATTGAAATTTAGCCAGAACGCTAACAAGCTCTGTAAAAAAATAATCTCCTTATGCCCCACCTGAAACATCCCCTGTGCTGACTCAAGCTGACTTTCTGAGCAGGATGGTCTCTCCAGCAAATGTCCAGTTTGGCTATTTTAATTTCAGCTAGATGCACTACATCTGCTAAAACCTGTACTGAGCTGGCAGGAACAGGAGCAATTCACAGGCAGAAGTGCTGCTTGTACATTCTCCAGTAAAATGCTAGGAATATGCTTTTGATGATATCTCAGAGCAAAGGATGACTTCAGCAAAAGAGATTCAAGGGAAGAAAACCGACAGAGGCTTTGTGACATGGTGGAAAAATATGGATTAAATGTATCAGAGCTGTTGCTAAGAGGAGCTGACAGAGCTGCTGAGATAGCTCCATGACCTGATTAAAGAGAAATCATGTTCTCTGTCCACCTCTACAAGATTTCATCATGAATTATTCCATCAACTTGGTATATAGAGGCTCCCTCCCTAAAATAGATGTCAAATTGCCATGTAGGCAATCCTCAGGAATCTACAGAGATACCACTAAGTCTCATTGCTTGTGTGAAATTGAAAAGAAAAACATCCTTAGGTGTGCAGGCTGAAACTGAGAAGTCAAGGAACATTATATTGAATATTATATACTTGCAATGCAAGAAAAAATACCTGAAACACTTGGCTCTTTAGAAAGTTTTAGATTGCTGTAAAAGGTCATAATTAAAGTGTGAAAACACCTTAAGCTGACATCTGGATATACAATAATCTCTTTTGCTCAATGCCCGGCCTTTTCACTGATCCACTCACACTCTATAAATCTTAATATCCCTGAAGTTTGGTAGCAGCTTCTTTATTAGCTTATATCCTCAACAAGCTTGAATTGAACCCCCTCATTAAATGCACTTTAAGGCCTTTCTACATCTTCTTCTTAATGTGACTTATTAGAAGTTGAATAAGTTTTCTAGCTTCTCTCTATTCCTAGAACATCTCAAAGGAAATCTTGTTAATGTACATTTAATTGCAACAGCTCAGCCCCAATGTTCTCTATAGCAACAAATATGAATTGGCTCTGTCTGTCAAATCTTCCCTCAGCTCCTTCCTTTTCCTTTTATGGCCAAGCCTTTCACACAGGTTTTCTTTTCTACAAAGTCTTTCCCTCTACGGCTCTAGAGAGGAAAATATCTTTCAATTATTTTGATGAGTTCTTCATTCATCCTGTAATTTCTCTCACATGCATCCAGTCCATGATTCTGCATTTCCTTTGCTTGAATACCATGGATAGGACAGGAGCAGGAGAGCCCAGCATAAAAGCTGGCAATTCCTTAGTCCTACCCTCTCATTTTGCTTCTTCTTCTTCTTTTGGTTTTTTTTTTTTTAAACTCTACTTCACATTTCCTTGCTTGTATTACATGCAGTCCAAAAGAATAAAAAGCAGATTTTATTTGAAGGGTCAATGTCCCACCATAGAATTTAAGTAAAAAAAGAAGAAAACCTCATGGAAAAGACAGAGAAAAAGGAAATTAATGTCAGAAGGTCTGAGAGGAAAGGTGTGTTAGAGAGGGGTCCTCTCTGAATCATGTTCCACTGACTTTGTGTTACAGCTTCTTCTATTTCTGCACACTGCTTACAGCTGGATAGACCATCAGTAGCCAACCTGGGAGAATAAAACCTTAAAAAAAAATCCAGTCCATTCATTCTTTTCAATTTGCACATGAAAACATTCTGTGTACATGATTTCAAACCACACAGGGAACAGTTCTCACAGCCCTGCCTGGTAACTAAGGGATGGGAACGAAAACATCTCCCCTGCTAAATCTGCTGAAAACACGTTACAGGGCACGCTATCAAAAGCAAGAAAAGAAAGGTGTTTTCATAAAAAAAAAACAACCCACGAGTGTTTCACTGTCCGTGAGAAATCAAGAGCAGGATGGGAAAGGCTGTTTACACAGGCACTCAGCCAGGAAACTGTGTTTGCCACAGCTCCACTCATTCAGGGAGCACATCTCCGATTTTCCCCAGCTCCCTCCCTCTCTTCTCCTAGCCCTGCGATTACACTGAGAAATCCATCGGTAGGTGAGCAAACACAGCCAGCCCTGCAGCCTGCATTCACACGCTGCCTCTCCTTTAGGTCAGTGCTACCACACCGAGGCCATTTGCAGGAATTTTACACAGCAGCAATCGCACAGCCTTAAGGAGACGCGGGAGAGTTTCGCAGCGAATCGCCACCAAAAAGCCGCCCGCAAGCATCCCCTCCAAACCTCCCGTGAAAAGCAGCGCTGCTAATTAGCAGGCTTGATGGAGAACGCCGCCAGATAGAGAGAAAGTCTTGTCACTTTATTCGTGCATGCTTCCCTGCATCTTAAGTCGCAGCTCGGGCTCCCTGAGGATCATGTGAGGCTGGGTTATATATCGGGAGCCGCGCCACAGCGCTGGGAGTGTGTAAGCCCGGCAGCTGGGGAGTGTTATGGTTGCTGCTTTCCTGTGCTAAGCTGATTTACTTGTTTAAGGTCTGACCTCATCATCCTGTCAGTATGGATTCCCACCTATACAGCTAACAGCAGCTCGGCATCGCCTGCGAGAGCTGGCGGCTGTTAATCAGAGGAGAGAGGGACAGAGCCGCCGGTGTTTGTTCCTCTGCTGGCTTTTCTTAAGAAGAGGAGTTGAAACAGAAGAGATAACAAAGAATCCACTTCCTTCCTGAAAGAATAGGCTTTCGTTTTTTTTTTTTTTTTTTTTTTTTTTTTTTTTTTTTCCTCTCTGAAGAAGCATGTCAGTCTCTGGAAAGAAAGAGTTTGATGTGAAGCAGATCCTGCGGCTCCGCTGGCGGTGGTTCAGCCACCCCTCGCAGGGCTCCGCCGGCTCCGGGGGCTGCCACCAGCAGGAAGGCTACGAGCACAGGGGCACCCCGGTGCAGAACAGGCTGAAGAGCCACTCTCGGGACAGAAATGGGCTGAAGAAGAGCAGCAGCCCTGTGCACCACAACATCCTGGCCCCCGTGCCGGGGCCGACGCCGGTGCACCACCGCTCCATCCACAGCTGGCAGCAGCAGAGCCTCATCGAGCAGCTGCGCTCCAGCGAGGACAGCCCCAAAACAAGCACGGAGGAGAACCCGGGCAAAGAGGATCCCAGCAAAACCACACAGGAGCTGCAGATGGTCACAGAACAAAATGCAGATGAATCTGCAGAGAGGTAGGAGTTTTAAAGTCTGCACTTGGAAAGGCAGACTTGTTTCCAAGTTATTCCCTAAAACTGTCTTTGTTTTCAGCCAGAGTTCCTTACTGCGTTAATCTCACTTTCTGTATGTGCACACCCACACTCAGAGGAGAAGGAACACTTTTGCATCAGAAAAAGGAACAGACACGTTGTCATGAAATTTTGATCTTTGCTTAAGTTACATCATTCCATAACTCTTCCATGTGCATACAATCTGCCAGTTTGTCAAATTTGCTCTATCAACATTCACAGCATATCAATTTCTTCTCTTGATTTATTATTATGTGTGAGTGCAATGAAAAAAGGAGCCTCCTGACATCCTGTCCTCATTCTGACTTTATCAATGGGTAAAACTTTGACAAATGGGAGCTGCTGGAGGTACATGGGCTCTGTGGTTGCCATTGATCTCTCAAATTTCTCACTGATTTTCTTTTACTGTCTTCCTGGCAAGTAAAATTAACCTTGAACTAAGTGGAAAGGAAGCACCATTCTTTGCTTTTTTAAAGGTCTGTTTGAAATGCCAGTACTTTCACAGCTTATTTAGTAGGCAAAGACAAATATTTTCTACAAGGTCAGGTGAAAAAACGTTACAGCTCTGAGAACTTAAAGGTGTAAGCACAAAGTGAGAGCTATTTTTAAGCTGTGAATAACAAAGAATACAATGTTAATACCACTTATTTAATTAAGGTTTTTGTATTTTCTTTTTCAAAACTCATGTCAGTATTTTTAGCTTATCCAGCAACATTTTTACCCCACCTTGGACTCAAATCAAGCATTTATGGTATGACTATTTGCACTGTTTGATGAGATTGCTATCAGTCTTTGGACATAATTTAAACGCATTACATTGCATTTAAATACAAATTTATCTTACTTGAAGTTACAGTTCTCTCAGTAAAAACCAAGCTGACAGCTTGCATATTTTTAGCAGTTATTATTTTCCAAGTTGTGCATCTGCTGTGGGGAACATCTGCAGATGGAACAGCAAAAGCTGCATCCCAAAATGCCACTTGGAAACCAGTCCCAGCAGTCAGGAGGTACCAGATAAAATCATTAAAGAATAACTGAGGAAGGACTCTGGGAGTTCTGTGTGTTTCCAAGGGCACTGGTTTGTAATGGGGGAGCAGCAGAATCTTAGTACAACATTTCAAATGATAGTACAGATTTCCTGGAAAAAAAGGTGATTTTAGACACACCTTAGAAGGAAAATTGATTCAATTCGAAGAAAAATAAGGAAACTTGTTCATCTAAATAAGATTCTACACCATGTGAAGAAGGAGGTAAAAAAAGTCTAATCAGCTCAGTTTGGGAGGTAATAAACCACTGCCTTCGAAAAGAAGATGTGACATTTTCTCCAGCCTCATAGAAAGTTTCTGCCAAGACCTCCTGAAGTTTTGTACCTTCATGTTCCTTCCCATTTAAGTTCTGCTCTTGAGCTGTTTAAAGTTGCAGCTTTTAGGATAGTTTTGGAACTGCATGTATCATATTGTTATAGTCAAATAAGTGGGTTTCTTTAAGATTTCAGTAAAAGCCATCATTGCATGTTGTAGATTAAAATCTACATCTTAAAAAGCTGAATTGGTAATTGACTGTTTAGAAAGTGATTCATGGCTATGACCTTCTCTATAGCTAAATTTATTTCAAGAAAATAAAAGTGACTATTAAGGACAACATAGCTCAAATTTCTTAAATATGTATCAACAGAAACCATTAAGTAAAAAAACACTCTTCCCTTGCCCTACAGCATCCAGCACAGGCCACACATTAATTAATACATTAATTGGCTGAGGAGAAATGAGATACTGAGAAGAAACAAGGAGAAGCAGCCTTATACCTACATCTACCTAAATCTGGGATGTAGATATGGATATCTGGACATATTTTCATATCTTCAAAACCATGTGTCATCCTTGAAATCGTGCCTTTACATCATTCCAGGTCTCCTTTCCCTTTAGAAGTTCCAGATAGTCCCAATCAATGGTAACCAATGGGTTCTAGTGGTGATTAACCTGTAAAAATCAGGTGTTTGCAGGATCCCCTGAGCCCCATTCTCACACTGCAAAGCCACCAGGGCAGGAGCTGTGCAGGTATTGCAGCCAAATTTTACATCCACACCTGAGGACTCCAAAGACAAATTTGCCTTTTAGACCACAAAAGCACTGTACCTCCAAAGCAGCTCTCTCTAAACCCGTGGATTTCCCTCTGCCTGGAGAAGTCAGTCCCATTGTTAGGTGGGTCTAAAGCAGGACTCTGCTGAGTGTCACATGGACATCCAAAACAGCAGAAAAGGAGTGAGCATCTGGCCAATACCTCAACCCTGAGCAGAATATGAAAGCAGCTTCTACTAAGAGTTTAATGCTTCCCATGGAAAACTTTGGAAACATAAAAAAAATGTTCTGAATTCCTTCAGAAAAGTTTGAGCTGTCTTCCTCTAGAAACCTCAGGACTGAATGCTGTCAGTGATGGACAGAGAGCGCCCTGGGCCCTCATGAAATAAGGGTTGGTTATTGAGGAGGAAAGTTAAATAATAAAGCACAAAACAACAGTTCTATACACGATCATCAATGCACTTATTTCTGCTTTCATCAATCCATTTTAGTATTCCTGTCCCCAAAATAAGACTTAAAGAAACCCTTCTGATCCACGGGCTTGCTCCTGAATTATATCCTATGACAAGTGACAAAGTAAATGGGGCTCAGATGACTAAAACTTGTTAGTTTTGTCCTAATTATAACCAGTTACTGAGTGGTCAGCCAATCCATTTTGGGCCAGAAATAAATGGTTTATTGGCACAAGGGTAAGGAAAGCCTCTCAGCATCCTGGGGACTGTCTGGCCCAGGGAACCTGCTCACACAGCCTTCTAGAAGCATCTAAAATGATGGGCAGTGACCTGCTGCTCTCAGATCCTTGTGGAAGCTACACCTATAGTTTGGAAAGGAGATGAACAGTGGACAGTTCTTATTTACTGACCTCATCTGATTCTGCCAATCTGCTCCTTGGATGAGGACTGGCACCTCTTCATGGGTGAAAAAGAGAGAAACCAGCTCAAGTCTGCATAGCCACCAAGTTATTTTATTTGCAGAGTGTATTTCCAAATGTAGCATTTTCTGATATTACTGGGGTGATCAGCAAGCTAAACCTTTATAGCCATGCCAAGGAAGGGAAAACACTCTCAGAGATTTCAGGTTTGGCTTAAAGAGGGAGCTGAAGTGAGCTCTGTAAGAGCCCATGGGAGATGAGCTGTGGCTGGTTCAGCAGGCAGGGCTGGGGGAGCTCAGCACTTGAGCTGTTCAGGACATCTCTGATTCATCCTGCTCTGATCCATCCTGCTGGAACCTTGTGAGGTTCAGGCTCCTCTGCCAGGGGCACCAGGAAGCATTTCCATTTCTTTAAAGAAAGTGCTGTGGCAGTGATCCAGAGGCAGCAGCACACACTGGGAGGATTTGATTATTAGATCTTGACAGTCAACAGAAACTTTGTATGCACCCCATGGACACATGTGTGCACACACAGACTGACAAATAAGTGTTTTAGAAGCATGATAAATTATGCTGGACATGTAATCAGACAGCATTTCAATCCTTCTATAGGTGACAGAACTGGACCAACTAGGTTTAGGTGTTTCCTCATTTGTCTACAGTACAGTTTAAGCTCATTAATCCCTTGGTCTTTCCCCATCAGTAGAGGCAGCATATTGTTCTCCTTATTCTTCTTATTGCCACACTTTTCTTCTGTACACCCTTTGCTTACGTTTGAAAATTGCTGCAAGTGTAAAGAGCTGCAGCTCTTGCAGTCTGGTCTCAGAATTCCTATCCTGACAGCTCTGATGTCTCACTGCTGCCCTGCCTGTCTCCAGCAGCTCTGTCTGGACTTGCAGCTCAGTGGGCAGACCTGGATGAGCTCCTGCTGGAGTCTGGCAGTTCTAGTGGAGAGCTGGATTCCTTCTGTGTCATCCTGACTCAAATCTGTTTGAATGTCCTCAGCAGTTGTTTTTCTGTTATCAACAACGTGGTGCTGTTGCTCATGCCTGCCTTGTGATTCATGTGAAACTCCTGCCCCTGTACCAGGGACCTGTTCCCAAACCATCTGCACATTTTTGCAGTTATTTGTTCCTAAAACCAGCACTTTGCACAATTCCATCTTGTGTTTATCAGATAATGTCTCCAACTGGCTGAGCTAGTGTTCAGTTCTGATTTTATAACCCTGATTTAGTGATTTAATATTCAGTTCTGATCCAATACTCCACCATCCATGCAGCTCTTCTCAGCTTGGCACCATCTCCAATTGAAATATATAATATCAAAGAGTTCTCTCTATTTTTTCAAGTAATTTAGAAAATTTATGAGCAGTTATAGAGGAACTTCAGTGCTAAGTTCCTTAGGAACCCAGTTTGATTTACCTTCCTATTTGTCAGTGAAGCATTGATAATTTAAGAGCATGATTTCAAACCAGTTTTGCACTTGTTCCAGACAGTCCTTGAGGCTGAACTCTGCACTATCTGATACAACACACTGAAAAATAACATTCTTATGTTCAAGGTATACATGGCAACTATTTCTTTGCTGTTCTCCATAATTGCTAGTAAAACCTGTTAATGAGGCACTTCAGTTTACTTTGACATGTTATCCTTGGCAAATTCTTGCTGACTTAAGTTTTGTTTCTAAGTGCTTAGAAATAATAATTATATAAATTTTACACTGTATAATTTGGCAAGAAGTAGCAACAAGGAAAAGAAATTATGTTTGTGTCTTGGGGAGAATTTTTCAGTTTCTTTAGCATTTATAACAATTTAATATCAATTCCAGCAGTATGTTTTAAAAAGATGATTTTCTGCAAGCCTGCAATGGATAACCAAAATGCTTCCTTGTTACCTCAGGGACAAGCAAAAACTAATTTTCTTCTAACAATGATCTTTAGCTAAAGGTCAAAATATGAGTTTGAAACTGGGCTGTTTAAGATGTTTGTAGCTGATTTGAGAGGAGTCAGAAGTGACAGTATTTAATGGAAATTCACTCACAACTGGTTGAAATAGGGTGGATGGGGGTAACCAGGAAAATTTGATATCTAATATTTGCTAAGTGTGGAAAATCTAGAAAGTTACAGTAAGTGGTATCTGATGCACTCTAAAATCTAAGGGGAAAATCACCTTTTTCTCCAGCAGCTGATAATTCATAAAGAAGAACAGGACTTTTGAGGCCAAGTGCAAATGCACTGAACAGTGACCAAAGAATTAATTCTCACTAAACAAATGCTGTGACCTCATACAAGAGCTCTTTGTACAAAAATTAGAATCACAATGTCTCAAAGGCATCCTTGGGATGTATTCCTGCCCTCACCTTCTACTATGACATCTGAAGAACTTGAAAAAGCAAAAAAATGAGGTATTGAAGTGGGTTGAAACAGTTATTAAAGAATGAAAGGAATGAATAGAATTGTATTTTGAATTTAATTTTATATTCACCCTGTGGAAGGACTGGATATTTATTCAATTTTTTTTTCATAGCTAGATAAATAGACTCATAGGAAAATTTAAGCTGAAAAGGGGCTCTGGATGTCATCAAGTCTAACCCAGTCTACCCACAGAGAAATCTATAATGAGAAATAATCTGACTTACTAGAAAACACACACTATTTTACAGGCCTACATTTAGCAAGCCTAGCTTTCAAAGATGAATTATTACAGGCAAGGGAAAAGAATACCATTTAATAGTAATTTAACAATCTAGGACAATTCCAGTCATTTCAAAACAATTTTTTTTATGATTCAATTATCGTCTCATTTTCACTCCACAGAGCTCGCTCTCAGCAAAGACAGCTGTTAAATGACTTTTTAAAGAGTCATTACTGTTCTTAAAATCACTTCTTAATGTCTCCAGAAAAAGTTAAGGAGATGATTAAACACACGTGCCCAATGCAGAGCAGTTTTTACAGACACACTGAGATTGTGCAACTGAAAGATCAACAAGAAATCAGAGGGTTGGTGAAACATTCTGGGAAAAGGGGAGAAAGTTTGGCTTGGTTTCAAAGTTGTAGCCAGACAGGATCTTAAAATGAAGGAACAATTTCTTTTCACTCTTGGTTTGTGGCTGAATTGTTTACTTTGGAATATAGTAATGAGGAAAATTACTAAAATCCTACACATTTAAAAAATAAAGCAATTTGTTTATATAATCAAACAGTTAAATTTGCCCAACTAAACTAGACCAGTTTGGTTTAGCTCCTTTCATTCTGCTAGAATAAAAGAATTCTCTAATGTATTTAGAGAACGATTATATCAGGCAATTAAATAAGACTGTGGCTTACTAGCTGGGCACCTGTTGGTGTGCAGGGTAAAAGAATTAAAAAATGAAGCTGAGCTACTGTTGGGATTCACAGCAAGAGCTGAAGATAAGTATAGGATATAAACATAAAGAAAATAATCTCTGAAAGAAAGTTCTAACCAAATTTAATCTCTGTGACGTCAGATTCCCCCTCAGTGGCTCCATCAACACAAACACCAGCACTGGGAATTCCCACCCTGCAGTAACAGCAAATCTGCCCCCAGACCACATCCTGCCCTCCTTCTCCAAGCAAATGCTCCATAGTCAAAGCTCAATCAAAGCAAATTAAAATAGCCAGAACAAGACCAGAGAGCCTTTACAAAAATTCTGCCCATCCAAGAACTCTTAGCTTAAAAGATCTTTGATTTCATGGTAGCGCTTGTTTCCATCCTGTGTGACAAGCCAGGATATTGCAGTAAAACCTGTCTGCTGCTCCCAGGGAGCAGGAGGATAACTAACAGCATTTAAAGGAACAGCCTGCCTTCATTTCAGGTTTCAATACCTGCTAGAGCATTTAAATGAATACAGTTCCAAAATGTTTTGCCAGCACATAGGCACTGTATTCCCATGCTGTTTTACAGGACAAAAATTTTGCCTCATCATGCTCTCCACTAAAACCCATTTAGGCCAAACGAACATTTTTGGTGGAAAAGAAAGCAATGGCTGATACCTGCAGGTCCTTCCTTCAGTTTTGTTGTACATTTTTGAAAACCTTGGAACAAGAATCTAGGTTTCTTACCTGAATATTAACATTTGATTTAGTCAAATTCAAGCGCTCTCAGCCCAAATGTTTACCTTCTTGACTAGGATATGAAAATCAGTATCTGGGTTATGTCTCAGATTTGTTGCCTGCTTCTTTTATTACCCCAGAGCAATCACCCAGCCTATGTATCACAGTTCACTCAGGTGAAAGAGCATTTTCCTGGGGACACAACAGGAACAGGAATTTGCCTGCACACAGCTTTGCAATGCAAAGTGGAATTCATGTACACCATGATTGATTCATTATATTTCAGAGGTGCACAGTTTATCTTCTCATTAACTGGCATCACAGAAATCAAAGTTTGCTAGGACTTCCCATTACAATAACTAGAGACCAATATACTTCCAATAAAATGTTTTGAACAGCAAACAAAGGCAATACATGAGAAAGAGGACAGCCACTGCCACCCTTTGCTATGCCTCCAGTTTACCTGATGAGTTACAAGTCAAGAGGAAGGGAGGCATTCTGGCAAGAAATGAGCATTTTCAAACCCTGTTCATTTTAATAGAAGTTGAGAAAATGAAGAACCTTTTTGAACGGGGCAAGTATACCTTGATTTAAATGGAAATCGTGAGCAAACCACTAAGAAATCCTAGGAGTTGGAGAAAATCTATTTTAAGCTATTACATATGGTTTGAGTTGCTAGGGAAACCTCTCTTACAGTGTTCATTTAGCACAGATGCTCAGGAAAGCTCTGTCTCCATGTCAGACCATTTCAGAAGGCTGCAGAATGTGAAGAAACAGAGATGCACACACACACAGACACATGCAGGCAAAAATACCTCAGGAATTTTACCTTAGTCATGTTCCACGTCTTTGGTGGGAGCTCCTTCTCTCCCTCTCTGCCATGACCAAAAGCTCTGGTTCCAGACTGAGAATATTTGTTCAAACATTGCCTTCAGCTCTGATCCATTGGGGTTCATGTTTTAGACATTCACCTTTGTGGAGCAGGAGCTTTGCCTCTGTCTTGCACTCAGAGAAAAGGCAAAGGAGAGGCTGGCTCTGATGCCACCATTCCTGGCCACGCTTTTGAGCAGGGCAGAGAATAAACACATACTCTGAACAAAAACTGGGGTGCTCTATCACTTTACAGTGATCATTTAAAGATGAAAATGCTGGTTCTGGGTCATGGCTCTTGTTACTGTCTCACAAAATCCACTCACAAAAGATTCTCTCCAGCTCATCATTCAGTTTACGGAAAACTACACACAAAGGCAGAAATTCCCTCCTGTGCCATTCCTTACCCCACCTTGCTCTGTGTGCTGGAGCAGTGGCTTAGGATGGGCTTTTGGCCTTTCTGGCTGAGATGCTGAGCCAGAAAAACCCCCAGCAGTGCAGTGCCCAGTGCCCTGTGTCACAGGGCATTGAGGAGCAGAGCAAGACAATTTCCTGCAAGCTCCAGCCTGGTGATCCTGCAGGAGCCAGGCTGGTCCACCAGAGCACAATGAGCTGCTGAGACCAGCACAGGAAGGACAAGGCTGGAAGTCAGGGCTAATTTCTTTTGCCTTAATTTGTTTCAGTCACCTAAAGGATCCCAATTTCTGCTGAAAAAGAGATGTAGAGTGGTTTTGGTGTATAAAATGCCAATGAAGTTGCTTGGGAGGAAGCTCCCATGGGATGTCACAAAGCAGGAGAGCTCAAATGTACCTCTCACCTCCTCCAAACAGAGCCCAATTACTCCTCAGCTGTTTAAAGTTTCATTATACTTTTTCACTTCGTGCTGAAGCGAATCCAAACCTGACTAACACAATTAATAAAATATCAAAGTAAGGACTGTAAGGACAATATTTTATGAATAAATGCAATAAAATCGCTGTGTTATTTTTTGTATAACCACATTACAATGTAAATTTGCTTCTTTCCAGCCTAGTGAATACTACTGGCACTCCAGGAAAAAAAACTGTCATCATCATCATCATAATATAAGCAATATTTTTTCACAGTTCATATCAGTTACACACTTTTAGCCTTCTTTGTTTCGCTTTTGATTTAATGTGCTACATTTATTTAGATTTTGTGGTTTTATTCCGATTCAATTACAGTGAGCGAGGCTGACACAAACCCTGGCTTGTTGGAGCAAGTTATCACAATTATCTGTCCAGATAAATGCCAAGTCACTAATGGCATCGGGAGAACAGGTTTTATTAAGCCAGCTTGTCAGAAATACTGTTTAATACACTTGATAGTGTCAAATTAAAGCAGCCCTAATGTTCTGTCTGTAAAGGCTGTAAAGACAATTCTCTCTCTGTCTTACAAAGGTGCTGTGAGCTCATGAGTAGAGGTTTCCTCCCTAAGGAATTCCTACCTTAACCCCCTTCTTTTCTAAGCTAGCACAGGAGATGTTCAGTGGATATTATTTCTGACATTAGCAATGACATACATAATAATAAATGCTAAAATATTTCTCAGGTGTTAAAAAGTGCAAGGCAGTAACCAAAAGTAAGAACAGAACCTAAAGCACAGCAGTCTACATAATTTATAGCATTAAAAATTCCTTCCAGTAAATATGGAAGGGCATTCACAACATGCAGGTTTGGCTGTACTGACTTGAAAGAAAAAGCCCTCAATTGAGCCAGAAATGAATACAGCAGGTGAAGTTATTTGAATTCCTTTCCAGACCTAGGTTTGAGTTATATTTTCTGACACAGAAGCTCAGAAGATAACAGCTGGCTGGAGAGTACTTTGGTATCAGCATATCTGTACCTAGGCACACAGAGAAATATTTGGCTTTAACACAGGAAACTCTCTCAAGGTGTAATTGCACAATTAAGAGAAGGAAAGAATTGATCACAGATAAATTTATGTGGTTTACAAAACCTTCAAACAGAATAGAAAACTTCAGTCTACTTCTGTGATTTCTACCTGTAAGGCTGCCCAGACCTTTATACACATCCTCTTTCTCTCTTTTCTAATAAATCTGTAATTATGACAGGGCACTCTGGCTAAATAGGTTAAAAATCACACTTTTTCTCCCCAGTGTTTAGCTTTGAATGAGGTATCCAGCAGATCAGCTGAATCAGGTCAGGAGATATTTTGGAACAAGCCTGGAGATTTTGATGTGACTGGGGGTGTCTCATATAGCAAAATGAAATTTGAAGTGGTGCCTCCATCTAGGGGATCGTGTTTCACTTGAATGGGAAAGTGTGATAAGTCTTGTCATTTGTTAGTCAGGAACCAGATAAATGCAGGGAAGGAAAATTGTAAAAAATGAAATGGTCGTGAGAAGCCCAGAATAGTGTCCCTTTGCCTTTGATGAAAAACAAAAAAGTGAGAAGCACGTACGAAGGTATTGCAGTAGTGGTTTGAGGTTTAATAAATCAAGATAACTGAAAAAAATCTCCCAGCAGGAGATGAGCTGCAAAGCTCAGATTGGCAGGGGCAGGGATAATTGCTATTGAGACTCTTACTCTCTGCCTTCTCAAAGCTCTGCTCACTGGAGGCACAAGCACTTCACATTTGGTTTGTTCTTGTACTTGGATCTCCCTCTGCTCCTCTCTGCTCCACTTTTCCCAATAACAGTCAAAAAGGGTAGCATAAAGCAGGGTCTGCTTCCCCTCACTCTCTCCCATCAGGAGTCTTTCTGAAAAGTGCTTAATGAAGGAACAAACACGGAGTTAATTACTTTCATCTGGCAATAGCTTTGCTTGGAGTGAAATCCAGTTCTTCTTGCCATTGGCCTGGATTTTGTTTTCTGTGTCCTCTACGAAAAATGCCACAGGCCCAGATCCAGCATTAAGCCATTCTTTTTCATTTGTGCATTCTGACAGCTCGAAATCATGCTATATCATGCCTTCTGGTCACACCATTTTTTGTTCTTTAGAAAGATTATCACTTGCTCCCAGGACGTTGAGCAGGAGATATTCAGCTTCCCTGAGTTTCTCCTTCACTTTTAATTTCCCTCCAACACCATCATGCACTACAAATGTGAACTTGGAATTCATGCATTGCAGTGACCACTTGGCAGAAAAAAGGATAATTTTAAGATGATAATATATATAAAATACTCCTATCCTTTTACCTGAAAGGTTTCACTCAGTTATTCTTTATTACATAATGTAAATGAATACATTGTTAATTCTCCTGGAGGATAATGTTCTTGAATGGTGATTTAAACTGGCAGTAATTGCAATGGTTTGTCTGAGACACTCACTTCATCCCTGAATATAGACACATTTCTATTAAATAAAACACTCAGGCTGGGCAGGAAGTGCTCTCTCCAGGCTGTCTGGATGTTGCTACAGCTCCCATTTCCATGCCACAGAAATAAATGTTTTTAAGTCATGCATTAGAATATTTATAGCAAAGTTTCATGTTCAGATTAGTTCTATACAGGAAGAGAAGCATTAGAAGCTCCTTTCTATGTACATAGGATTATTCAATTTCTTAATTATCTGCATAAAACAAACAGGGAGCATAAAACCTTTCTGTAGACATGAGATCTTCCAACAGCAGAAAAAGCAGATCAACAATCAAGGGTTCACACACTAATCTGCAGAGACTGGACAATAATTTTGTAGTTCCTCCGTTAAAGAATAATAAATATACAATTTCCAAAGGGAAACAGCTTACTGGGGAGAGTGTTTGGATTGAGTCATCTTTGTACCTCAAAATCACAACTGAGAGAAGGCACAAGGGGCTCGGGGGCTCTGCAGCTTGGGTGCAGCTTCCATTTCCCAGTGGAATTACCCCAACAAATCCCTGATTTCTCTTGCTAGGAGGATTCAAAATATCCTAGCCCAGATTCATCCTGCCATGACTCATGATGACATCTGTCTGTACATTGTCATGTCTGGGGGAAGAACAAAGCTCAGACTAGCTTGAGTGGTTCCAGTGTTTTGCTGAAGCTCCTGCAGTTGAAGACATGCACATTTACACTTGTAATCCCAAATGGGAAAAGTTATTTTAACTAACACTGACTGAGAAAAGTGACAGGTTTATGTTAGCCTTAGCAATAAAAGAATTGCTAAAACCAGGCACTTTCAAGAGCTCTGAGTTCTAAGGAATTGTCAGAGCTGTCAGTTTAGTTAGGAAGTCAGGAGCTTCTCCCTTAACTGAAATGAATGATAAATTTTAATTACTTATTTCTTCATTTGCTACATCACTTTCTATCATCATAACAACCTCATGTTACTGTTACGACCTCAGCAGCCATTAACAATTGCCCACATTTTTTTAGGACAAATGTTTTCACCCATACTCTAGAAACTTCGCAATAAACAATAAAAAATAAAGATGACTACAGCAGAAATGTCAAGGCAGAAGATGGAACTATTACTGATGTGCTACAATTTTATCAACATCAACTAATACAAGCACATCAACTTCATCATTATTTTATCTGAATTCAGAAATGGCTTCTAAGTTTCTCTCTCTTCTTTCCTAACTGAAATATTTTTATTTCTCAGCCAGCTGCTGGGGTTTAGCTGTGACAGATGCTGTGATTTTTGCAGGAAAAGGGTTTTTCTGAGTAGCCAGCCCCATGCCAGTGCCCAGCAGCCAGAGGGGCAGAGCTCACAGGGCTGAGTTGTCTGGGGAAAAGGACTGAGCTGCACTTCTCTTAAATAAGCAAAAATAAAAAAAAGAGAAAAGAAAAATGATGATCTGCACTGGAAATATTGCTGCACAAACAAACAGAACTGGTGGAGTTGCAGTTCTGCCTTGGCACAGCTCCAGCACACCCAGAGCCCCCTGAGCTCCAGGATCTGGCACTGGGGGCGTTTACCATGGGTGAAGTTTAGTTATTAAACCCCAAACCCCAATCTCTAAATGACACCAATAACTGAACTTGATTAAACTGAATTTCTCAAATGTCATAGCATCTTAAATAGGCACATCCAACAAACACCCAAGATATGGTCACCATGAAAATGTAAATAATATGTAAATATTATGTAATGCACCCATATGTAAATAATAGCCTCATCAACACCAACAAAATTAAAAGACTCCAATAAATCACCTTCCTTTCCATATTTTGCTTCTAAGCTTCCTTATCATCAGGTTTGCTTCCTGGTTTTTGCCACAGGCACACTGAATAAGGTTTAATAAAACACTGAATTTTAAAAAGGACATGGCAAATAAATGGCATTTATGTGTTATGGCATTCTAATTAAATAATGAGGAAATCTGGGTTTATCCTTTATATACTGATTAATGAGAAGTGCTCTGCTGATTAATGTGAAGAGTTCTTCATTATGACAGAAAATAAATTTAATATAATTCAGAAATTTAAAGAATTGTAGGCCTGGAATGAATCACAAAACTCATGACATCAATCCTGATTACAGAAAAAATGAAATTTTACCTGCACACACCATTTTTGAGTCCTGGCTTTCTTAAGATCCAGTACAATCTTTCTGTTCCCTGTCATTTCCTCCCCTGTGTTTCATTCAGGTAATTATTTGAACAGAGGTGTATGCAGCTCTTTGAAAAGTAAAAATTTCCCCAAAGTTCAATGAGAAAAGGGCAAGGATGCCTCTCTGAATTTAAATTCCATTCCCAACAAACTTTTTGTCTTGCTATGATATACCCATAATAATAATAATTAAATATTAATAAGAATTAAACCCTCTTTCTGCCACATGATTTTCTGCAATAAAATCATGGAGCAGCATCAGGAGCAGGATTTGCCTGGAATTCTCTCAGCACCTTCTTCAGTGCCTTTGGAGCTGGATCCCTGACAGATTTCAAGCGTGGCTAAACAAGTTATTCCTCTCTTGTATTTATTTCACTTAAAACCTGCCATCCCAGCTCGATTTTCAAAATGCCATGTGAAATAGTGTCAGAAGTCATCCAAAAGGCAAGATGACTTCTGACAATTCCTGCTTTTCTCCCAGTAAGCTCTGGTACATTGGCAAAAAAGAATAAAATACAATGTTCTGACATGATTCATTCTGACCAGCCACGCTGGCTGGTATTTATGTCCTTCTTATCATCCAGGCACTTAATGCTTTTTGACTATTTCTTCAGGTTTTCAGTTTATATTGTCTGATTCAAAATTCCATGTTTCTTTTAAAATATGGGACCATATTTTGACTATCCTTCACAAATCCTTACAGGAAAACTCTGGAATGATTTCACTTGGTTCTCTACCTAAAATGAAATTCATACAATCAGTGACTTTGGAATAATTTAAATATAAATTTACCTCTCCAGGCTAATGCAGGTTTTAAGCCATTATTACAAATGCTAATTACAGCTCCTGATCCCAGCACAAAGATGACATGAAAAAATTTGGGTTCCTGATTCTTCAGACTAAATCATTGATATTTTTCCTCCCTCAGTAATGCACTTTCGGAAACTTTTGTTCCTGAATACTCAGCTTTTGTTTGTCCAAACTTGTGCACATTTTATAGGAATAAATCTTTATTTGTGCTGCACCCTCAGCATCCTCTGCCAGAATTCCACATCAGGCTCCAGGGCTCTTTCCCTTAGGATATTTTGATCTCTGACTTTAGTTCATCGTTACCCAGAACTACACTCTGAAGGTCAATATTTGAGTCTGACAGTCAGACACTAAGGAAAATATATAAATATTTATCTTTGAATTTAATTTTCCCCCTCCATAATATATCTACCATTTTGAATCAGCTGCTGAAGACAAACCAGAAATGATATTATTAATTTTAATGGAGAACTTGCTTTTGCTTCCAGTATTTTTCAGTCTCTGAAGACCTTTGCCTTTGAAATAATTAATTATATTAGTGGTATTTATGGTGTACTTAAATGTGACTCCACTAAACTCCTGAAAAAAGTACCCAAGACTAAATGAAATAATTAGACTTTCACTCCCTTGGAAATGATTCTCTAACCACAAATAAATACATACTATGGGGAATAATTTATTTCACACAACCAGTACTGTCTATTTACAACTGGGATGGCTAATTATTATTTGAGGTTTTTTCTGCAAACATCAAGGCTTAGTGCAATGTACTGAAATACAACACTTACAGTGGATATATTGAATCTGAAAAAAATCATTTTTTCAAAAAACAATTTTCTGAAAAACATTAAAGGATGCTTGAGAGGTAAATAACAAAACATTCCAGAGTATGAATTTGGCATCCAGCAGCTGATACAAAACTAATGAGCATATAATCCAATTTTGCAGCTTTGTCGTTGTCTATGAAGCATTGAAAGAAAACAAATGAGAAAGTGGAGTCATTAAACACACTGAGACAAATTCATTTGTGTAAGTCAAAAATGACAAAGGAAACATATTAGAGGTGAACTTGGTTTTCCCCTTTTTCTTTAAAACTAAACTAAGCTAAGCTAAAATGGATTTGAAATTGCAATAAAGCCAGAAATGTTTTGCAGAGGGGATGGAAAACTGCTGTGTCTCAATTCAATATTACACTATAATTTGATTTTTAATCATTTTCCTTGAATTCTGTGAGATCTAATGAGGTATGATCTTTGAAAATGCACGATCTAATATCTCTATTTTCTGATACTACCAATTCAACCCGACTCACGCTTTTTTCTCTGTTTTCTGAACTAGATGTTAAATTGTGGATGAAATCCAATATTCTGCTAAATTAAATACGCTAATTTCGTGAAGAGATCTTATCTCTCCTAATTATTTATGAATTTGCATTAACGATATCAAAGACAACCAGGAAATTCAGTTAACAAGCTGTCATTATTTCCCAGTTGGGCTTGGAAATTTAAAAAAACAGGTGCTATACATTCTAAAAAAATTTGATATTAAACTGAGAAAATGTTTTCCAAATAATCTTTAGCTAAAGTAGTGTTAAACATTGCAGAATTTTCAAGCTATGTGATATACATTTATATCCAGAAATGCATTATTATTTACTAAAAACAGATGAAGACAAAGATAAAGATTTTCCTAAGGAAGTGTCAGAAAGGTGTTTCAATCTACAACAAAATCCATATTTAAAGGCTGTAAGGAAAGTTGTAAGGAAAAAACAATATGGGTTTTTTATAAGTGGGAAAGGTAGCAGAATTCTGGAGTGGGAGGAATATATTTATATTGTACATTTCCCTGAAAGGCAGAGAAATTTAATTTGTCTCCATTATTTGCATTCAGATTCTAGAGGCCATGTACAGGTTCCACGAACTTTTAATTTGGAAATTTCTCTAGGATTATATGGTGCTCATTAAATTGTCTTCAGATTCATTACTGTTGAGTCAAGTAATTTAAAGGACAAAGTGGGAAGAGATCAGAAATTAGACCTAAAGGTGTAATATCCAACATTTCATGCCAAGAGGTATTTTAGCTATCAGTACCACAGGAAAATAGGGTTTTTTTAAGGATTCTGTTTGTGAGTGCTCAGGAAGCTGCATTTATCACAGCAGTGCTCTGCAATCCACTCAAAACTGATGGAAGCAGACAAATCAGCAGCACTCCTTACTACACACAGCTGTAGTAAAATACAGTTTATGTGCAGCTTTATGAGTGAACACTTTCAGACACCAAAGAGAAAAAGCAGGAAGAAGGCACGGTAAGACCAGGATTGTGGGGCTTTCTTAATTTTAAAAATTTCTGTGCTGCCTTTTGAACAAACACCAGCATCATCAGCATTTATAATGGATTTCTGACGCTGTGTTCATCTCTGGCAGGCTGTCCACCACCAGCAGCTCCCTGGGGATGAGCACCAATGGCTCTGACGAGTATTTCCAGTGCGCGAACCACGCGGAGCAAACCTTCCGCAGAATGGAGAGTTACCTGCAGCAGCAGCAGCTCTGTGACGTGCTGCTCATCGCTGGCGACCAAAAGATCCCAGCCCACAGGTACAGCTCCCAGCATCCCTTCTGCCCGAAGTGCCCAAAAAGCTGAGTACCCTGCTTAGTTGTGAATGGGGAGTTAGTCTAATTAGGACTCCAGCTGATGTGGAATAAAACCACGTGATCAGCCTTTCATATCTATTATTTTAAACACAATGAAATTCAAATGCGAACTGCTGGCACTGTCCACCCTCTCTTCTTGCTGATGTCAAACTACAGCAAGATCAGCAAAGAAAATCTGCCCAGCTAAGCTCTCTGGGAGAAAATTAGATTACTAATTACTCTTTTAACTTCACTGCTCACTGCTGCAAGATTTGACTCCTATGCTAATTGTTTCTGTTGTACACACAATTGATAACATAATAATGCTGGATTTTCTGCCTGGTACTGAGATGATGAGGTGATTTGCTGTCCTGCTGATGCCTTGTGAAGGCTGACCTAGAACAGAGACTAGATGGAGCTAAAGAATAAATTAGGGAATTATTAGGAGGCCTCAATGGATCCACCTTGGGCAGCACAAGAGCCCAGCAAGGGCTGCACCCAAGATGAACCAAAATGGTCACAAAGTAGACGACCTTTCATGAGTTCTCTCAATTTTATAAGTTCTGGTTCATATGCATATTGGAGTGAATTGTCCAATTCCAGCTTTAGGTTCTGCACTCTCATCCTGCTTGTTTTTCTCTCTCCAGCCCACATTGTTTATGCTCTTGGGCTGAGATTTGGATCATTTGTCCTTGGTCCCCAGCTAGAAAAGGAATTGTTTTGTCTCCCTGCTCTGTGCAGAGAGCTCACCATCCCCTATTACGAAGCCCAGACCCACACACGAAAGCGGCACAGAATGTGAAAAACACAAAAGCTAAACCTGAGGCATCCCTGCTAACACTGCCTCCCCCCCAGGCTGGTTCTCTGCGCAGTCTCAGATTACTTTGCTGCCATGTTCACCAGCGACGTGCGGGAAGCCAAGCAGGAGGAGATCAAGATGGAGGGAGTGGATCCCGAGGCGCTGAAGGCCCTGGTGCGCTACGCCTACACAGGTAACCCTGCCCCAGAGCTGCTCCAGCTCCTCACACTGCAGCTCTGCTTACAAACTTCATGTATATTTTCGCTTTATATATATTTTTGTTCGTTAATATAGGAATTTTCATATATATTCATATATATTTTCATATATATTCAACTCTGGGTTGGAAGGGAGTTTAAAAAACTCCATCTCCAACCTCGACACCTTCCACAAGACCAGGTTACTCAGAGCTCCGTTTTGGGAAAGGTTTTTTCCCCTAATCACAATTTTATTTTTATTTTTTTTACCATCCACATTGGGTCTAAAGATGTTAAAATTCCAATAAAAATGTCCCAGTCGTTGTATTAAAAATCCACCAAATCCTGTAAGTTCACAGAATTCACAGAATGACCAGGTTGGAAGAGACCTTAAAGGTCTTTGAGTCCAACCCAGCCCTAACATCTCAACTAAACCATGGCATCGAGTGCCATGTTAAAATATCTGTTTAAAGAATCCTTCAACAAGAAAGGAAAATTAATTTGTGAACCACAGGACATCTCAGAGAAAAGCCAATGAGCGATAAAGTTTTAAATAATGAAAATACAAGGGAAATGACTTAAAACTTTCTTTTTTTTTTTTTTTTTTTCCCTAAATGAAAACTGCCCAGGTATCCTGGAGTTAAAGGAAGACACAATAGAGAGTTTGCTGGCTGCTGCATGCCTTCTGCAGCTCTCCCAGGTCATTGAGGTGTGCTGCAACTTCCTCATGAAGCAGCTGCACCCTTCCAACTGCCTGGGGATCCGCTCCTTCGGGGACGCCCAGGGCTGCACCGAGCTCCTCAAGGTGGCCCACATCTACACCATGGTAAGGTGGACAGCTTTGCAGCCACAGTTACACACAGAAATACTTCTGTTGTGCCCCAGTTCAGAGTTTTGCCCTGTGGAAAGGCAGCCTCAGGGAACTTAAATTTGCAGCACGAGTGGCACCTATTCCTGCCAAGAAATGTAATAGGGCCTTAACATGGCTTGTGCCCAGAGACAAACAGCAATGGGCCAGCCTTATGCCTTTGATTCCACACAAAGAAAACTCTAAAGCTGATTTTAAGGTGAGGCATGCATAAAAAGAGTCAAAATAAAGAACGTATTGGAAAGATTTGGAGTGCTAAAAAGAGGCACGTCCCTGACTGGAACATAATCCTCCTCTGGCTCAAAGCAAGAAATGAATATTCAGAGCATGGGAAACAGAGAAGCGAGATAACTTGCTATGAAACCAAATTGAGGGATAAATATTCAGGGCAACAAGACGTGCTATCACAGCTTAAAACACACAAAAAGAATGGCAACTGCTACAGCTAAATAGATATAAAAAGGAG
This sequence comes from Irena cyanogastra, assembly GCA_013397155.1. NCBI lineage: Eukaryota > Metazoa > Chordata > Aves > Passeriformes > Irenidae > Irena > Irena cyanogastra. Next base: position 1,227,743 of record VWZV01012656.1, on the reverse strand, counting down.
ACTTGTTAGCAGACCCATGGCAGCTTTGTGTTTGAAATATCAGGGGAGGGTGTCAGAACCAGTTTAGAGGCTTCATAATGCTGAGAATACTCCAGCAGGGCATTGTGCCTGTCCACCTGCTGAAGGAGGTGAGAGTGGCATGAGCAGATCTGGGCACTGCTTGTGCTCCTCCCTGCCACAGCAATGAATGCTTTGCTTAGCAGCAGCTACATCCCCTTTACATTTCAAAGTTTGGAACAGGGCATTTAAGATAGAGGTTTGCTCAGCCTGTATAAAAAAGTGTTGTCCTTGCTGCTCCAAACCTTTTTATACTCATCCAAATTCAGGAAATCCCCCTCTACTGCTGCTTTTTTCCTCCCACCAGTGTGAGTACATGGGGGGCAGCTTCAGGCATTGAAAGTTATGGTTCAGATTTCTGCCAAACTCAAATAAAATCATATGGTTGGATTTATGATTTTATGACAATAAAAGATGTTGAGACAATAAACAGAAAAGAGATTATGACAGTAATTTTTGTTCATAGTTTTTTTAACCATTTGAATCCTCCAGTTTTTCCCAGGAGCTAAACCTTTATTATTTTTTGAAATCACGTGTCACAGATTTGAGAGTTGAGCCATTAAGAACTTCCTAAAATGAAGGACCATGATGACTCTGTGACACTCAGCAGCACTGGGCATAAGTTTTATACTATTTTCCTTGAGAACAACTTCTACCACCTCTAGAACCATGTCCTGTTCTTGCACGGAACAGGCTGAAAATGCTGCCATGAAACAGGACCTGGACCATAAACCCACCCACCTTTTTTTGTTTGCTACTGACGGCTTAGAAGGAGAAGAGGAAACCTGCACTTCAGAAATAAAAATCTTGCAGTGATATTACAAAAAACCTTTGGAGGACAGGAGATCATAACAATGCATAAACACATAAAAATTGTGGAGGGGGATAAGTAAAACATTCAGGTTTGTTTCATGTTGGTGAAAATGTGGAACTTAGGGGAAAGTCTAGAAAGTTGTCCTGTAAATATAGAGCCCACTACATCTTCAGATGTGCTGTAAACACCAGATCCATTCAATAAAACCAGACACAATGGGGACCTTCCCCTTCAATATTTTGGCCACTGAGGCAGAGTATTAACAATTTCCTGCCTGGTATCTTGTCGTGCAGATAGAGCTCGTTCTGATAAACAACTTGTGCTATATTTGTAACTAGAAGTGGACTGGCCTTCCTGTCCCTGCTCTCTGAATGTCACAAATATTAAAGCAGGATATGCACAGCAGACCAAAGTTGACATCTCCTTTAATCACTCATACTTCTGTATGTGCATCCTGGCTACATTTGAAAAGAGTGACAGAAAGTGAAGAAACTGCTGGAAACAAACAATAAAATATCAGTTACTAAAATTTCTTCAGCTGCCCTATTTCAACCTGGTTCCTAAAGAAGATCTATTAATTCTAGGTACAGAAATAGAAATTCTATTTCAAATGCAGTCGTGAACTCTTACATGCATCTCTTTACAAGTAACATAATCCTCTCTCTCTCTTCACCAAATTTCTTTTTTCCTTTGGAATTTAATGGGGAAAGAGATTATATATACATTAATATCCTATATATTGATATAGACTCTGATATTGCTGTAACTCAACCTTACAACACTTTTTTACTGAAAAATAATTCTATGAAAGACTCTAGGTATTTAACACTAAGTGGTCACTTCTGGAGTTGGGGAGTTTTATCACAGCAGTAGCTAAAAGGCTGAGAACCCTTCACTGGGATTTGTTCAAATTTCTATTGCCCAAGCAGTGCTGTCAGAAAAGTGAGCTGAATTTCCTTTGCTGTATTTTCTTGCCCTAGGAGCACAGTCACACAGCCAACAGCTGGCACAGCTCTTTGCAAAAGGATTGGAAGGTTTTGGTGTATTTGGCTCAAAACCTTTCAGTCTGCAACAGAAGGGCTACATTTTACTTGCATGCCCACTTGGCACCTCTAAAATGCACATTATATCTTCAAATAGTATTTCTATCTAGCTACAGTGCTAAGACCACACCAATGAATGAAAAAAGCAAATCCCTAAGGCAGGACAGGCTGATGAGAAGCCTGACAAAGACATCTGCAGCATGGTGGTTTGAAGATGAGCATTATTCCTCAGTTCTGCAAGAGTAGGGCAGCAAAACCCAACCAAAATCTCCCCTAAATGGTAGAAGGACATCCAGTGATCTTTAGAATATCCACAGCACCCACAGTTCCACAACAGGAACAAAATATTCCCAAACCTACATTATCTAAGAAAAAGCTATTCCTACCTGTGAAAATCACCAGTGCACTGAAATCTCCTTTCATTTTTAGGAGCACTTCATAGAAGTAATAAAAAACCAGGAATTTCTTTTGCTCCCAGCTAATGAAATTGCCAAGCTCTTGTCTAGCGACGACATCAACGTGCCGGACGAGGAGGCAATTTTCCAGGCCCTGATGATGTGGGTGAGGCACGACCTGCAGAACCGGCAGCGGGACCTGGGCATGCTCCTGTCCTACATCAGACTGCCCCTGCTGCCACCCCAGGTGGGAACACGAGGGGCTGGCAGGGACCGCTGCCAGCTGAAACGCTCGTCTTGAGCATCCTGGAGGCTGGGAGGAGAGCTTTGTGGGAGGCTTCTGGTTTGGGCTGGAGATTATTGGTATTCTTTAATTATTTTAAATTTTTAAATTATATATTATATATATTATAGGTCTTGCTGTTTTTAAACACAGATGGAAAGAAATCCCCCGGTGCCAGTGTGATTACCAGGCTGAGAATTACCTCTAAAAAATGCCAGTCTATTCCAAAAGCCAAGTGTTCCTTTGCTGGGTTGTAATGGTTCTCCTCTAACAGCAATTTAGATAACATGCCAAGATATTTCTTTAGACTTACCAAACTGCAGGACAGATATGCCACAATGCTGCTTTCTTTATGGCCATAAAAAGCAGACAAATATAAAAGGGCCTAAATTACTGCTGACAATTCTGAGCAGAGACATCACTCGTCCCTTAATTCTGAAGGAGACAATTCATTCATCAAGTTCCAGAGCCGGACATTCTGTTTTATAGAAAGGTGACACTGCTCTGTCTGTGTCATAGAGGAATCTTTATATTTCCTCAGAAATGGATACAGAATATTGAGACTGTCAGTCAGGACACTCTGTGAATCTACATGATTGATGGTGCAAATATTCTACCTTGAATAACATATAAAATAAGCTATTCATATTCACATAAAACATATACACACTTAATTTTAAATACGTTTAATATCTTCTAATATTCACAGAGATGTCCAGTACTCTGTGATAGATTTATTTATTCACGTAAGGAGTTTTGTATAGAGGGTGCAGTACTACAAATTTCTGATTTGAAATTTGATTTGAACCTTTTTTAAAAGACAAAAGCAAGAGGTAGGAAAAACTAATCAAAGCCATCACACTCATAGACTTTTCCCCTCCACCTTTATACAGTTCTGCTTGCATTAAAGCAGAACTCCCAGCAAAGCACAAGCTAGTGGTGAGCTCAAAGTGAGTATTTGCAGCTACAAAAACTTCAATTATTCAAGTACGTGCAATTTTAACGATTCAGCTATATATCAAGATGGTTTTTTCCCCCATTTCTTAGCTGCTGGCTGATCTGGAAAACAGCCCAATGTTTGCAGATGACCTTGAGTGTCAGAAACTTCTCATGGAGGCCATGAAGTACCACCTGCTGCCAGAGAGACGCTCCATGATGCAGAGCCCTCGAACCAAGCCCAGAAAATCCACAGTGGGTGCCCTTTATGCTGTGGGAGGCATGGATGCCACTAAAGGTAAGCCCACAAGTTCACTTGATTGGATTAATTAATTGTGTCACAGACACCCAGGGAATATATGGCATTTATTTAAGTATTTCCCACAGGAAAATATCAATTTATGGGTAAAAAAGAAGAAAAAGCAAATGACAGAGCAGAATCCTACATGTCAGAAGTGCTTTCTTCTTGCAGGAATCATATTTGTAAACAGTACACTTATATTTAGGTGCAGACTAAAGAAGTTTGAGCCATACGGTGATTTTTAAAATTAAACTTAGTATGATTTTTGTGAAAAATTGTTGAACTTACAAACCAGAAGAAATCTAAACATTTTAAATGTTTCAAGATTTGTTTAATATTGAACCTTGTGGTCTATATTCTGACAAAGTAAGAAAGCTAAGATTTCAGAGAAGCAGAAAAATAAAACCAAAAAGCATCACTGAACTACCTAATGCCTATAAATCCTCATTAGAACATTTCAGGTGGAAAGATTTATATTTTTCATGAACATAGCTTTTTTTTCAGGACTTCAAACATAGGGGTTTTTTTTCAGGTTTGTAGTCCAAAGTTAATTATTATAAACATATTCCAGTTTCTATTATTTGATTTTCACAACTGCAACCAGGTTACAGCTTTAAACATTGCACTGTTCTATTTAGGAGGCAGAATATTAAATCATTTTCTCCAAGAACCTCAACTTCAAACCCACAGCTTGGAGCCAGAGAACTCTAATTAGTTTAAAGTCTAGCGACTTGCAGCACAGAATTACTTTTAGCTGTGTGAGTTCACTTTTAATAGAATCACAAAGAAGATAATCCATTTCATGGTTTACAAAAAGCTGCTGACGACTGATTTTTCCCCACATGAGAGACCTTGCAGAGCTACCTGCCTATCTCTGTGCAATCAAATCAAGTGCAGAATGCACATTCATCCCCAGCACAACATGAAAACACTCATTCCTAGGACAATTTAGCAAATTGGAGTTAATCTGCTGCAATTAAGTAGATTCATTAGCGATACTGAGTATTTATGAATTATATCAGACAACCAGGTAATCTTTAAACTATCTTCCCCTAAAATAAGAATTCAATTTTCCAATCATTTTTTCCTAGCAAAGGTTATGCAAAGAAAGGACTATTTCAGTCAACATCTGCACTTCCTCTTGGTGCCTCTCTTACTTCTTACCTTGGAGTGAAGCCGATTGTTTGAACTTTTGATGGGTGAGAAGAGCAGCACTTCTGCTCCTCCTGCTGTCCTCCACAGCTCTGACTCAGATTTGGAGCCTGGGCTGGGCTGGGAGATAAAGAAACAGCAGAAAGAGCCCAGGATGCTCTGGAGGAGCAGCTCTGAGAAGGGAATATCTCCCACCCCTGGCAATAACACACTGCCTGGGATAGAGGCAGACACCAGGCAACGCCAGCTTTGCCTTTGTGCTTATCTCAGGTGGGGAACGAAGACAAATCTCAATTTCCAATGATCAAAAGAAGATCAAAGAGGGCCAGAATTTTGAAAAATGGGAATGTGCCTAAACCACGTTAAGTTTTGTGGCTTTCAAATCTTGGAGCCTCTGTAAAAATTACAGCCCACAGGGTATGGCTGAGCACACTTAAACCTGACTGCATTTTCCCTGTGTTTCAGTTAGCGTGAGAGATTTCCTTTGAAGTGGAGAACTTTGGGGCACTCACGTATTAGCATAGAATAAATGAGAAAGAATCAAAGCAAAGAGCAGCAAACAGAATAACAAGATGGAAGGAACAGGCAAAGAAACCCAGCTGCTCTGAATAAAGGGGAGAGAGCAGAATTTTTTGCAGATGGAGCTGGTAGTTTATTTCCCAGCCTATGCATGAGGAAAGACATATAGATAAGAGAAACGACAGCATGAGATAAACTCTTATTTCACTGAATTTCTGGAGTTCATCAGGTGATCTCTAACAGATCTCTAAACCAAATCCTGCCTTTCTTTTCTGCTTTATTGCATGGCTGCTTTCCTGTTGTAAAAATAATTTCACAGACACTAACCGCCTGTTGTTATCTCCAAAACACCACTTGTCTAGTCTCAAATCCCAGTCAAGGAACAAGAAATCAGCTCTGTTTTCCTCATCTGGTTGCCTTTGACTGAGCTGAATTGGAGCTCCAGGGTGCACTGGCAATTCTGCCTTGGATGTTACTGAGCCGTGCCCTCGCTGTGCTCAGCAGCTCTCAGGGGAGCAATTGTGGCTCCTGAGTGATGATGGCAGCCAGTGTCAGTGCTGAATGACAGAGGGCTCGTGCCTCAGGAAGGGTTGCAGCAAAATGTTACTGCAGGTCCAGTGACCTGACAGAAATGGAAAATGTGGCTGATGTGTTACGGCAGCCAAGCAGATACTGCGGTCCTGCTGCACAGGTGAGCCTCAGGAACCAGATGTGGGAACCAGATGTGCACTCACACACAGCCCTACCGTCTGCCTGACTCCATCCTAAAAGGGAAAATACCCACAGGAATCCTGGAGATGCTTGTCCAGTTCCTCAGTCAGATACACAGAGTCTGTTTTAATATCACTAACGCTTTAGGCACAAACATGGCTAAAGAGCAGATTGTTGGGAGGCACTGTATTCATAAGGAATATAAAGAAACCCCGAAACAAACCCACAAACCCCCTACTCTCATGGTATTAAAGCAACAGACTTAACTTTTCCCCAAAATTTGCAGTGCTACGAAAATTGCCTCAGTTTAATTCTCCATTTCTTGCCACCAGTATATTCTCACAGCCTTGCCAACCACGTACGCAATTACTGCAGCTTTCTCACTGGCTTCACACGAGAACTTGAGTTCACAGCAAAACCTCACGCACTAAATTCCAATATTTTATGATTTACTCATGTTTTGAGCTGGCTGCTGGGCACTGCTCCCTCCATGGCTGTTTCTGTCTTTCACAGGCACCACCACAATTGAGAAATACGACCTGAGGACCAACAGCTGGATCCAGATTGGGACCATGAGCGGCCGGCGGCTGCAGTTTGGGGTTGCAGTGATTGACAACAAGCTCTACATCGTGGGGGGCAGGGATGGCCTCAAAACCTCCAACATTGTCGAGTGCTTCAACCCTGTCACCAAGGCTTGGACCGTGATGCCCCCGATGTCAACACACAGGCACGGCCTGGGTAAGAGGGGCTCTGCCTCTGCCAGCGCCTCCCAGCACACACAGAGGGGTTTGATCAACTCCAGCTCTGCTGGGAAAACTTTTAACAGCATTCAGTTGTTGTATTCTCTGGGGGAATGGTTTCTTCCCCCCAGAACCCCTGGATCTGTAACCACATAATCTGACCCTTCCTTCCTATCTTGACCCCATTGGCTGGGTCCAGTTATCTTTCCCTGAGCAGAAGACTGTATAATAACCCTCTTCTTCCTGACTGGCTCTCTTTCCTGGACACCTTCAAGATCAAACCCTTGGAAACCCCTGGAGAAGGGCCTCTTTTGAATTTTTTTACCCTGTCCCTATAATACCCTTCCAAAGCCCCCAAGGAACTGGGCTAGCTGGTGCCCCGGGGGCGGGCAGGAGGGGTATTCATTATATTCAGTGACACACAGCTGTTTGCAGAGGACATTTGTCCAAGAGAGATTTGCCTACCGCCATAATTTTACGATTTTATTAGTGTCCACCTAACTGGCACTGGTCTTACAGAGTTAATTTTGCTTGTAGGAAATTCCAGAATATCAGCTATAGTGAAAATGATCAACCCTTCACATGATTTAATGGTCAAGGGATATGTTTACAATACAATAACAACCTGATTTTAGGTTGGGTTTTTTTTTATAAATTATGAATTAAGCCCAGAGTTATCAATCAGCTCTGTAATTCAGATTAGGCCATTACCCACACTGAAGAAAACAGTGTATGGAAATAAGTACAACATCACCAGTTCTAATGTTGCAATTACAAGAAGTTTTACAGAGCTCAGCCGTGGCTTAGTATCTATGTTTTTTTTGCTGCAAAATAATCCTTAATATTATTCACACTGAAGGAATAATATGAATATGAAATCTAGAATTTATTTCCAGAACTATAAAAAATAAGGCTAAGTTTACAGATGAGTAGAGTGTAACATAGGGAATATGATGATTTCTGAACAATTTATATATCCCAGACCTTATGCAAAAGCTAGCTTCTCTTAAGTCACAGAAACAGGTACTGCTTGAAATCATCAGTAAGTTCAAATGTCATGGAATATTTTTATTTTTTTGGATAATAGAGGAAGATTGATCCAGAATTATTTGGCAAACCTATGTCACCTTCTCCACTGCTTGGCAGAGAAAGGGTAGTGTAGGGTTCTTACCAGTTAGAGCACAAAATTTATGCAACCAAATACTAGTAGGTGGCAAAGGGGAAGAAGACCGAACAGATGAAATAATTTGCATTGAAATCTTTATAATTCCTGACTACAGGGGCATAATTCTCCCCAACAAGTAGGTCACAGCCATAAATTTGAGTGCCCAAAGTTTGGCTTCAATCTGTGCCTGGTTTGCAAAGCTGCCTCACAGCCCCTATTACCTTCAGGGGGATTCTGTGGAGCTGGTGCTTTTGAAGAAATCAGGCCATGTATATTTAGGCCTGCAAGCCAGATTTAGAAAACTTTTAAGCAGCTGGATTGAAACACTTTGCCACACCTCACAAAGGGAGCAAAGAGCAGCAGCAGCTCCCAAAAGGAAGGCAGCAAAGCCCTTCTCTGGAGAAGCACAGTGGCCCAGGATTTGTCCACAAGAGCTGTGCAGTGACAGCCAAGCTGGCTCTCCTGTGCCTCAAGGACAGCACAGATAGGAGCCAGCTTTTATCCAAAAGGCATTAAAATGTTGTGGTGCCTCAGCTGGTCAGGACAGCCAGCGACCCACCCACCCAGGCTTTGTGCTGGCAGCACTACTGAGCTTCAGCTGGCTCAGAATTAGGAGAGGTTGTTGGTTTGGGCATATTTTTCATTGCCTGACTCAAGTTTTGCCTTTTTGTAGGAGAATAACATCGTTCCCCAGTTAGGGGCTCAAATTTGTTTCAGAGCAAGGTCACCAGAAGCGAAAGAGATAAAAGTCCAAGAAGAGAACATCAGAACTAAAGCAGCTTTCCTCTAATCTTTTGGCAAAAGATAATGGTTATTTAGAAGAACACTGCATGTGAAGTGCTTGTTTATCTCCATTTATTCTTCCAAATGAAAAGGCAGCTTTCAGTTGGTTTAATACCAGCCGAAATTGCTTATCTGCATACAGGGAATTAACGCACGAGACGAATACCCTGCTGGTCACTGAAACCAAGAGATAATTTGTCCCTAATTCTGTCTCCCAAGGAGTAGCAATGCTTGAAGGACCTATGTATGCAGTTGGTGGCCACGACGGGTGGAGCTACCTGAACACAGTGGAGCGCTGGGACCCGCAGGCGCGGCAGTGGAATTACGTGGCCAGCATGTCCACCCCGAGGAGCACCGTGGGGGTGGCAGCACTCAACAGCAAGTATGGCAGCAGGAAAACCTCCCTCTGGGCTTTCCTTTGCTTCCTTCCCTGGAAATGCAGCTTCTTAGATTTTGTTTTCGGGTTTATGGTTATTAGTGAGTTCGAGGATGCAAAGAGAAAAACGTAATGAAATGAGAAAGGAAAGCCTTTCCTCTGCTGCGTGGTAAATTGATTTCAAGCTCACAGTCAGGTTCTAAAAACATTGCAGTCCTTTTAAATTATGGCAAGGTGAAAATGTTATTACGTGCACATCAGAATTTTACCTAGAATATAACATACGGGGATATCAAATCAGCTGGTTAAAACACATTCCAAGTTTATGTTTACGCTTTAAAATCTTTGTGTCTAAATAGACTTAATGTGCATGGAAACAAAATCTTTCCTTTGTCATAAAAATTCATAGCCAATTTTTAAAATGTTGAAGGTGTATGGTGTGTTTAGTGGAAAGAAGATGAGTTTATTAATTAGGTATGGGATAAACAGCCTGTTACAAATCTTACCCTATCCAGATTTGCTCCACCCGCCACCTCTTGCTTAAATACACAAAATCAAGCGTTAATGTATTTAAACATTCTGCTAAGATGCTAAAGCCACACAAGCCCTTTTACATGGGAGCAGACAGCTGTGTGCATCTTACAAAGACCTTGTAAAAGGGCTCAGGTTATGGAGAATATGGTTTGAGCCAACATTTCTTTAACCTGTGGGAAACTCCTAGCAGTCTGTAGGGGCTGGGAACACTCAGTTACATGCAGACAGCTGCATTTACCTGGAACCTTTGCCACTGCCCTCCCTGATCACTTTGCAAATTCCCAAGAAAGACAAGGATAAGAAGCAGAAACGAAGATGTCAGCAAAGAGATATTTGTAAATGCAAGCTGGGGGTTTGCACTCATACAAGGCAGGACTCAAATTGCAGCTCACAAGCCCAAAAGAGGCAGAAGTGCCTCTCCAGGTCCCTGCAGTACCTCAGAGGAAATGTTCTCAGCAGAAACTCCACCAGAAACTCCTCCTGGTGCCTTCCACGGCAGCAAAATGCAGGAAACCACTTTGTCAAAGAGGAAATCAGCCCGATCCTGACTCTGTTCTCAATCATTGCTGATACAAACTGTCTCCAGCAGGGCTTAAATCACGTCTGTTAGGCTGGTGATGTAATTTCTGGCACACCAGGAGGTCAAATGTCCATCACTCAGTGCTACTGCTGCGCTCCAACCAAGAGAATGCTTCTCCTTTTCCTGTTTCCTAAACCACACCATATTTTTTCCTGTTCAACCCCACCAGAAAAGCCTTTACATATCTGTGGAGTAACACTTTTGGACCAATAAATGGTCCATTGAAAACATCAGTCACTAATGTTATATTTGGTCTTTTCCTCAGAGAATGGGAAACACCACTGTGTTTTTAGACATGTTATGGAAAACAAAGGATCCCAACCCATCACTCTGTATATCCAGAGATTTCCTTGCCCTGTGAAGGCTGTGTAAACAAGCAGGCTCTATCAATGGCATGATGTAAAAAGAGAATAAATCAAAGCCTCAGGTTTGCATGGATCAGACAACAAACTGCACAATCAAACTCAATTTTATCAAGTGAACAAACATTAGGAGAGAGAGAGCTGGGGATTTTTTGTTGTCCTAATGGTGAATAGAATAATCTTCCAGTTAAAATATGCACCAGAGAAGTCTGAAAGCTTTTTACGTCTCTGGAATAAAATAGGCACTTGAAAAGGAAATTCAGCTGATCTGGTTTACGTGATTTACTCTGGGCAAGTTCCACGTTTCTCTAGGTCTCTAACAAGCTGCACTAAGTAAAATCAATTTCATGGCAGAAAACAATAACAAAGGTCTGAAAGGGAGCAGAAAAACCAGCACTCTCAACACCTGAACACATCTCCTATTACATTCCATCCTAGTCCAGCAGCATCCAAATTAGCTTGAGACCAGAAAGAAGTTCAGGCTTTGGAAAGTTCATTGGCAAAAAGCCACAACTCCTGATGTTTTTTTAACATGGATTACCACAATTTATTCCTAAAAGTTGCCCTGACATCAGATGTTTAAATCTCCAGTTGTTTGCTAAGTGCCTTTGGGCTGAACAGACAAGATGACACAAGGTGGTACCTTCTGGTCAGCAGATTTTCTTAAATACAGACATGGAGGAAAATATATTTAATATATGTTTTATATATGTTTTTGATATCTATTCAAGTTATTAAAATTAACTGCACAGGAAAAACTTTTAATGTGATAAGATATCAAATATTCTGTAACCCTGTCCCAGGGAATGCTACCATATGTTTCAAACATATGCAGCATCGTTCAATTCAGCTCCTCCTATTGGCTCACATTTAGAGAACTTGACATGAATTTTTAAGCTTAATTTTCCTTGCTGCTTGAACAATTCCACTGTAAGTGAAGAATATAATGATACCTAACATGTCTTTATGTTAGATGGCAAACATGTTTGCCTTTGAGCAAAGGAAGTTCCAGGGCACAGCCCTGTCATTTATAGTATTAATATTTTCATTTTAATAATAAAATATTATTATTGTATCTTTATTATTAAAATAATCACAATTTTAAAGCGGTCTGAATGAAGTCAGCCAGATAAAACTCTTGTTAGTGGGAGAACAAAGGCTGAAGTTGTTTTCCTGCTTGTGGGCTGCTATGCCAGGCTGTACGCAGTTGGCGGGCGAGACGGGAGCTCCTGCCTGAAATCCATGGAGTGTTTTGACCCTCACACCAACAAGTGGAGTTTGTGTGCCTCCATGTCCAAGAGGAGAGGTGGCGTGGGTGTGGCCACCTACAACGGGTTCCTGTATGCCGTGGGAGGCCACGATGCTCCTGCCTCCAACCACTGCTCCCGCCTCTCCGACTGCGTCGAGAGGTAAGGAATCATTCTGCTTTTTTTTCTTGTCTCTCTGTGTTCCAGGAAGGGATTCTAGGATAAATCCTCTTCCCAACTGGAATGTTGTGTTTGTAAAACGTAGTCCGCCCTTATGAAATAATATTTTGAGCAGGAATAACTGATTTCCAGTGCTTTTGTGATAACAAAAGAAATTAAACCTCAGCAGCAAATTCCTCCCTTCTGCCTGAGCTACCCAAGAGCCAGGTAAAAGCAATGAAACACTGAGACAAATTCAGCATGTGACCTTCCTATTTCTCAAGTGCCAAAACTCAGGTTTAGGCTGCTTGTGCCATGCGCTGTAGGAATTAAAAACTTTTCAGTTGTTCTTCCAATAATTTGACTGATACTGATAAAAGTTGTAAAAATATAAGAAACATCACAAAGTCTTGTCATTTGGGGAGAAGAAAGGAAAACTGAGCGGGTGTTACACCCTGCTGTGACCAACAACGGCCAAATTCTGTTCTCTGTTAGATGGGGTAAAACAGGAATTACCTGGAATTCACTGCAATTTATATTGGAATAGATCAGAAATAAAATCAATATTAATGTAAGATGCTGCCACACATTTCATGTGAGAAACTTAGACCTACTACACAAGACATTTAACTTCTTTTATAGTAAACTTCTCTGAAAACATTAGTTTTGACAATAAACAGAAAACCAAAAGCTTTATGGAGGAAGAAATCAGAATATATTGAAATTACTTTGCTGAGTCAACTGGTGGCCATGCTATCATTCCCTCAGGTTCCATTGGTGTTTAAAATGTTTTGATGGCTTAATGTAATTGAAAAAGAGAGACTGTAATCAAAAAGTGAAATTTTCTGTGTGCTTGAAGGCCCCTCTAGTGGCTAAATCAAAAACTGAATCCCATCTCAGTTCTACTTGTTCCCAACAGCAGCATAGGAGGGAACAAGCAAGTATCAGCAATTTAAATCTGAAATGTGTCTCTACTATGCATTTTTCTGAATTTGATCCCCACATTTCCTAGGTATGACCCCAAAACAGATGCCTGGACCACGGTGGCCCCCCTGAGCGTGCCCCGGGACGCGGTTGGGATCTGTCCCCTGGGGGACCGGCTGTACGCCGTGGGGGGCTACGATGGCCACTCCTACCTGGACACCGTGGAGTCCTACGATGCTCAGAACAACGAGTGGACAGAGGTAATGGGCACAGGTGATGCCAGAGGAAGGACAGGGGCTCTTCCTGCAGCTGGGAATAGTTCTGTCCCAATAACCGCAAAATTATCGCCGGTTTGGTGAAAAGCGACACATCAGGATGCAGCAATAAAATAGGGCTTGAATAAAAGATCAGTTTCCTCTCCTGTAAAATAACCACGTAAAACTTTTCAGACTGAGGGGTGGAGGAAATGCATGGGCAAGCAGACCAGCTCGCACAAATCACTTTGGGTTTTAAGTGCCTGAATTGGCGGTTGGTAGATCTGGTGTGCTTGCCAGCAATACCCTCCTCTGGGGGCACCTCCAAACTTTCGTATTTCTGGCCCTCCTCACTGAGACCAAGAGGAAATATCTGCACTGCCAGGAACCTTTTGCAGCCACACAGTCCCTGGGTTTGGAACACTGGATGTGAAAGCCTTTTGAACATCAAGGGGACAACCCCAGGCTGCACTCTTGTAACTCAGGGGCTGCTGAATTCTGCCAAAAAACCCAAACTGTGCTTTCATACCTTACTTAAACCTAATTTGATTAGCATTGCATCAGTTTGAATAAACAAAATGCTTTCCTATTAATCTAAAAGTAATTTCTTCTTGTCCTGTCCATAGGATGCTACTAAAAATGTTTCCTCCTTTTTCTTTTCCTTTTTCCTTTTCCTTTCTAGGAAGTTCCTGTCAACATTGGCAGGGCTGGAGCATGCGTTGTTGTTGTGAAGTTGCCCTGAGGACTGTAAATTACTGTGAAACTGAACTGAGTGGAGTTCCAGAAGTCAAGAAACATTTCCAGGACAGCACAGACTGCACCCACCCCAGCAGCCCTCCCTTACAGACAATATTTACCCCTGAGCCATCACACCAATACAGCACAGAAGTGTCTTCCTGCATCACAAAAATCAGCAAACTTTGCAGAAGTGAATTACTTTATTATGCCTAATAAGTAAAATCCAGTAAAACGGTTTAAATGTTTGAATGTCCCAGGTTTGTTACAAAAGTGTATCTGTTATTTATAAAATGCAGCAGTGAGAGATGTGTATAAGATTTCAAAAGCTTTTTTCTTTTCTATGTTGTCAGGAATGCTAAAGTTTATAAAAAAAGCTTCTATATTTTAAGTACATGAAAATGACTATGAAACACCTCCAGCAGGGAACTGCACAAAAAGATATATTTGCTCTTAAATATTACTGCCAACAGAATATTCTCTGCAGAAGCAACTTAATTTCTACGTTCAGAAATTATACTCCTAAATTAACATTAAAATCAAATCAGAGAAGCAGATAATTTGTTGTTTACCATCCAGCACTGCTAGAACTGTGACAGATTATCCATTTTTAGAAGTGTAATTTGCATAGAAGGGTTAAGGTACCTTTATGCTATTGTGTGCCAGCAGAAAGAAATCTCTCTTGTCAAAACATAATGCAAATATAATTTGCAATAATTTTCAGTGCATAGATATGTGATATTTTAATGCTGCTCTGTGTGTCAGGTTACTCATGGATTTCTCTTTGCCCACTAACCATCTGTCAGTATGTGTTAAACTAATCTGACTATTCTTGGGGTAATAACCACGCATTAAATTTTAAAACAATTGCATAATTACATTCCTTGAATATAACTTACAAAATAAAATTTTTATATCATATTGATATGACAATCTTTGACCTCAGCTGAAGATGACCAGCTTTCTCTCATGTACAGTAGAAATATGGTAAGGAACAAACCACTCCCACTGTGTAACATTAGACACCATTGATGTAAACATGCTTTTGTTCTATCTGGAATCAGTGGAATGATAAGAATCAAGAACAAAGAGGAAAAGGATCACCTGAGAACAGCACATAGCATTCCACGTGCATGATATTTTCTTTTTGTGTGCCAATTTCTACTGGTTTGTTTTAATTTTTTATAATTTCAGACGCTGAAAGTGTATTCCAGAAAAAAGAATGTATGTAAGATATTCTATGCTGTAAAGCACAATATTTGGTCAGTATCCACCTCAGTGTTTGTTATGTTGATGTTTTGTCAGTATCAGAAAATTCAGGACAGAGACAAAAATCTCTGAATGTGTAGGTTGACCTTCCTGATAGAATACTGTGGTTCCAGATTTTAGCAATATGCTATTTTAAAACAAATTTATAGTATTAAACCTATTGAATGCCTCTAAAGAAAAAAATCTCATAAACATATTTATAAAAAAAGAACATTTTTAACTTTAAAAATCAATTATGTTTATATATAGCATGCTACATTCAAATAAACTTTACTTTCTCTGCTAAGAAAATTTGGACTATATTTTAACAACTTTGTGGTTTTTATTTGACATCCTTTCAAAAGTAGAAGACACTGAAGCATCAATCTCATTTTTGTACTCTAAAAGAACAAAACATGCACAAAACCCCCCCTGCCAAGCAAATGGGGAATGAACCCTAAACCAGCCCCAGAAGTCACATCAGAAGAAGGAAATATTTTAATTTCCCAGCAGATCAAGAGTCTGAAGCAAACCCAAGGGGCCAGGCACAGAGAGAACCTGCCAGTGACACTGGGGATGGGAGGTGGATGGTGTTCCTCTCTCCCTGTCCCTAGGGAAGCTGTCTGTCCACCTACCCAGAACATCTTTTTACAGCAAACACTGACTTTTAAACATTAATAATAAAAATTCTAACATTTCCCCCCTACTCTTTGTCATCCTGCTTTGGTCCTGCAACAGCCACGTGCAATTTTTTACAGGAATAAGGATTTGTGTGGATGCAGGGAGAGGGTCCCTGCTGCTTTTCACCCAGGCTCTAAATCCTGCTTTTCTCCTCAGACAGCACACCACTGCTTCCAGTACCCAGCACAGCCTCTGTGTGCTGCTCTTGTTTGGAAAACACTGCTATTGGATGCTCATTTTTAAAATTCCAGCATAAAAATGATACAAACAACATGCAGCTGATGCCAACGTGGGCAAGAGGCACATCAGGACAGACTGACAGACTGACAATGCCAATGGGCCTGACCCACAGAGCCTTTGCAGGGAATTTGAAGTTTTCCTGGGAAAAAGAAGGCAGAAAGCTCAAGTAAGAGAAAGCAGCCATGGCTCCTGAGCCAATTGAGAGGTTTATGAATAAAAACCCACCTCCAAAAACCTGTTCAAGTCCATAGTAGCTTAATCCAAACACACAGGATCTCTGAGAGATGACACAGAACTCTCCTGCCTTTGTCCTCTCCTCAGCTTGCCAATTTTATTAAATGTTCTCTCAGTAAATGAGACATGAAACACTTAGGGAAAACACTCAGATAACACTTTGATATAAACAATCCCCTTAAATATCTCTCAAAATACACACTGCCATTTCTGTAATTTAATAAAGGCTCAGAATGAGTATTAGAACACTTCCTGCACTTCTTTACATCTCACTAAAAAAATTGTGTCATGAGGTTTGCTCATGTAAAAAATAACATAAGGCAGAAAAAATATGTCATGCTTTTAGCTGGAGAAAGCAGCTCCATTTATCAGTTTAAATTAAATAAATTCAGGAGCTCCTCCCAGTATGAACCACAATCTCTGAGGCAGAGCATGTGAATATTTGCATGTGTGTATTATGAGATTCTCATTTCTGTGGCAAGGCTGCAGTAACAAGGGCACTTCTTCCAGTTTAAGGCTGCAACTTGCTGTAGAAACAACACCAAGATAAATACAGGTATGGGAAAAAGGAAAAGGATGGGAAGGATATGGTGGTTTTAGTACTGGAGTTGAAGGGTTTTGTTTTGGTTTTTCCATATTATTTGTACAGCAGTGAAAAGCCATGTGAAAGGAAACCAGCACTCCACAAAAGGAAATTGGGCTCCTAACAGGAAGGTGGAAGGGAAGAAAGCAAGAGAATTTGAAGGTTTGGGTGATAATATCTACATGAGCTGCAGCAGCAGTGTCCTTTTTCGTAAATATAATGTGTGGGGAGCAGGGACACCACTTACCCATGAAATCAGTTCTGGGAAAGGCTGAAGATGCAGTTTAACCATGTGTCTATATATAGGAGTTCTTTAGGCCAAGACCATAAACCCAGAAAAGTCCCTCCCATAACTCTAGCAGTGACACTTGGAGGAAATCAGTATTAGAGCTATTTACAGCTGTCACAAAAAAAAAAATTATTTTCCTGATAGAATACAATTTTTAATTTCTTGCACAATGCAGCTACACTAAAGCACCATCTCAACTGATCAGTACTGGGTGTCTTCAAATTGTACAAACCAAGGAGGGAACAGCCTACATTCAAGGATTGTAGGAACTTGGTAAGGATTTATCCAATCCAGGCAGTAACACGAGACTTTCTCCCTGGCAGGGTCACACACACTACATTTTCCACGTAGGGTATTTCAGTGTGAGTTTCCTTAGAGCTGCTTGGAGCATGCCCATGAATTTTTCACTCAGGGGAGACACTTCTAGACCCATTTCTTAATAATGACCCCTCTTCCTCAGAAAGTTGGATAAAATTTTTCTCATCCCCCAGTCCTTGCAAAGCCCTGAGCACCGGGGGTTTGAGCAGGACTTGAGCTCAGCTCAGGCTCGGTTTGCCATTCAGGCTCTGCTCAGAAGATGGTGCTATGTGACAATTTTTGGAGAATCCTGGCTTTTTCTAAGGGAACACGAGGCTACCTTGTAGTAATATTTATCCCTGAGATTTAAATCCACTCTTTAATACTTCCAAGAGCCTCCTCCATTTGTCAGTGGAGCTGCCTTACAGGCACACTCCCCCCCCCCACACACACACTGCTGAGCTCCTCAGGCAATTTTGGAATCAAAGTTACCGAGTTACAGCAAAACCCCTGTTGTAAATATTCCCAAAGCAGCAGCTGGTGTCGCTGCCCTGTGCCTGTCCTGGGTTTTGGCATGTGGAATTCAAAAGTTGTTTGTGTTTGACTTTGCTGAGCTCAAATCAGGAGCCCATTTCTCTGGCTGCAAAGGCTGGGGATGAAAAGCCAGTGATGGGGGCAGGTGGATGAAGAGAAGGGTCCCATTAGCCCATCAACCAGCCAGGTAGCCCACAGCACCCACCCCTGACTTCATCCTGACATTTTTAAGCTGCAGTTCCTGATGTGGGGTAAAAGTGCACAGCTCTGCCTTTTAGAAAATGCACGTGACACATCCATAGGTGTTAAAATCATAAATAAAACATGAAAAAGTTTTGCCATTTCCCCATTTTCCATACTAGGATAGTCATGAGACAGAGCCAGAGGTGAACACAATGTGCTTTACATGAAAGATAAGAAAACTTCATACAGGGGATATGTCCCCTTTTCACGGGGGACAAAGCAGAGCTTTGTCCTTCCCCTGCAGCAGGGAACAGGGACTGCTCCCAGACCCTGAATGCAGCTTTTCCAGGATTCTGCAGGCTTACCTCACCCCTCTGTAAACACAGAGCTGCAACTTGCTTTTCTATGCATTTTTCCCTGTCACCTCAAATTTATAGAGTTCAATGATACTACTTCCAGAATTCAGAAAGAGGTTCTGAAACTCTAACAAAGTGAAGTTTATGAATTATTTCTTACAGAAAACAGAGACTAATTTACAGTCAGCTTTATACTGTTTATAAGACAGCTCTAAATACAATAATTTTTAAAGTGTTGGGGAAAGAGAAGTGCTAGAGCACTTTAAACTGACCCTTTCCTCTGCTATACTTTAATCAAAGGGGTAACTATTCCTCACTGATTTCTGTCAGCTCAAGGTGACTCTGAGCTCAGAGACATTTGACTGTGCTGTCTCAAGAGGTTAAAACACCACAAATATATTAATAATCTGTAATGAGCCACCACTATTACTTTTACTAATTACTAATACTTGCACTATTACATGGCAAAGTTTGCTTTTGTTTTTTCAGGTCATCTACTCCCCACCAAAGAGATTTCCTCAATAATTACAACCATGGGGGAGAAGAAACTCCATAAAAAACCCTCTTTATTTCTGTAATACGAGCAGCAGAGATGCAAAGAGAGACAAAAAATCCAAATGGATTTATTGCCTCAGCTTCCCAAACTCCTCAGTGTCCAACTGGTCCCTTTTAAAAGCCAGAGTTAATATCTGGATGCAGCTGTTTGCATAACAATTCTCAGTGGCTCTTTCTCTGCCTCTCCCTCCTCCTTAAACAAGAATTTTCTTCCAAAAAGTTGGAAATATCATTTCCCTAGAGGCTCCTCTGTGCATTGCCTACCTGCTTTTCTCACAGCCTCCCTAAAAACAAACATCCTCCCCCCAAATCCTCCTTTCCTGCCTTTGAGATTCCCCTCCCAAAGCCCAGTGTTTATCTAGCAGTGCTAGATATGTAAGATCAGGCAGGAGAAAATAATGCCAATTGTCACGAAATCAGCCCAAATGGGAACAGTTTTAATTTCAAGCATTCAAATGTAAGCTAATCTTTCTTAAAATAAAGATAAAATCAGCACTTCTGGATGAAAAAAATAAAAGCCTCTGTACAGCCACAGAACAACTGATGATAATTGAAAAACCCCATTCTGCCCAAGGCATCTCTGATAAGAATTGATTATCAAAGACCTCATTAGTTTCTTTCACTCCACACTGTTTGTGCTGAACAATAGTAAATAAAAAGTCTTGTGATGATTGTGTCTCTACAACCTTAAGTATTGCAGGATGCTCAGAAAAACACGTGCTTGTCTGATTCACTTGGGGAAAACAGTGTGCCATATAAAGAAAAATTCATTTTAATCACCCTCAGTAATCAGATTCTTTTGTGGGAAAAGGGGCCTGCAGCTGCTAGATGGAATCAAACACGCTGCAAGGATAAAGAAAAATCACTATGGCATGTTCTTCCCCAGCAACACTGCACACACTTCATTAACAATAATCTGTAACACTGGGAAGGATTGGAGAGAAGAGGTCAGGAGCTAAAAGAGACACCACAGAGGAGGAAAAGGAGACCCCAAAAAGTAATTCCTCTGAGGAACCTGTCAGACTTAATTTGGTCCTTAAAATACAATAAAATACAGTATAAAAATCTCCTGTGATGCTTTACTGCAAGGAGTGAAAAGGGCTGTGAAGCAAAGCAGGAGCAATGAAGCTCTAAGTGTATCCAAGAGCATTTATTACAGACTCCTTTCCTGTTTTCTTCCTTCCAACAACAGAACTGTCAGATCAGAAAGCAACATTTTATTTGGAATCCGTTTCACTCTGTACTTAGTAACTTAGAGATGAAAACTGTACATAAATTCACATTTCAATTATCTAGCATGCAGACATAGCAACAGAGTTAAAATTCATGGTGACTAAATGCCAAGAGATTTTTATTTCCTTTAGCATTAGAGAATTGAAGGCCCTTTAAAAAAGGTTAAAAGCCAACAAAATCTAAAATGTAATGTAATTTTCTTAAGTTTTAACCATCAGCCTCTGTGAACTTCACTTTACATATATTTTTTTTTGTTTGTTTGGTGTCTCCTTGTATTCCTTCTCTTTTTTCCATGGTCAAGCCTTTTTTACTTGATTTTATTTTTTTTACTTTCTCCACTAGATTGTTATCATAAAACCCTTATAATTTTCTTATGATTGTTGAGTTTACTCAACCCTCCAGTGACAGATATAATGCAAATGTTGACATCTTCTCATAAAAGTACTGTAGCTACAGATCAAAGTAAATTTTTGCTAAAGTTGTTTCAGGAATATTGTTTGGAAACTGATTTGATAATTCTCAATATCTTGAATGGTTTATAGTCCCCTAATTTATTTACATAGCTCATTGTTGTTATTATTTAAAATGCAGAGCTACATGTTTTACTCTCAAATTCTCCTTTGAGAGCAGACATTTGTAAGTGTTCAAACAGAATTTTTTTAGAATAGTGCTTGGATATTGGTTGATAATTACAACAACAAGCTCTAGATTTGAGCATTTCTTTTTCAGCTAAAAGCATTTTTTATACTATTGTATTGACAGAGTCAGGACTTTAAGGGACACTGCAAGAATCTAAAAGTAACCTGCAAATTAGAATATAATTTCTGTGCAGTGTATTAAAAATTTCTTTTCTCCACTGTTAAAAGCTCATTTGCTTTTCTGTCACAAATTGTTAAATAAACTGAGTTCAAGCTGTTCCATCAAATACACCAGACCATGCCTCACCCTTATGATAAAGATTTTATTTTCTATGTTTCATGACCTATGAGAAGCCCAGATGCACTTCATTCATATAAAACAATAACTTCATTTTAGATGAAGCAGAGGCCTATTCCAATGTGCTCACGTGGCTGGAGTGTTAAATAACGAATGTTGAGATAATTTTTTCTGTTTTTCAGAGCACAGCCCAGGAAGGAGTGGGAGCTGAAGGAGCTTTGTGGGCAGGTGGGGCTCAATCTCTTCTCCCAGGTAAGAAGCGAGAGGATAAGAGGGAGAGAAAACTGAAACTCAAACAGGATCAAACAAGAACAAACCAGCAAACAACTGATTTGAGGAGGATCAAAGACCAAAGGGTGAAATTCTACATTGTATCTGTAAAAGCCCTACACCTGATCCTCCTGCATGTCTCCAGTTTCAGTACAGACAGATTTTCTTTTTAGTCTGCCACAGGTGATAGCTCAGAACGTCACCTAGTCTAGCCAGTACAGCTGCAGTGGCACTCCAAGCTGTTTTTACAAAGCAAACAATCAATTTTTATATGTGGTATTGAGTTACAATATCACTAATTTAATTTTGACTTGAAAAAAAATGCCCCAAACAGCAGACTGTTTGGCTGATAGCTCAAAGGGAGGGAAAGGAAAAAGCTGCATTTCAACCCCAGAGAAATCAATGTTTGCATTGGATAGAAAATTCAAAATAGGGCTGAAGAGATGAAAGAGAGAAAGGAAGGAAAGGAAGAAAAGGAAGGAAGGAAAGGAAGGGAGAAAAGGAAGGGAGAAAAGGAAGGGAGAAAGAAGTGATGTATCTCTGACTAGATATCCATTACTTTTATGGTATTTTTAAAGTTGAAAAGCTTGTTATGTGTCTCAATAGTAACAGATTTAACAGAAAATTATATTACTGGGAAACAAAATATGCATACAGCTCTTACAAAAGGGAAGTACTGTCTGTGTGTGGTAATTTTGCAGGAGAATCCTGTTTCTTTAGGGGATGGAAGCTGTGACCATTCTCTCCAAACTAACACTAATATTAAAACTCAATATGCTCAATTAGGACACTGAAATATATAAATTTTTTAAGGAAAAGTGGCTCTTTCTAGTGCATATTCATTTATTTGGACTGACAGTAACTTGATGATTTAACTGTTTCAATTCAAACTGTCATCCACTCTGTCAGGTTTACTAAATGAAATTAATTTTCAGTTGCCTGCTAATAGGAAAAGTATTGCTATGACATAAGCATGATATTTATTTATTTTAATACATGTTCAGGGCTGGAATGGCCACTGGACCTCAGGAGCCTTTCATTTTGGAAAGAGAAAAGAATTAATATTAGTGCCACAAGGGAGTAGGAAGTGCAGGGCTTCTGAACCCTCACATTTTAGGGAAATTCTTTAGTTGACTTCATCACCACCATGCTCCTGCACTGTGCAGTGCAAGCACAGACTTTTTGTGGTCTTAAAGAAAAAGAAGGGACAAAATGAGAAGTTTTCATGACTTTAAATAAGGAGGGGAAGCAGCACAATGAATCAAATGGGGAATGAGCCATGGTGGTTCTGCATTATTTATCAACACCTGAGGTGAAGGTTTTGCACCATTTAATAAATGTGCAATTTTTAAAAATCAAACCAATAAATTGTTTCCAGCATGACCCTGAGTTTCAAACATCCTTAGAAGAAATTTTTCCATCAAATGACTTTATCAATCAGCATACCACTCATCTGGGAAAAACTGATATATCAATGGTCTTGTTCTAAAATTCTTCTGCAAGGTAGGATTTGGAAAGGTCAGAAACTGCTGGAGATTGTTTTTACAGCCACCAGTGGGCAGGTGGGGCTCAATGTTGGTTGTTCAGGCCTGGTGCACTGAGCTCTCAAGCTTTGTTTCAGAAGATTAAAATTACAGGTACAGCTACACCAAAAAAATTTTAAATAATAAAACACAATTATCTTTTAAAGAATTTTCACACTCCACTGAATGTTTCTCTTGTCTTGGTCAATACTAAAAGTGTCACAGCCTGGGAGGAGAGAAATCTCACAGCTCAGTGATGTCACTTCTTGATGCCATGCTGTGATGTTTAACACAACCACCAGAAAGCACCAACAAACTGCAACATTATTTACAGTAAAATCAGTAGGATCTGAGTGTGCAAGTGGCCACACACAACTGGACATAAAGACTGGAGCAAATCCAGTAGCTAACTCTTAGTTACCAACTCCCCATCCTCTGTGCTAGGATTACTCCTGTTGCACACAGCAAAACACCTTTAAATAAACCCCTAATTTATTCTTTAGTACATCAAATTCTCTTAGATTCTCAAGTTTGTCTTGAGAAGGAAGGAAACAACATTTTTCTGCAATCCCATAGATGTTGCAGTACATGCAGCCTTGAAGGGAGGTTGCTGAAGCATTACACATGTGATTTGTATCAGTTCTTTCTCTCTGTGCCTATTGCACAGAAAAAATAATTGCAGCTTAATAGACTTCTTCTGAATAGTATAATTTATATAGAGTGGAACTTTTAATGTAGACTGAGGTTACTTTAAAAGGAAAGGTAAATTAAACATTTTAAAGAGTAAAGATTGTAAGCAAATGGAAACATAATTCAAAGCTGGAGAAGAATTATGCTACTTGTTGGAAACTGAAAAGTACTAATTTGCATTTCTGTAATCATTAATAGGGGTTATGAGGTGTCAATTATGCTCCACGTGTGACTTTTCTAGTTTCTAGGTAATGTACCTCAATTAATTGTCTGTGGCATCATAAAGCCCTTTTCCACTGCACCAGGGCTGTGAAAAGCAATAAAATCCTGCCTCTGCAGCTGAGCTGTGAAATGCACAGCTGACCTTAGCACTCAGCTCAGTGAGGCTAATGCAGCCTTCCTTTGGCAGAAATCACAGAGCAGGCACCAGCTCAGAGCTCAGCTGGTGCTTCCCCAGCTCAGGGAGCATTTCTGTAAAGTCACAGCAATGGCCATGCTTGGAAATTCCAGTTTCAGTTCTCAGCTGAGCTGCACACTGAGAATTCTGCTGGAACAAAACTCAACCAATGCTTTAAATTTCAGTGCAGAAATTGCTATGAAGGGCAAAACTATGATCCAGGCACACTGTTCATCTCTTAGGAATTTAAATGAACCGAAAATCTTGGTACTGACAGGCATTCTGAACAACACTGATGGACAAAATCAGAAAATTATCAGGCAATATTTTCTACCCAAGAGCCCTATGCTGTAAATATGATGTGTAAATATAATCTGTGACTTAAAATATGTCATTAACTCATTAAGTACCTTGGAAATATTCAGATGAACAAATAGTCACAAGATTATTACTTTTCTTTTTTTTTTTTTAAACCCAATGACCATAAATTAAACTTCTTGAAGCAAGGAAACCAATATGATTTTCAGCTTTCAAAGTAATTCACTTGCAAAATCATACAGGAGGAACAAGAAGAGGAAAAAAACAGACTCTGGTCGTTGAAGAGTAAGGTAATTCAGTAGAAAAATATAACCCTAAGTGGCAGCTGCATCATCATTTTAAGAAGGAGAACATGGTGAAAAAGAAATAATGTAAAAACCCTTTAACCTTCCTCCCTCTGCTCCCCAACAATGTATTACAGAGCTGAAAATCTAATCAACAAACAGAAAGCAAATGAAATCCAACAGAATATTTCATCTTTCTCAGCTTTCTAAATCTTCAAATAAATGTCATATGTAAATAGATTTTCCAACCTGGCAATGCCAAGGTGTAGAAATCCTCTTGGGCTCATGCAAATGTTTTTTGCCGCTCACAAAGACTTTATGAATCAATGGTGAGATATCTAGTGAAGTTTATATTTATTTTATAGTTTATTTTTATATTTATAGCCAAGATTGCTTCTCAAAGCCCACCTGTCAGTAGCAGTTTTGTTTTCATTAATTATTGCCCCATGTCCCTGCCCAGAGACAGACACAGCAGAGGATTTATCTCAAGTTCATAATAACAAGGCTGCTCAATAATTTCATAAAGTATGTACTGATGCAGATATAAAGTTGGCATTACTGGAACTTTTGAAAGAATAAAAATATTCTGAGTTGAAGTGCAAATATAATTTCAGAAAAGCTTCAAGGAGTTCTATGAAAACCATAATAAATGGGATCAGTATGCACCCAGATCAAAACAGAACTTCCCCAAAACACCTTCCTTTTATTAAATCCTGACATTTTTACCTTAAGAAATTAAACAGCTCAAAATGGAGATGATTTTAGTTTTAAAATACTCCAAATGTCTGGCATTAGAGGCAAGGAAATGGATTTAGGGGCTTTGTCAAACGCTGCCTTTGAGCCCTCAGCCCCTGCAGTCTGTGTGAAAGCAGAATGTGTGAGAATATTCCCATGTGCACTCTGTTTTATGGCTCTGGGGAAATGCAGACATCTGTCAGGCAGAGTTTGGGCTTTCCTTCCCACATAATGCTATTTATAAACAGGGAATTCTAGTCAGGGGTACACCTCAAGCACACTCAGAACTGGTTGGTGCCTGCCACCCCATAGCTGTATTCTTACTTACAGGAGTGAGAGTGTCTTAATTTTCCTATTGAAACAAGATTTATCAGACACAAAAATCTGCTTCATGCACTCAAAACCTTCCTGGCAGACCCATGAACTCATTTTGCCTCGCTGGTTCTCTGTGAGCTCTCCCTCACTGGTAAATTTTTCTTTATGTAACAAAATTAAGTTCTTGTATTGAGTTCTTTTAGGAAACAGGAGGTTTCCACGTGTGTCCTGTAATGAATAATATGAGTGAAGTGAAATTATACGAATTCTCACGAAGAAAAGTATGCAGCTGTTTTTGAGAAGGGAGTTTGTGGATTCAGTGGGCCCAGATTGCCCAAGCTGCTCACCTTGAACAGCCCAAACAACTCCCAAACTAACTTTTCCTCCAAACCACTGCATGTGACATTGGAAAATGTCCATTTTTAAAAGGAAAACGGTGCAGGAACAGTAAATGATGTGTAAAATTGAGTAAAAGATCTTCACTTTTTCTCCATATTTATTGTTGCCAACTATTCTCAGAACTGTGTGGGGCTGGCAGAGGCTTCAGGAGAAGTTCCATCCATCTGTAGCTTATTTTCATTAAACGCTGTAATTTTATGTCAAAGGAATTTATGTTCTGTTCTGACATGCATTATACTATATGTCCTAGACATAATAAAGTAGTTTCTGATCACCAGAGTTTGAGAGAGATTAATTCATTCCACTTAGGTTATCCAGAATATGCTCTGTGATTCCTCCCTGAGAATTTCTGAAGCCTTTCTTTTGCAGAATGGTGATTCTGCTTGTAGGCTATTTCTTTTTCATAAAAATGTTTAAGACTTTATGGAATAAATACGAAAAAGACTCTTATGAGCACTGCAAATCTGAGAGGAGATTTAAGTTTTACCTGCAGTAAGGTGAGTGCAATTAAACTGAGATGTGAAAGAGCTTTTAAACCTAGTCTGTTAAAGCATTTTATCTGCTCTCATGTTGCTTCATTAGTGCAAGCTCCCATTTTAAATAAATCCATACCTTCATTTTGAAACTTTTCAGGTGATGGAGATAACCATGAATTATTCCAGCACTCAGTTCACTCTCAGAGAGCATCCTTAAAGCCTGGCTCTAGGATCCCCTAACAACTTCCTGGCACTTCTTAAACCCTTGCCCAGGGTTAATTAGGACATCCTTGCAGAAGATTTGCAAAGACAAACGTGAATCAAAGGGCTCCAAGGAGGATAAAACAGCTCCATCAACCCCTGCCACCTGCTGCAGGTCACAGTGGAGCTGGGGCACACCTGAGCTCGGGGTGACATTGGACAAGAACCCAACAAATCCTGGCTCTGCTCTCTGAGCCACCTCTTCCTTCGTGCTGGGAGCCTCTCTGAGGGTTCCGATCTTTTCTTCTGTCTGGAGCTTCCCCAGGAGCCAAAATGCTGTTTGAAAGACTGAGCAATGCCTCCATGGAACGTGCCTTCATGTTCACAGCACTCTTCTGATCACGCTCTCAGTGCATTCAGAAATTCGTTAGCAGTGTTCCAAGGGTGTGTGCCTAAACTGGTAAATCACTTCGTGTCAGTGGCAGCCAATGAAAGAAAACTAAAGAAGAGAAAAAAAACCAAAACAGCTGTAGGAGAAACCCCAGAACGTATTTCCTACTTTTATCTTCAAGAATCATGCTGATTATTAATCACTCTCAGTAAAAGACATTGGTCCACATGTAAGATCATCTTCTGAGCTGTAACATTTTTAATTCACAGCCTGTACTGGGACCTGAGAAGGGAAAAGGAAATCGAAACGAGAGGAGATTTTGTGAGCAGCTGAACCCTGCCTGTGCTGATGGCCAGTCTGCAAGCAGTGACAGGGCAGTGAATTTCTGCTCCATGGAGTGTCCCAGGAATAAGCAGGCTCGGCTGATGCTGGTGTGGGATGTGAGATGGTTCCCTGCGTGCCCACATTTAACTGCAGGGTGCTCTGGCTGTCTTCCCTGTGGACTGAAGATCAGTTCCTGAAGCTTTAGCAGAGCCAGGTGTATTTACCCGAGGATTCCTTGGACTGGGGCCAAGGTGACACACGGGAAAGTGTTATGGAAACAAAGCCAGCAAGGGCAGCCCTGCAGGCTGAGAGCATCCATCAGCTTTCAAACCTCTCACGCACTTCAGTGCTTTCACTGAACTGCGTGAATTTCCACAAATTCCAGCCACCTCTGCTGCCATTCCAGGTGATCCAACTAATCATTTGATGAAGGACTTCATTCTTCAAACCTGCTCGCTTTAAACAGGAGGGCTTTGCAAACTGATCCTCCTTAATCAACTGCACACTTAAAGCTTTAATTGTGTGAATGCTCCCCATTTCATTCCAAAATTGCTAGTGAACAATTAGCATCTTACTGACTGTCACTTATATGCAAATCACTCACAGGTCCTGATCAACTTTACAGCACTTTCCTGCTAAGGGCCATTAATGCCATTTCCATGTACTCTGATCTCTCTACTATTGTTGTAGCCATAATTAATGCTTAAATTCATAGTAATGAACCAAAGTTCTTTTTTTTTTTTCCAATATATCCTGATGACGTTTTCAGAAAAAAATTCTTGGACTTAGCCTAGTGATCCAAAAACCCCCATAGCCAATCAGTATTGAATTTTCTTAGAAAGGAAGCTAAAAAACAAGACATTATTTTCAAGTCGTGAGTTGGGGTTTTACTTTCACAAAACCCAGTGTAAGCAGGGCTGGCAGCTCTGTGCCTGTGAAAGTGTTGTATCATAATCCACACCAGTAGATCAATGAACTCTCGGACAGAACCACTCAAAATCACCTCCCTTCCCATTATCCTGCTTTTCTGGCCATCCAAGCACAAATTACCCATCACCCTGGCTGCCCCAGCTGCTTTAAGAGCACCTGTCAGAGTGATGCATGCAGCAGCTGCAGGGACACAGAGCAGGCAGCAGCACTTTGCACAAGGAATAACAATTTAGCCACAAATCTGCCTCACCATCAGGCTGCCTCTGTACAATCTCAGAGCTGCTACAGGACAGGACATTATCATGCCAAATCTTGGTGATTCACCACGGGACAAATTGCCAGTGAGGTGTGTGACTGCAGGGATATCCTCCAGCTTTTTAAAGACCTGACACCAGATTGTTTTCTCCCTCAGGTAAAGCCTGGAAAAGACAGCTCGGAGGAAACGCGCTCCACTCTCTTATCAGATCAGTTTTTAAAGTTGAATTTACAGCCTGACAGCCCTAAGGGTGCTCGCCACTGCAGTCCTGAGCATGTTCTGAGTGTAAAAAATAGAGCTTAATTAAAAGCATATATGCTTCCAAAGTGCAATTAGTCATATGTGAAAACCTCCAGAGACGCAATGTTTGGCTTAGATTTTATCCTTATCTACTGTTTCTAAGCTAGAAGGACAAAACAGATTTTCCTACTTGACATTTAGTTTTGGCATTAGTAAAGCTAAGCAAGGAAGAAAGGACAGGCAGGAAATTAATTGGCTGTGTCCATTACCAGGAAGCCCTGGAGTTATCACTATAGAAACTGTGATGGGGAGGGTGCCACGGGGAGAGCAGGCTCGGGTGCTGCTGCCACCTCAGAAATTGCCAGGGCACAGGCCAGGGGATGGAGGTGGATGAGGCACTCAGGCGTAGTCGGGGATGGACTCTCACACACTCATTTGTGGTTATAGCTGCATGGAAATTACAGTCTGTAATAAAGGCTTCCATTTCCATTAATGAATTACTGGCTTAAGTTCACGGGGGTCTTCTGAAGTGAAAGTGGTTTTGTCAGTGGTGGGGATTTAACCCACTCTTGAACTCAGCGAGGGCTGTGGAGTGTTTTACATCCTCCCAGGTCAAAGGAGCTCAGACTCAAGCCCAGTGCTGAAGCTCAGGGCCTTCAGGACAAGTGTCCCAGGCTGTGCACAGGAACAGCAGCCAGGATTTGTGCTGGGGCAGAGAACATCCTTTGATCGTGCTGAAGCCACCAAAAGGGAGGGCAGGAGGGAGATTTCTGCCACAATTCCTGCCTCACTCTGGCTAACATTCAAAAGTGACAAACTGCTTTGCTGGTGGAGATTTTCCACAAGCTGATTACCTGCTTCTGCTTCTCCTGCTGGAAAGGAAGGTTTGTCTCTGGGAGAGGGAGGGACAAAGGAAAGCCAGTGACAGCCAGAGCTGAGGAAGAACCTCTGGGTCACCAGGATGAAGTGACATCACATCACAGGCTCTTACACTTGTTTGGTGTGTGTATGTAAACTCCATGGCTCACATGAAATACATCCATACATCACCAGAATTACCCAATTCCCTCCCCAGCCATGCAGAACTCGGCGCTGTATCATCCAATTTCTCACATGCAGAGAGTGAAAACGCTTGCCAAGACCCCAAATTCACAGTAATGGATTGTAAATTCTGCAGGAATTTATCTAAAGGCCTGACATTTAAGATCTATGTTTTGGCATTTCTCTGTTTCGGCTTATTGAAAAAGCAGAAGATGAGGGTAAAATGGATTGTTAACACCAGAACCCTGTTCTTTAGAAGTGGCACATGCAATACATGAATTAATGCCAAAGGATAAAAATCCTGTGAATTATAAATGAAGCAAGTGCCATGGGAACCTTCAACGCACATGCAAGACATTAATTAAAATTTAACATTTCCACCAAAGTTTCTAGCAACAGGTGACTCTCACCAGCTCCCACACTGCACACAGAAATACGAGTTGCTCAAGATTTCAAAAGCACGAGTCTAATCAAGAAACAAGTTTTACCACTCTATCCATTTTTCATTTTTATGCCAATGCAAAAGGGCATCTAAAAAATCTTTTCCTGAAGCTCAGGTCAAGAGCAGACATCTATGTGAAAACCTTAGGGAATCCACTGGAGAGTCAGCTGAGCACTTTGAGCTGGTGACCAGTAGATGGTGGCATAAGCTAAAATACTGAAATATTTGATAAAAAGATGGCAACTGTGATAAAATGACAGCTTTTGTTTTTCCTGAGACTTCAGATCTTTTATCTGATACCAGGATCCTTTCTGCTTTGTTCTTCTTATTGCAACTGCTGTCTTTGTTCAATTCATTTAAAGTTGGATAGAAAGGTGTGTTTTATTGTCTTCCATCAAATATTAATTTTCATGTTCTTTGCTCTAATATTTACACTGCAATTCTATTGAATCAAAAAGCCTTCACTTTCAAGACTCCTGATCAATCAGTTTGTTATTCATTTATAGCATTTAATGCAGGAATAATAATTTAAAAAGGGCAGTACCACTGTCAGTTTGGTTCAGCCAGAGTTAAGCATTAGCAGGACGGGGCAGCACCAGCTTTGCCTTGGCACAGGCCAGAGGAACAACAGCAGCAGCAGCACCAAAAGGAATTTCTGCAGGTATTTGCTCAGCACTGTTCCACCCTGCAGTCCATAAATCATTCCTGTTTCAATACCAAGGAGCAGTGAGAGAAACAAAAGCAATTTGCTGCTCTTCATTTGGGACTGGCAGCAGCTGGGAGGGAACTGAGGGATTTGGTGGGGCCGGAGCAAAAGCGACGCTCCGTCAGCATCCGTCCCTGAGCTGGGGAAAGAGCACACAGGCTTTCCCAACATCGAGGAAAAATTGGCTCTGGAATTAAGTAAGTGCTGCCTAGGTGGATCAAGGTGAGATGTAAGTGGAGATAAAATGAGCTCTCAGAGCTCCCCAGAGTTTGTCAGGGCACCTGTCAAAGCTGCAGAGGGATCCGATGGCTGCAGGGCACCCCTGTGCTCTCTCCTGTGTCCTGGGGGCCGGTGGGAGTGGGAATGGAGCCCATCCATTGTCTCTGTCACTCAGAGCAAAAACTGCTAGTGCTTCACTGTAAAGAACTCTGCAGCAAAACCCTGCTCTGAGCAGGCACTAAAATACCTGGCAGGCTCAGCAAGGCAAGGCACCGTGCAACCACACGAGCAGTGCTCCCTCGAACAGTTTTTAGTTCAGGAGTTCTTAAAAAGCAGTATCTCCAAAGTTCAAGCAGCCCCAGCTTTCACTCACACAGAATTGCCTGCAAATATTCGTTGCAATCATGAAAGAAAGAAGTTTTACTGTCAGACTTATAGCTCATAATTCATTTCCACAGGAAGCAATGACAGCAGAGCTGTTCAAATTTAAAATAAAACTCTTTGCTGAATTATGCCTCTATACACCAATTGAGATATGATACACATGCTCACAAACATAAACAAAAATCCCTAAAGGCACGACACCTTTACAGTTCCACAAAATAACCTTAAAAGAGCATTATGATGCCTTTCAGGATGTAAAACCTAAACCTGACCCATCATTGTTATTGTTCTTGGATGGTTCATGCAATAAAGCTGATGCACACACAAAAGTTTCTGGTTTGCCCTTGTGTTGCAGTTCCACTTCCATCATCTGCAAACAGATTCTTGCACAGTTAGAGAAACAGGCTTTAAGTGCCATGGTCTTTAGGAAATTCAGTTTCACTAAGACTTTCCCCAAATCACTTCTATTTTCAGGGCTGAGCTCTAAGCATTGTTTATTACTATGTAATAAAAACATGAAAGGAAAGCTATGCCCCTTCAGGAGGGGCCAAATCAGTGATATTTCATTCATCCTTCAGATTTCTTCCAAGTACCCCCATTTACCCACATATACATGAAAATATATACAAGTCTGCACTTCTATTCTGATTTACAGCCTTGAGAGAATGAATTAAATGTCAGTGCTTACAGACAACATTATGGTGGAATTTTTTTTCAATAATTTTAAAGGAAATGGATATGATGTATTTAACTAAGAATTACACAAATTAAAGAAAAACCACAAACTCTACACTGGGAACAACTGAAAAAAAAAATGCAGTGAGAGCAGGAAAGATCATTGTGAATGAAAATACTGAACCCCTTCAAAATGACGACAATGAATAAAGAGTGGAATGACAATAATGAAAGTGTTTTAAGTTCTTTCCAAACTGGGAAATATTTACAGCCTGTAGTTCATGTATTGAATGACATTAAAAAAAGAGTATATTTAACTCCCTGTAGGGTAGAATTCTTAGCAATCCATGAGGGAAAAATGATTCATTGAGTTATTTACAGGGAGATGTAACAAAACCCTGGCAGGTTTCTGATGAAATACTTGTGTGGTGACAGGGAACCAGACAAGGGTATTATCAGTAATCATCTTTTTCCATCCCTAAAATTTCAGCACATCCCTTTTTGCAGATATTCACTTTGTGTAATTTTCGGGAATGACATTTTCCCTGAGGAAGTTACTACATGGTGGAGAATTAAATGATTTAATATCTGTTTTTTTTACAAATTATTTTAAAAGCAGAGGTGGAACAGGTTGTAAAAGCTGTTCTTATGAGAGTTCAGTGCTATTTGAGTTTTGTGTGGGGTGGTGGACTCCCAGAAGCTCACAAATACAGGAGCAGAAGCTCATGGGGTAGCAGGAAAAACCCAAATGTGCCTTTGTTTCTCTGTTAAAGCCATGCAAGAGAGGCAAATTTACAGCAAGCACATTCATAATAATCATAAGTAGTTTTACAAAATACAATTCCACAGTAAAGAAAGAACTTGTCCAGTAGCAACAGCTACAGCAGAAGAGAAATGATAAGACATTATTTTTAATTATGATATGAGTGTCTGTTTAAGCATGCACACCTGTAAATGAACATCTAAATTTTAATTTTGTCACTGCAAAAACCAGCTTTTTAAAAAATTTTTCTTAATCTAAGATAGTTGGGCATTACTCAAACACGTCTCTCAAAGTGAAACAGTGAGACTATTTGGGAGCTCTAAGACCTTCTCAGGTAACCCCCAAACCACTGAAGTTATCAAAAAGAATTCAAAAGTGAAAAGTTATTTGTCACTCTCTTCAGCTTTAAAGCTCTGTAGTGCTTGGATTTATTTCTTCTTGTCCTGAAATCAGAATATTTTGCCCAGTTATATTTTGAGCAAGTGAACCTTGCTACTTTTGTCTTAAAACAACCTAATTCTCATCTCCAATGAATGACCAATCTAATACTTCTTTTTTGAAGTACAAGAAATATCAAATTACAACAAATATCATCTTTGTCTTTTCTGATGCTGCAGCTGTTAAACTCTGCCATTCCCCCAGAATTTGCTGGGGATGTGGTTTCCCCCCACACACTGGGGTGATGCCCTTTGTCCCAGGCCAATGTGTGCTCTCTGCCAGCGCCATCAAAATTTGGAATCTGACAACTTTACTTAAATGCTGATGGTTTATTATCCCCTCATGTTTTGACACAAGGGCTACAGTGAGCTGAAAGGTGGCTGCATCTCCCTAAATATTCCAATGATTCCTCCTGGGTGAGTGCTGCAATTTTCTCTCTCTCTTTTCCCTTTTGTTAGCTGTGGGATAATCACAGCAGCCACTCTCCACTGTTAATTCAAGTGGTACCAAACAGTTCCTGGACAGAGAATGCAGAATTCATTTCGAATGGCAATATTTCCATTTGACTACTTTAGGGTGAAAAACCATTTCTAATCTTTTTGAAGCTGCCTGCTGGAAAGGATTACAGAAATTGCTAATGTAGAGGAATAGAGAAGCAAGAGGTGACAACGATGGGAAATGAGGTAGCACAAAGGTGGTTCCCCTCAGTTATCCAGTGAGCTCCTTCTGATACCCAATTGCATTCGTGCTATATATAAAAATAGAAAATAATCCAGTGACTTGAAAGGGAGAGCGCTGTGTTAAAAGCAACATGTAAATCTGAAAGCACTAAAGCTTCACTGATCCTTGTGTTTGTTGTGTCAGCAAGCAAAAATCTGTGACCACGTGAAAACTGATGCAGCTGCAGGATGGGAAATTTGCATGCAATGCTACCAAATTTTACAGGCTCACCTGCCACCTCCTCCTTGTAGGAATCTTGTGCATTCCAGTGCTGACAGTAAATTTCTTGAGCTCACTGAGAAATGTTAGAGATCTATCAAAACTAATGCAGATTTAGGCTGGATGAGAACTGTTTTCCAGTTGTTGTCTGACTCCAAACCTCACCCAGCTCCTGTACTGCAAACAGACTGTGGGTATAGGAAAGGAATGGAGCAATGACTCAAAGTTCTATATATTCACTGAGAGTAAATCACATTAGAAATGGAGAAATCCACAATCTAATCCGGAAAATCCACAAAACAGGTACTTCGTGCATATAAATATAGAAAATTCAGAGAAACTAACCACTATTTCTGACCTGCAGTATAACTTCATTTTCTTTATTTAACCCCCTTTAGACAGCTGGTACTCACAAGTATTTCTGGCACTTAGTTATTTTTCCTTAGGCTTTTTTATTACCTTTATTATTTTAAAATAGGAACATTAACAAAATTTAACTAACTGCTACATTTTTCAGCACTTCATGTGGTACCAAAGTAAACGGATTTAAGATGGAAGCTCTTTTAGCTTCTGTCAGTCATTAACACCAGTTAATTTGGTTTTATAGCATCTTTCTCATTAGACTCTTTTTGCAACTCCCATTCAAGTCACAGAATCCAGCTAATCGTGCTCGTCAAAAGGTGCTAGGCCTTACTTTGTATTACAGGTATTTTTTAAAAATAACTCCAATCTTATGTAAATCTAAATTCCAGTTGATTATAAGCCCTTCACAAAGATAAATTATTGCAAACCAATCTTCTGCGGATGAAAATGATTGCAAAGCTGATTTTATGCATGCTACACATTCCACTGCTAACTCTTAGAGTCTGGAAGAAAATAACTTGTTCCTTACTATTAAAATATAATTGAAAACATACTGCATTCTTTCCCAGCTCATTTCCATGGAGCAGCTAATGAAAGTGCTGCAGTGAAACTGGGCTTCAGTTGGAAACAATATCAGAAAAGTAATACCAGAGCAGCATGGGTCTAATTACTCAATTTTTAAACTAATTCTGAGGGCCTTTTAGTAAATGCCTGACTTAATAGTTTCACCGTGCTTTGGTTAATTTATGACCCAGATGAAAAAGAACAATTGTTTTAAGCAGGATAACAAAGACTCCCTCCAGAAATGCATCCACCCAATCATTCTGAGTTGCTTTTCAGACCCAGCTGTCTCTTTTCTAAAGGATCTACAGGTTGGCTGGGGCATAACCTGTGAGAAGTTCTGCAAAGAAGCTGGGAAAATATCGAGGTCTACATGGGACTCTCTCAGAGTTCAGGCATAAGTGATTGATGAGATTTCCCTCAGCCCCTACATACCCCTATGCAACCCCTGCTCTTCCACTTTAGGTGCCAGAAAATCACATATCAACCTGGATTTAATGCAGCAGGTCTGCAACAGTCAGGTGCTAAATAAGGTTACTTGTTAATTATGCTGAAAGCACGACTTGTTAAGAGTTGAGTCTTTTAAAATATATTTTAAAAGAATTACCTAAAGAAATGACATTTCACTTTATGAATCTGTTTTTATGGAAGTGAGACTGCTGTAAAGTAATGGATGTTGCAGCTCTGTGGAAGCACTCTTTGGGGATTACTGCTTGCCCTCACACCATGAAGAACTCTAATGTGCTTTGGCTTGCACAGTGACTTCATGCTTTTAGCTGAAATCCCCTGGTTACACCATAAGTCACTGTCACTTGGAGAGAACAGCCATATGTAAGAGGGGATACTTTCCCCCTTTATACTAGACAGTATAACTCTTGCTCCCATGTACAGATTTACATATGATTTCAGTGACAATTAAACACAGGAATTCAGCTTTATTTCAGCATGGAAAGTTCTCTGATACAATATTACCATGTGTGCCAACTCTTCAGTTCATTAAATCCTTTTCTGATAACAAAGCTCTAAGTTCTCTGAAATTCTAGCAGTAGGAATATCCAGAAAATGAAATATTTGCAATAGTCTCTGGATGTATCAGCTTGCTTTTCCCTCGATAAATTTAACTGATATCTGGTGTCTATTTACATTTTCCTTTGAGACAGTGTTCTATAATTATATAAATGCATAATTTGTTAACAAGCGATAAACAGAGAATGACTTATTCCAGACAATTTCTGCTAGAGGACTCTGTGGCAAGAATCTCAGATAATTTTAAGAGCAGGAAATTAAGACTATAATTTACAATAATCTTGAATTATCTTAATCTCAAATGCCTAGCCCCATTCCTGTGCTCCTGTATCTAAGCAGAAAATCTCCCTGCAAACAACTCTTTTCCTGTTTTCCTTTATCACATCAAATCATCTTGCAATATTGTATAATAGTCTGGATTTCCCTGCTTTCTCTTTTAGCACTCCGAGATAAAAAAAAATCTTGAAAATAACTAAAATCTTCTTTTGCACGACTGATGCAAGGTCAGAGCTGTGGATACCATGACAAGCAGCAGGAGTTCTGGGGGACCTACCAGATTTATCAGCTTTTACTCTGGTAAATCCAGGTCAGCTCCACAGTGAACAGAAGCTATTGAAGCTGCACTGCACAATGGATCAAGCCTTAAACATCGTGTGCAGAACTTGCAGATGAAACACAGTTGGCATGTGAGAATCTTCCTGAGAAGCAGCTTTCCCTTTATGCTGAATGTGTCAGGATTTGATGCTAATTTTAGTCAAATTTCACAAATAACTAATTTGCCAAACGTGCAGTCAGTTGGTAAGAGCTGTAATCACGGTGATTTTAGTGACATGAAACATTTAAGACCAGTTTATTTCATATTCAGTAGGCAATCCAGAAGATAATTTCTAATTTGTAAGTCTGAAATCCGTTATCCTTGGGAAGCACTGTGGAGAAATCATTATCCTGCTTTCTGAGCTGTTATGGTTTCTCTGTGAATACACAGTGATTCTCTGCATAGGGAGGGAGAACTGCACACAATCAAAATCTCTGAACTTCTCAAGTGCCTCTGTTAATTGCATAGGAACTACAAAACCAAAAAGAATTCACAAATTCAAGTCCAAACGGAGAAAAAAACCTCCAGGAGTTCTGGATGTCATTCTTGGGTTCCAGCTCTACCTTTTCTTTCCCACCCTTCTAGCACAAACCAGAGCACACAGCAGAAATCTGAAATCCCTTTACACGTGATTCCCTGGCTCATCCCTCTTTTCCCTTTATTGGGAGCCAGTGATAAATGCTTGGAGCACAGCACAGGGACCATGCACCATAATCCTATAAAAAACCCTCCTGGGAGCCCCAGCAAAGGGAAACAGCTGCAGGTTCTTCTGCTGGGCTTTGAGGAAACAAAACCCTCAGATCTGGGTGGGAGTTTAAGCTGAGGGCTGTGGGAGCCCTGACTGAAGAGAAGGAAATTCAGGAGTCTCAGGATCTCTCTGGATCTTGGATCATGCCCTGCTCGTGTTTCCTTGTCTGTACAGAATCAGTGACTCTCACAAGCTTAGGGGAAAAAAAATCCACCCCAATCTTTCTAAAGTAGGCACAAAAGCCCAAGATGAAGCACAGTTTTTGCATTTCTACTGGATGTGGAAGTTTCTTGTACCATCTTTTGTGTACTTTCAGACTATCTTTTCCACCAAATATTTTTACTATCAAAAATAGTGTGCAAAGACAGAACTTGAGCAGAATAATATGAAAATATGAGTAAATAAGAGAGGATTTCTTAAAATTGACATTTTCAAAATCTGGACTGTTATGAACCATAGATATCTTAAATTGAAAGGTTATAATAAATAGCTGATCTCAGTAAATCAAAGTTTTGTACCATCATAAATCCTCAGCATACAGTGTTTTGATTGCACTGTGAAATGCTACGAGAAATAAAGCACCAAAAAATTCTATTTCAAATCATTTGAATGTTATCTCTCTGTCCTACGATCTTCCCAAACCAGGAGGAAATTGCAAGCCCTTAATTGGTGTGCACCAATTTACAAATGAAACTTCATGCCAAGGAGCAGCAGCCTGTCAGGGAGGATCTGGTGGTACAGGTGTCTGGGCAGGAGCACACACAGAGGTGTCAGCTCAAATAAAAACACAGATCACCTTTTCCCCCAATCAGTAAACAAAAAACACTTACAAAGGGCAGCAGTAACCGAGGGAGAAGAATATCTTCCCTTAATGCTGCTTTCAGAAAGAGGGAGAAGGCCCTGATTAAAATCTAAATGCCAGGAACCCAGACATTCCCAGGACATGCAACAATTTGTAGCAGCTAGAAGAAAAGAATATTGGAGGAGAAAATAAGTCAGAGCTGTCAGATAAGGGCAGTGGGTTCATGATTCAGCAATGCCTCATTGTTAGCCCAAAGGTCAAGGATGCAAGGGAGGGTACAGGAACATTGTATTGGAACAAAATGCTAAACACACACTCACAGAGCAGTTACAGCTTAAAAGCCATAAATTAAAGCAGGATAGCACTGCCTCCTTGTAGTTCAGTGTCTGACTGCACTGGGACCAAAGGCAGCAGGCTTTTTCCCTTTTCCCTTTCCTTTTTCTTTTTTTTTTTTTTTTTTTTTTTCTCTCCTTTTTTTAGCTAAATTGACTCTGAAAAGCAGCCTGTAGCTTTTGGAGGCATCTGGTGCCCAAATGCCAATTCTCGCTGCATCTTGACATTTCTACAAGGTGATCATCTTCTAAAGCTTCTTCCCTCCTCCCACCACCAAGGACACGAAATTATTTCATCATATTCTCTCAGGATTCTGAAACTATTTCTGAATTATGAAAGGTTAAGTGTCGTATCCTCAAACTGCAATTTGCAGATGCCATTGCCTTGATAAGAATACAACAGTGGCAAGTTTGTGCTGTCTCTCTTGTAATTAAATAAAAAAGGGTGAGTAAGATCTTGCCATCCCACTTGGCAAATTTGTTGGAACATTGTATTTTATCATTCTGCTGGAGACCCAACTTTCCTGCTAGTGAATGGAAGGGTGACACTGAATTTCCAGCTGCTTGGTGAGGACTTTATGCCTCCTACAAGCAGAAGACTGGCACTGGACCCTGCACTGAATGTTTACCTTACAGATATTATAATGTTTATAAATTAATTCAGAGGCACAAAACAAACTGTACTGGCATCTGGTGGCTCAGAACACAGGAGAGTCTAAATTACAAACACAATTGGCCAAGAATCTACTTATTTATATGTCACAATTTATGACTAGAAAAGAATGAACCTCATTGTAACTACTCCTAACATAATCAGGTGACATCCAGATGAGGCATGATCAAAAGTGGAGTAAAATTATTTTAATTGGGAATCAGACTCACTTGAGCAGCCTCAAAACAGCAGAAATAACACATTTAAAAGGACTTGAGTAATATTTGGTAGCAGAATTTAGCTGCAGGCTGAGATCTCAGAGATAATTATTCATAATGGAACCCTGATAAAAATTTTGTCTGGTTTTTGCACTTCTTTCCCTAATTTGGAATGTAAGCCCTTTCTTGTGGATAAAATTACTGTCCAGCTTAAGGGTAATGAAGACAAACAGCTGCTCTATTACTATTTGTAAAAAGCTCATCATAAACTTGCTTCTGTTTCAGTATAATGAATAACGAGAATGTCTCCATCATCTGTTGTAATAAAAGTTTAAACAGAACCTCAGTTATTGCTATAATTTTCAATGTATCTCCTTGCTTGAGTGAACTGAAGATCTGAATTCTGTTATTTCCTGAAAAGCCACAGGACAAGGCAGCTTCAAAGAGAAATTGCTGAAATCCCCAATTTTCCAAAGCAACTAATGAAACCCATATTTTGCCCATGTTTACTTAGTATCTAACAGAGAGCAGGCTGTGTTCCAAAATTTTTCATTAAAAACCATCCCCTGACCACTGCCCCAGCTCAGCTCACACTGCTTTGTAACTGGATACACAAAACCTGACATTAACCTAAATTGCATTTATTTTTCACTGATTTATTTAAAATGCAATAAAAACAATTTTACCACAACATGAGCAGTGCTGTGTCTGTGCTGGACAATAACGAGGTTTTTCCAAAACTGACTATACCAAGAAAGTACAAGTCTGTTTTGCCATTTAATTCCAGCTGAATGGCAGAGCAGAGTTAAATCAGGGTCCTGTACAAGGATGAGAGCAAAAGTATTCCAAAGATGCAGATCCTACAGGGTTGAGACACAAAAACTCTGGTTTATTTATTTTTTTTTCCTTTTTCAGACCAACTGCTGGACTGTATTTTTTCCAGGCTCAGGCTCTGAATTTCATAAAGGAAAAGGAACGGGTGCCTTGTAGCTGTCAAGCACCAGGATGATAATTTTACTTAGTTTTTGCCACAGATAAATCATCATTCACCACTTAAAATTGCTGTTCCAGTGATGTGGCACAATTTTAACCCTATCATCATGAATAGCAACACTGCAATTCCATCTAAGAATCACTGAAGTAAACATCTCATTTCTGAAGTGTCAGACAACAGGCAGCATCCTGCAGCCTGCAGCTCCACTTCTCGCTAGGAATCAATGCAACCCACAATAGAGCTGATTGACAGGAAGCTTGATGCTATCAAAAGACAAACAACAAAAAAACTGATTTTCTCCAAGTGATAAAAAATGTATGGATCACCTACACTCCCCTCGTCTTGTCTTCCTGCAGGAAAAACTAACAACACAGCTGAAAACCAAAGCAACCTTTGGGGCCCACCTTTAATTAACCTTCAAGTCTGAACTGCTGCACAAGAGGAAGGACTGGCCAATTTCTAGGCTACATTTTTTTGTGAGCTGCTGTTTCTGGGTTCAGGATAACCTGCCAAGGAATCTCCACGTACAGATTTATGCAGTGGTTACCACAGGTTAATGATTCCTCCTAGCTTGATTTCCAGAGCTCAGAAGCTGCAATCATCACTTGGGTTGTGAAACTGAGAGAGCAGTAGCAGAAAACCTCTGTTGCTTCAAATTAATGGGTTTTTTTAAAATTAATGTTTTAAAATGAATGTTAAATTTACTGTTTTTTTAAAAACACCTCAGTGGTTTGCTGTGGTCCTGGTACACAAACAGCAAGCAGACAAACTGCTCTGCAAACACAGTTAAACCACAAACTCTTTTCCCAGCTCTGTCCTGAGGTGTGTTTTTCCCTATTCACACTGAGAAATAAACCAAACAAAATCTGCCAGGGCAGCGTGAGGATCAGCCACAGAAAAACAATTGTAATAACCTGGAACTCTCGTCTTCTCCCCTGACCTCAGAGGTTCACTGCCACTTCTCCATGCAGCAGGAATAGCCTGAGACATTCCATCTTTCTGACGTGAGGAATGAGCTTCGATTAAAAGGAGCTAAAAGAAGAAAAGCTGCTAATGTGTTTTATACAGTCACTGATCAGTCCCTGACATGAAATATTTCATTTGCTTTAGGACATTAAGAAGTGTTGTGTACCTAAAAACAACAGCTTGGATGATGGTATATCTATCATTACATACATCATAAAAACAAGCTGGACATAAATTTGTTTCTGCCTGTTAAAGTCTAATTACCTGTAAAATCATTACTTGGCATTTTAACAAATTGACACAATCAACTTAATGATCCTTAACATATTAAAATTTGCAATGTGTTTCTGCTTGCTGCCTGCCCAAACCACAGTAAATATTTGCTGGTTCAGGTGACACCACAGCAAGGGTCAGAACTTCATTTTTTCTGCTAAGTACCAGTAATTGCAGTATTGTCACTTGCCATGGTGCCTGCATTATCTCATCACTCCTGCAGCTTGGGGTGACAGCAGAGGAAGGTTTGTAACATTCTCTCCTTAAAATTACATTAAATATTTATGCCTTGTTTCATCTTCTTTCTTAATATTTGGGAAGCCATGCAGGAATCCTGTTCAGAATGTGGCCTTCAGATAATAATTTATGACAGCACAGCCAGAGTTGTTTGCCATCACTTTCTTTTAATACCTGAGAGATCCACGTTACAAAACTCATGTGATGAGCTGCCAGATTTTCCCCCTGCCCACCCACCTTTAGCTCCATACACTGACTTATTTTCTTTACAGCAGCCCAAGAACATGACCAGACATAGTTTATTCTTTCCCACTGATATAAAAGTTTTCTGCTCTGTGAAAATTACAATATCCAGATCTTTGGGAGAACACCAAACCCCCTCAGAGCACATCCAAGCTGAAAACCTTGCGAGCTAGCATCTGCTGTTTTATCTGGGAGATAGTAACTTTCTACAGCAGTTGATTTTAACTCTCAAAAGTCCTATGTTCAAGGCTGGAATATTTTCAGACACAGACTACTTAAAATTAATGAAGTGACTTCAAATAAAGTGTTCTATACCAAAGTCATAAGAAAGCAACTCATTAGATACTGAAGGAATGGGACTTTACAGGTGTTCTGACACTTTTAAGTGCATGTGCCTTTCCTTCTGATTCCTAAGAACTGTGCAGAGCCTTTAAATAAGTTCTTGAAAATTTAATTTTGATTTTTAGTTACTTTAATGATCCTTTTCCTAATATTTAGAAAGTACAACAGAAAATATTTTAAGTTTATTTGCTTGTTTCTTTATAGCACTTCCCTAATTTCTCCCCATAGAAGAATTTACTTCCCATTTTCATGACCACCCTATGAATCTTATCTGTTTCTAACAGATATTTATATCCAAAGGCATAATTAACCCCAAAATCAAGGGAAGCCACTGAAGATCAAATAATGTTTAATGAAGGCACCAGAGAAACTGAGAAACCCCTTAACATTAGAAAATAAAATAAAAGCTGACAATACAGTTCATTATCTTCCAGGGTTTCTGTGATCTCTGTTTAATCATACACAGATGTGAGAAAATTGTACTACCTCAGATTGAATAACTCTTTTAAAAAGTTATTTTGAAGCTGTTAAACTACAAAAGTAATTCTCAAATTAGAAAAAAGAGGAAATATTTTGAAAGACTGAATTTAAGATGGCAATTCTGGTGTTTAATCAATCCTTACACTGACATAGTACCAGCTGTTCTTCTAATTAAAACATGACAGTATCCTGCTCCACAATCAGAGGCAGAAACATCAATGAGAGAGGGTCATTATGATTGGATTTGTCACCTTCATAATTTTTCACTTCCTCTTCATCTTCTTTATAATAAAAATTAGCTAATAAATTACACAATTCGATTAAAACAATAAAGCTTTTTTTACCCTTTTCTTGTTAAATATATTATTCCTGCATCTGTAAGAGTGGAAGCACCTCTACGAAATTCTACAGGTAAGGAAATTGCCTATTTACCAAGTTCATCCCTAAAAGAACTGCAGGATCCCTTTCTTAACTTCAGCTTCCTATAACTCCAGGAAGGTTTTCCCCTCTATTTCTGCAC
Organism: Irena cyanogastra; assembly: GCA_013397155.1. Classification (NCBI taxonomy): domain Eukaryota; kingdom Metazoa; phylum Chordata; class Aves; order Passeriformes; family Irenidae; genus Irena; species Irena cyanogastra. The sequence goes on along the minus strand of VWZV01012656.1, from coordinate 1,183,596 downwards.
AGCCCATGCTGCCAGCCAGCCCAGCTGCAGTTACTGATGGCCAAGTTACAGACACTCGTTCTCAACCCTGCATTTGTCCTCCACAGAGCTCTTCCCTCCCCTTCTCCTCATAACTTTCTCTGCATCCTGGCTGCTCTCAGAAGGAAGGAGGCTTTGTCAGAAGCTTTTCCCCAGTCTGCTCTCTCCTCCATACGTCTGGCAGTTTGTGCTGTGTTTTAGGTGATTTGTCACCAAATGGATTTCGAGACAGGGTAGAGAGCTTGTTCCTACAGCTGTACACATTCATCTGAGAATTAGGACAAAATAATTTAAATTCTGTGAGGAGGCTGATGTTTTTCTTGGAGCATTCTGCTTTAATCCTATTTGCATTTTCCTAAGAAGCCAGTTCCTGCTGAACAGCAAGATGAGGATGGTACAAGGTCTCCTGAGGGGCTCTCTTCTGAATCCATTCATGAGAAAACTTACTCGTGGGAAAGCCAAAACACTGTAAAGGATTCAAAATGTTCAAAACAAAAAAGGAATGAAACACTGCACTCCATGAAAATGCCAGAAAGGGAATGAACTTGTCCTTCTTTCCATCTCAAATGTAAAAATCGTATTGAAGGTGAATCCCAGGAGTAGTGCAAATTCTCACAGTATTTCTTAACATGCTGGGGAAGAGGAACCCAAGCCTTGGAAGACTCAAACTTGAGAGCAAGGAGATTTCCTGGCTAGAATTATCTAGCTGTTGAGACAAGCTCTATCTTCTTTATGTATAGACACATCTTAATACAAGTATAATAGCCAAAGCATCCCTGTTTTACACTTTTCCAGCACAAATCCAGAACACAGCCCTACACCAGCTGCTCTCCCAGCCCAAACCAGCACAGGCCATTACTGATTAACAGAGGAGCTACTACACAGTTTGCAAAACAAAACATCCTCCCCCATTTTAAGTTTGGAAAAATATGGCAAAGATTGAGAGCTATCACTATGGGGGAGAAAATGGGGACCCAGAGGAAATCCACTTCCAGAAATGATAGCAAGGTTGCACATGGCACCAAGGAAGGGGCATGGCCCCTGGTTATAGAAGTCCTTCAGAGCATGCCAAATTTCCAATTTCTCTTTGATATTCTGCAGTGATTATCATAACCTGCATCCCATCCTGAGAGCTCCATATGTGACATTTCCTGCTCTGCATAAATTCACAGGGAGGTTGCAGTTCGTATGTTTCCTCACAAATGTCTCAGCGTGGATCTCAAAGATGCAGACTTACAGAAGCTGGGTTACGTGGAAAAACTTTCATATCCATATTTCATTCACATCAAATAATTTATTTCTTTGACATGTATCACGTATCAGGCTTTTGGTCTTGTCACTGAACTTTCATTAGATGCATAAGGAAAAGCTCTGTAAATGGTGTTGCATCTAATTTTACACTATCCTTGCTCACCACTACAACTGCACAGGAAAATAAGTGTTTTATAGTTGTAGAACTGAAGAAAATGCTCTGATTTTAAACACGTGAGCAGGAGAAACAGTAATGCCATCTTTTTACTGCTACTGATGTGAATTAATTATTATTAATTTTCATTTGTAATATTTTCCCTATTTTATGCACATATCTTGGGGGAAAAAGTATTAATTGGAATCTGAAGTACCCGTATTCACTAAAGGTAATAATGCCACGTATCTATATGAATATGTATGGATGTTGTAATCCTCTCTTGACTACAAATCTCCATCTGTGTGTGAAATGCTGTGTTCTGCCATGCTGGCTGCTCTGGGCTACATCTCTGAGCTGACTGCCCCAGGCTGAGCACAGGAATTCCAACTCTGCCAAGTCTGGAGTGGCAGCAAGTCCAATGGCACATTGGCAAAAGCCATATTGCTGAATTTCTCACTGGCAAGGGATAAACTGACAGTGCTAAGTCATCCCCAGAACTAACTGAAAAATATGTTTGAATTTACATGTTTAGAACTCTATACTCAAAAAAAAAAAAAAATCCCAAAAACTTGTCTCCATTTAAATTCCTGTCACCATTTTACTAGAGTTCTCATTTTCCCAGTGAGAAAGTTGCAATTCCTCTTTGCCTGGGTATAGAAAGGCACAAGAGATATCTGCAGCTTTACCACAATTTGTTCTCCAAGAAAAGAATAAAAAATTCCCTGCCTCCAACCTGTCAGATGCACTATCCATTTCACATTCTCTAAAACAGCCACAGATTTTAGAAAAGTCAGTGTGAAGCCTTTTCCAAAAGAAATGTCACTTCAGAAAACACTCCTTTAAAACATAGTTATGCATACATTAAGAAAATTATATACTATCATCTTCTTTTTTGATTAAGTGTTCTTTTAGAGCAAAGACTGTATGCAAACCAATTCATACAATCAGTTACAATATTTAACATCATTTCATCAAGAAAAGCAGGCCAAAAGTAATCTTCTAAAATGATACCACACAAATTACACCAGACTTCCTTCAGGATTTGATTAGGTGAGGAGATAAATCATAATCAGTGCTTGTTATCTCTGTACTCTATTTTTATTCACAATAACCTTCCCAACGTGAGCAGTAAGCAAGAAATCTGTATTTAAAGTCAGTTATTGTTAATCTAATGAAAATTCTGCCTTGCAAAGCACCATGACTCAACTCAGCTTTCCTGTTTCTGTTGGGTTTAGGCTGACTCATTACTTCTCAGAGGACAGATCCCTGCAACAATGCTTCATTCTGCAAAGTGCTCAAGATGCTGATGATCATCTCTGCAAGATTTATTTTTGCTTTCCAACAAATAAAACCCATTTGCAAATCCAGATGTTTAGTGTTACTCATCAACCAGAAAGGCTTAAATCCCACTGAATTCCAATCCAATGAAGTCGTTTGGTTGCCTATTACATAATATTACAAACAGCAAAGATTTGTTTTAGACCAATTTTCTCATTACACACTAATAATGAGTGAATAATAACGAAAAACCCAATAAAGACTCCAACTCATTCAGCTGTTAAAATGAGCCAGATTTGAAATACTGGAATCTGCTGAAAGTCTCTCCTTCCTACAAGTACAAAATTGATATCTACTTTAAAAAGTAAAATCATACTATTGAATTACCTAGCTAACGTAAGTTTAATTAAGCATACACTCCTGGCACAATATTTTAATATTCTACCCTGTTTATTCCAATGTAAAGAGATTTTGTTTTAATAAATTGATAGAGTTGTCACTTGTCATGAGTTCTGCTAGCCCTTAATTGGAAATAATTTATTATATTTACCAGAAGTTGCAGTTAAAAAGGGGAGGACCACCAAATTTCTCACTAATCATAATATTTAAGTAACCTCTGGAGCACAGGGTGATGGGGTGGGCTTTTTGTTTGTTTTTTTTCCAAGAACATTTTGTACATTAAAATTTTTCTTTAGAATAAAAGCTTCTGGAATTGGTTCAAAATATGCAATGATGAAATATTGGGACAAAGATTCTACTGTATAACAGCAGGTTTTTTCAGAGTGATACATTAAAAATAAACCCTATTGTCCAGTGTTTCTTTTGCTGGTAATTAGAATTTTCATTTATTTGATAGCCTAACACACCAGTTTTGTTCCAGATGGAAAATTCTCCTGAGAAAATGCAATCATAAAATTCACCAGTTGTACTATTTGGGTAGCTTGTGCCATTTTTATTTTTTAAAGCTTTTGGAAACTTGTTCAAATAAATGGAAGGGTTATTTCTCTCTTCAAGGGAAGGAGTTTCCATAATGAGTGTCTGTCCTCAGTTTAGCCCTTGGATGTGATTTCTCCTGGCCCTGCCCAGCCTTCAGAGAGGAGCAGCAAGTTCCTTCTCAGTTCTTATAAAGTGACCCAAAAGGGATTTACTACTCAATGCACAACTTCAAATCTGCCCAATTTATAAACTTGTCTCTTAATATTCAAAAAATAAAATTATCAGTTTGCCAGCTACTGCAGAGTGTAAGCTCAGCCTTGACAAGGAAAGACACCTGGAGCTGAAAACCAAATACAAAACAAATCCTCATTGTTCAGAGTCAGGTCATGCCATAAAAGATCACTGAACAAATTAATGTGGTTGCAATTATATCACTGATCCAACCCATCTGATTTAAATTTGATCCCTGAGCAAACCCATGTGATTTGAAACTCAGCCCCACCCCAGTTGGTGAGAGCTATGCCCAACATAATCCTTGCATTGATTCCCCTCCATGGCAATTAAATGAAATTCAGCAATTTTTCATTCAGCAATTCTCCCTTTAATACATTCACAACATGTTTTTTTCCTTATTTATGAGTCTAAGTGCATGAATTCAATATCTTGGCAATGTTTTTAATGAAGCCTCCTGAAAAGCATTAATAGTTGAGATTTAATAGAGAAAATGGTCTATATTAAGCTCTTTTGATGACTGTTATGTCTGATTTAAAGTTTAAGTTTCTGTCTTGATTTTGAGGATTACTGGAGTTTATATTGTATTATTACACTTTTTTCCCCCTGAATTTAGAAGAGCTGATTGGATCATAACTTTGTTTCTTGCACATGCTTCATGATAGTATGATTATAGTTAATTGTTAATTTAAATTTGAGAATAGAGTGTGATTTTTTCTAAATAAATTTCCTTCAATATTACAGCCCCAAGTAATGCATTTTATAGGGAAATACTTGCACACAGAGACCAGATCCAGCATAGTGGGGTTAGATATAAGGAAAAAAACTGAAAACCAAGGTGTTATTGAAGTATGCTAAGTAAATTAAATAAAGCTATTTAATGGGCAGAGCAGTACAACTCAATCTTCCTCTTCTGTTCATTTATTTGCTTTTCATTATTACATTTCTGTCTCAAGATGTGATAATAAAAAAGCAAATTTTAGCCAAAAACCTCACTCTGTAGCTTTAATTATGAATTTGCTACCAACATGGTATATATGGTAAGCCTGCTGCTGGGAACACACAAAAAAAAATAGGATTACACTATTTTAGCTTATAAAGATCTGTCCTGGAGCAACTTCTATGAGAAATTGAAAGCATCACAAACAGATAAATGCCAACCAAGTGTCCCAGTTGCAGGATGCTTAAATTTATCAGAGGAGGCAACAAAGAGCCAGCATCTTCTCCCAGACTTAAACCAAAAAGCTGGAAATTTGGTTTATTTGCATATAAGTGTGAGAAACGTAAGAACTTAATCTTTGCTTTAAGGGGAAATATTCAAAAGCCCACTACCTGTGGAGCTGCTGGGCCCTTTGTAGACTGGGTCAAGCTAACCTTGAAATACTGATTAGATAAAATTAATAATGCATTTGCTCCTGTAATCCTGGCTGTCCATACTTTAATGTAGGAAGGGCCTCCTCAGTGTTTCTATGGACTCACCAAGAACACGTAGCAGCTCAGCAGTCTGTCTGCTGGCAGCAGAAATACAATTATGTAAATGGGATGTCTGCTCCCTGAAGACTGCTGATAGAATGATTGACCTATATACTGTTTAATTTGTTCTCATGCCTTCTCTTTATTGTCTTCCAGCTGCACCAGAAGTTAAAACTTGTTAAAGTGCATCGCTCCCCAGTTCTAGATCAAAGGGGCTTGTGTCACTGTGTGTCAAAAGCAATTCATAGTTTGCATGCTCTTTACCACCAGCAAAACATTGAGGGTTGGATGGTTCTTATTTTGTTTATTTTTTTTAAAAACAAATCAGTGCTTCTATAGACTCTGTGTTTAGAAACATGGCAAAATATCTCAATTTATAGTTAATAGTAGTAATAATAATAATAATAACCCTAATAAAATTGTTTTAAGAAATACACCAAGGAATGGATAATAAGCTAAAATGAAGAATCTTTTTTTCAAACAAAGTAATTGCAAGGATTTCACTGGAAAGAGCTGTTTTTATTTAATAGCTATCTAAATATTCTCTGTTACTGCATTGGGGTGGTTTATCTGTTCAGCAAATCAAAGTTCAAGCAGGGCAAGAAAAAACTGTCAGTAGTGGTCAGTGGGCTGTTGGTGATACCATCACTATTTGCAGACAAGACTTGTTTTGCTTCACTGTAGCAATTTCTAAAACCCAAGTTTTATACAGTTGATTCCAATAAATGCTTGCAGAGAGGTAAAATATAAGTGCTAAATGATATATTAAATGACACACATTTACTTCTAGTTGCCAGTCAGAAAATGGATTTGCTTAGCATTAAATAACAAATTTTAGATAAAAGTGACCAGAACAACTTAACTGTGCCAAGCTGGTAAGTCATAAGATGACAATGTAAGCAGAAAAAAAGTGTTATTTCTTTGGCTTCATCATTGCTCATGTATATCAGCAATATTTAGGAGCACATCCCTCTCAAGGGATCTCAAACACATTCAGCCCTTTAAAATCCTAAAAACTCTTCAGAGGTTGTGTGAATTACACCTGTCTTTTGAGGTTGAACAGGTCAAGAAACTAAAGCAGCTGAGGGGGTGCAAAATTCTCTGTAGTTTGGGGAGCTACAGCAAACACCCAAATTAATTTTCAGATGGTTTTTGCACTTTGACATTTTAAATCTGCTGCCAGTGGCATTGCAGCCTAAGATGGATTGTCAGGTTCTGGCCCACACTGCATGGGATTAGCTGTATGTTTTAGCCAGCTTTATTTTTGTGTGCTTGTTTATAGCAAATTGGCTTTTCTTAAGCTGTAAATATCTGATGGGAAACAAAGCAAGAGGTGAAAAGGACATGCAAACACTCACAGTGAACTGAAAGGTTCAGCAAACACCAGAGGGTGAAGGGGCAGGACACGAGGTCTGACAGCAGCACGAGGTGGTGCATGGGCTGGGTTTGTCTGAGCTGGGTGTGGGGACTCCAGGGTTGGCTTTCTGAGAGAATGTGCCAAAACCCATCCCTGTGTCTGATATGATTCAGGTCAGCCAACTCCAAGATCCCGTGGAGACTCTTCTGGAGCAATTTGTGAAGGACTGTAGCCCTTGGGAAGGGCTCACCTTGGAAATGTTTGTGGAGAAGGCAGAATCCCTGTCTAGAGCAAAGCAAGCAGTAGTTATAACGCAGGACAGGGTTGATACAGACAGGGATTTCCACTTATCCAGAAATTAATGAACTGCAGCAGATCCACGAAAAAGGATAGAAACAGGTAAAGGAGATTTAACTTCAGAGATCAATGACATATCCACAGGACCACCTTAAACTAGGAACTTTAGGGGCTTCAGAGAGAACCCAGGGTCCCAGCCTTGCAGCCTGGCCACCAGAGAGATGAGCCCCTCTGCAGGGCACTTACAGCAATTTATCCTCTGGAAGATTCTCAGCTCAAGCCTCCCACTGAGCTGTGACATTTAATACTCTCATATGTATTGAAAAACCTCCTTGATGCACATTCCCAGCTCAGAACAAGCATTCAGATTGGGAGAGAAGATTTTCAGATATTGAAATTGTAAATGGAGATAATAGTTGAAAATGTCAGCTGTATCTGAAAGAAAAATCGTTTGACAAGGTAGATTCATTAACTCTTCATACTTCTTTGATAAAAGGATCTCCTGTTGTGTTTTTCAGACAGTCACACCTCTCAAATACTGGGATTCATTAAGGTTGTTTGGTTTTTTATCTTCCTGCCCAAGAAGACAACACTAACAGCAAAGCAGCTCTTACAGCAGCCTGGCAAAAGAGTGTGTTTAGAGATTGTGAACAGGTCAGTGACATGTTAACAGGCCAGAGGAGGAAATGCTGCAGGAATTGCTGTGGATGGAATGTACATGGAAAGATCTGGCACAGAGGTATCAGCTCTGCTGTGAGTGCAGCATGAGTGGAAATTCACCTGGAGAAAACAGAACTGGGAGTTACAGGAACAGTTCTGAAGGACAGCACTCAGAAATAACCCTGGAGGTGTTTCCATGCCATGGGCTCCATCCTGACACCACCTCCAGCACGGGAGGGGCAAGAGGATGTCAAAAAGTGGAAAGCAGATGGCAGATGGACCCTTCAATCCCTGTCTGAGCCAGGGAAAAGCAGACAATGCAGCAGCCTGTCTTAGGATTGCTGAAAGCTGAAGTAAGCAAGCTCCAGAGGGGAAGGGCCACCCACCCACACCAGCTGGATTCCAGTGGGATATAGATGAGCTGGCCAGCAAAGAGGGAGTGCAAACTCACAACTTGCCAGCTGGAGTCCCTTGTCCCCTGTGCTGTGAACAAATTGTCCTTACTAAAGTCCTCCCATGTATAAACCACCCTGGTACATGGAGAGCATGGAGTGGATAAAACCAACTCAGCCAAAGATTTTATATAAAAAGATCAACCTCCTTTTCATAGGATCTTGCATTCAATTTATTACAGTCATTTCCCTGCAGAAAAGTTCAAAATATCTATTTTTCTTCCCCTGCATTTTCTCACTTCCTAAGCTCACCATAGCAATAGAGAGTTATTAGTGGCCATGCTTGTAAAAAGTGCAATTTAGGCCAAATAATGAAGTTTATTGCCTACAATGTCATATTGTGTAGCTACACAGTTATGTCAATTGTCAAAGTGTAATTCAGGCCATACTGTCTGTTACAGTATAAATCTTCTAAATCCCTCATGATTTATGCAACTCATACTAAAAGTTTTGAATATTCATAGCAATCCTCACAATCTGTGGGCAAAATATATCCATAATAATTCACAAATCATTTAAAATAATTAGCACGTTGGAGGATTTTCATTCTGTGATCAATAATTGAACAGTTAAAGGGGTAAAAATCTGTCAAGTGAATTATTCATGGTAAATCTCACCCCCTGCAAGCAAAAACTTCAAAGAACAGGGCCCCATTGTGCTCCCTCAGACGAGGAACCCTGCACTGCCAGGGCTGCAGGTCCCAGGGGAAGAGCTCAGGTTCAGGATTTTGTGGGAATTATGAGAACTGAAATGTAAAGAACTTCACAGCCAGGGTTAAACAGACAACAGCAGCTTTATGGGTTCCATGGCTCGTGCCAATATTCTGCATTTCCTTGTCCAGAAGCACAGCAGAGGCAGATTTCATGAGCCCATTGGCAGAGCTGCCCAGCCACTCAGCTCAAGCATTTCGGAGTCATTTGCCGAGCAATAGAAAGTGTGAAGGCTCCAGACAACACAACTAAGGATATTTTCATTAATAAATAACTCCTCTTTCTTTTTTCAGTGTATCTTTGTGCTACAGGGATGTAACAGAGGTTTTGAATTGCTTTTAAATCAATTAACTAGCTTGTGGTTATTTTATTTTGTTTTCCTCTTCCAAGTGTTATTAATTGTCATTATCTACTGATTAGATAAAGAGTACAGAAGGCTGGAATCCTTTGCTGGGGGTTCCAGATGTATTTTTTTTTAAACTCAAAAATAGTTGCAAATGTCATTCATTAACATAAAATTACATTTCAAAATTACATTATTAATAGAAAAATAGCTTGCCAATTAGAAGATTAATAGAATACCATTAGAAGACATGGATTTTCTAGCTTTATTAAATCAGTCTCCTAGGAACAAATTGTGTTATGAGAAGATAATCTCACTGAATATTCCTGTGCATGTGTTGAAGATTATTTTTTATTAGCTCAATATATTAAGGCTACAGTCATGTGCAAGAATTAGTATCCTGATTTCTTATCACAAATGGTACAGAGCACCAAGGCAGTGCTCTGCAATGAGTGCTTTGCTAAGGAATATCTTATTCATGGTTCACAGAAGAAGAAAGATGAGTACAATTCCTAAATTGCTGAATTCATTTTAGCAGAGAAAGAACACAGACAGGAAGCAGAAATGAAAGATATGCAAGGCCTGTATGGCATAGCACAGGGTGCAAATAAATCACTACATCTCTGGAAGCAGATTTCCCCTCACCTGACCTCCATCCAGTCACTCTGAGGAGGAGATAGAGGAAAATGATGGATCTTTCCTCATCCTTACTATTTTCTATTTCACGGTCTGGAACGAAAAGATGAAAATCTCATGTGATGAGATTATAATGTCATGAAATATGAAAGGCTGTTAAGACAGGAATCCTGATCTGAGGATGGTACCTGAAAACTCCAAAGCACTATTCTCCAAAGCTCACTGTAATAGAGGATTTTGAACTGCTTGTACATAATTTGTACTTCTATTTCTGTTCTGGAGGAAATAGAGCTGGCTCTTAGTTTAATAAATTCACTTGCAGGCTAAAAGGAAGCATTGGGAACAGAAGGTTTAAAGGAGCATTGGGAATAGCTGCTTACAACAATACAGCTAAAATAAAACCTCTGTGAGGTGCTGAAATGCAGACTCTTTGCTCAGGGCTTAACCAATACTTTGGAGTTGGCATCTGTGACAAATTGGTTCTGGATTATTAGTCAGACTTCAGGCCATTGTTGAGGCATCAATCTCTCATTCCGTGGCAGCTGCTCATTCACTAACCTGTGCAGCTTTGTGTCAGAAAGTCAATTTTTGTCCAAGGATTTGATAGATGTTAATGTGATTGTTTCAGCCTCCATCCTTTTGTTCTAGTGATGATGGCTCAAGCTCTACTCTGCAGAATCTTTTAAGACTGAAGCTTGATTGGATAATAAGGCACAAGTTTTGAATTCATCTCCCCCTCTCTTCTGCCAAAGAACAGATTTCTCTGCTTAAGATACAGTTCAGCAACCAAAACCCAAAGAAAGTGAGTGTAATTTCTGCCTGTGCCAAGCTGGAACGTGGTGGTGTGACAGCTGCTGCTTTGGGATGCAGCTGGGGCTGATGGATCCCTCTGATGTCTCTGTGACTCAGGACGTGGCCTGGGACATCGCTTCTGGATTTAGATTTATTTCATTTGATTCAATACTGCATTATCTTTACCTACACTTTCATAGCAAGAGGGACAATCCAAGTTTTGGAAATGTTTGACTTAAAATGAAATGGATTTTACAAGTTTTTACTTGGGTTACCCTAACTATAAGAATATGGCTTAAAAAGGAAAAATGATCATATGTTTCCCATTCTTTCCCATTATCACCCAGTGAATTAATTTCTGGTTTTAGCTATAAATACCAGTTGAGAGATATTTGATTAAATGACTAACCAAGCATTAATGAATTTTCATTACTGTATGAGATAAATTATATATTAACATAAGATTCTTTATGATACCTCATCACCTTTTAAAACACAGTCTCTATCCCAATTATTTTTTAAATCAGCACTGTAAATGATAACTAATTTCAATGCTCATATTCAGCACTGTGGAATCAAAATCAAAAACAACTAGTGGAAAAATCAACCTCACTTGAAAATTAGGTTTGTAGTTAGACAAATTATGAATCTGGTTCTTTTCTAAAGGTGAAAAATTAATCTTTAGATTTTTAAGAAGAGGGGATCTGTCTCATATAAAGCAATGCTCGCTGTAAAACTGTAACACACAGAATTATTTTAGTTTCCAAAATGTCTCAAACAGGGTGAAGTGGTTCCTGTGCAATGTGTGGCACAGACTGCAGTTCCAGGATAAAATTGATATCTGTCCCCCTAATTAGTATTACTGCTCTTACATATCTGTCAGACACAGGATGGACCAACAAAACCTAATTAGCTGTTTAAACTCATTCCTGTTCCACGTTTAATCTTGAGCTTGTCACATTTAAATTTCTTTAAACCTTAATAATATTCAAGATCATGCACTTGTGTTAAAGGCAACATGTGTTTGAGCCATAATGAATGGCTGATGGGGAAGTACTCATTATGACTCAGACAACTTTTTTCTTTATTTATCCAGGTCACTCATTTATCTTTTCTATAAGATTTATGAGGTTGTTTTACTCAAACCAGTGGAAAACTAAAATCTAATAACTTGTTTTGCATTTCATATGTTGCTAATTCAGCCACGTTCTTGATCACTAATACCATAATTTTAATATCCACCTGAAAAGAAGTGCTTAACTTAATACAAATATTTAATGTGTATTTCACATTAAGCACACAGACTAGCTTAATTGCATTCAAAGACTAAAATATCTGGGAAAAATTTACTGGAATTTCTTAACTTCTTTATAAATATTTTTTAAGGAAACTCTAGATTTGAAGCTATTTCAGTTGCCAACATCAAAAGGTAAAAACTCTCATCAATAAAGAGATATTAAGAATTGCCATAATTTAGTATTTGCATTTTTGATTTCACATTCTGAAAAGCAGCTGCAGATGTTTGCTACTCTGAGATGTGCTCCCTGTCCATTTTAAGCATTGGTTATTTAATAAATGTTATTAAAAACCCATGTTATTAGAGAAGCAATGGCAAGTCATACCAGAAATAGAAGAGTGGTTACTACACAACACTTGCATTAAAGTTTTATACATAAAGTGGATGTAGGAATTCTTGTTGGAGGGAAATTGAGCAATTAATTTCAAGGTTCCTTAATGCTTTTGTCAAACAAAGCTGGGTGCAGAACACAGGCAAGAAAGGCCTTCAAGAGCTTTTCTTAGAAAACTAATGAAAACTAAATTAAGCTAATGAAACTAAATGGAAACTAAACTACAGCAGAGCTGTACCTCAGGGTGTGACACAAGAGTCAGACTTGGGCATCTCCAGAGGCTTAGCCCAGATGCTGAGGAGGATTTTTGCAGGTAACATCACTGATGTTTCCCAGTGGTTTTGAGCAGCTGAGTCACAAAATGCAGACGGACAAACACATGTGTCACATGGCACACAAAATGCAGCCTCACTCCAGAGGCTTGTCCTGGTAAGGAGCAGTGCTAATATAATATAAAAAGACTATTTTCTCTTTCTCTAGCCAGCTCCTAAATAGATATATACCTGCAAAATTTTCAAGCTCCAAAAACACGAACACCATTAATGCTTTGTGAGGACTGTGCCAACAGAAATAAATTTTAGAAAAATACTTTGTATATTCACCAACCCTACACACCCCCAGTCATCTGTCACGTAAAACCATTAAAAGACATGAGGGAGAATGAGAAATATCCTCAAGAAGGAGATATTTTTCTCCTTTTCTGATGAGGTAATATTGTACATCATTTTAGATGAGGAGATCTACAGGATGGATGGATGCCCTGCACAGGGCATGTATAAAAATATTTGAAAAAGGATGGTAAAAAAGTAGAAGTGTTGCAGTAATTGAAATCAATCATTAGATATTTCTGCCTTAATGAAATTAGTTCATGTATTCTACTTCAGGATCTTAAAGGGAAGAAAAATGATGTGATATTCAAAGGTAGGCAAGGAGTATCTACTCAGAGGAGAAATGCGTGCAATAAGATCTCCTCCAGTAAGTTCAGAATTCATATTCAAAAAGAAAAATCAGAGAACATATCTATATTGGCATACTATAATTAATGACTCATTGGTATTGATAACAAGGTCAGGTTTTTTCATGTTTCATAAATCATTTTAAATAAGAAAGATAAGGCAACAGTTAAAACACTTTTTTCTTCTTCAGTCCTCTGTGATCTGAATGGAAATCAGCCAAAAAAAGTGTCACCATGAATCCTCTAAATCTTAGCCTAAATTTTCCTGATACATCTAATATTGTGAATTTGAACAGCAAGAATTTGCACTCAATGTTGTTGACATACATGTCATGACAGAAGCCTAATTTTTGATTTAGACACTACTAAAGTAAACAGGAAGACACTTCCATGTCATATTGAGTACTTAATTTTTTTCCCTCTATTTTTCATTATCTGCCCTGATTAAAGAGGTCAATTCCTATTCTGAAAATGATGTACAGAGAATAAATTAATAATTTGCTGTGTCCATGCAATGCTTTCTAAGTGACAAGCTGCAAGTCCTTGTACACTGCTCTGCTGTCCAGATGATAGTGCCCAATTTGTTCAGGTTATCACATTTCCTAAGCTGTTACCCCTCTGGCAGCTATCACTCTCCATCAGAATCATAGGCCTAAACCAATGCTTGATTATTTCTAGATATTTAGGCAGCTGTCCTGTTGATGTGATTTCAAATGAGATTTATTCCTTCTAACAGAAAACCCAGGGTTGACTCACTCAGCTTTATGGTCCTGTAATCAGCAGGAAGCAGCTATCAGGTATCTCCATTTTATTTAAACTACACTGACTAGGTCAGCTCACGCTTTTCTTCATTAAATACAATGAAAATATGGAGTGAACAGTTTTCCTAGATGATTGCCCCATTTAAGTACTTAGGTAAGAAGATGACCTAAAGTAAAATTCTGATTACGGTCTGTACTAAATGTATCAAGACCCTCCTCTGGTTTGGGTTGAAGGTTGGAATATGTGTGTGACTGAAATAGAAAATAAAGTCATTGAAACATTCATTGCATCCAATGCGGTCAAGTCACCTCCTTTTAGTAAGGAATAGGATATATGTAACAATCATAGCATTTTTATTTTATTTTTTGCATGTGAATCCATTCTTATGGATTCACAACTGGTCTTGTGCCAGTTCCCACAGAGCCGTGGAATGGTTTGGGTTGGAAGGGACCTTAAACACTCTCTAGTTTCAAGCTCCAGGTGAAACTATCCAACCCGAAACCTTCATGTACAAAGTCATTCTCTGCTACATTTAGTGCATAAGGAAGCCATAAAATTGTCTGTTTCCCTCTTGAGCAGTGAGCTCATACCCACTGAGGCTGAGCTGGGTGTTCAGCTGGTTTCAACAATAAAATGTAACAAAGAAAGCACTGCAATGGTGTCACCAGATTTGTGTTTCTACTTCGTGTAGCTGCTCCAAGGAGAAGGCAGGAAGTCACAGGTGAGAGAAAGAAGCACACCAGGGTGTGGTAATTGTGTGTGATTTCTCTGGGCCCAGACTAACCCTGGCCCTGTACAAGTTCCCTGTCTCAAACCCAGCTTTAGTGCACTCCCCCTCTAAACCAGCTTGGTAAATTAGATATTCTTTCCCAAGTATCACTCATAAACCAAAGCAGCACAAACCCAACTGGAAGAGTTGTGATGATCACTTGATGCCATTTCCTCATCCCTCCCTACCTGAGCTGAGGACAGGAGACCCTAAACCCCCGCCCAAACCATCCTACTGCAGCTTTCCAAGTCCTGCCAGTTCTGCACCTGACATTGCTCTTACTGCCCAGGCCAGGGCACAAAGAGCAAAGAGCCAGCCCAGGAAATCTGCACTGCAACGTCCCAGGCCCACGTTCAGGCTGCTAAAATTGCCACAAAAATCAAATAGCATGTGCATTGGAATACACCATGCTTCTTGGACAATTTCGTCATAATTTGTCATTCATTCTGAGATATTCATTTGTCTAAAAGCAATTAAAGCTTAATTGCTGCATAACCTGAATAATTTAGAAATGCAAATTAGGATAGCAGGCAAGCGAGTATGTGTTCATTAATTTCTTTGTTATCACCATCTGTTTAATTAAAAAAATGAGTTTTACTGAATGACAGCTTGCTAACTATATAAACGTTTTCCTTAATTGAAAATATCTTTTGCAATTGAGGTCAGCATCTGACAAAAATTGTTTGAGCTTTTTCAAAAAACATTTTCTCTAAACAAATTGTTGTATTTTTAAATTCACATTAAAAACATTGCCAACATATGCAATGTTATGTCAAGAAATGACATCTTCACTTCATAATGCAAAGGCATAATTTCAGAAAAAAAATCAGTGCTTTGGAAAAGTGATGGTTATTACATGAAAGGTATATGCGATTTATAATCTTTATTATAGATTTTTTGAAAACTTTTATAAAATCTAGACTCAAAATATGAGTACCTCTGGCAAAAAATCCAAAGAAGGAAGGAATGTTTCAAAAGATGGATCATATGATGCAGTCTTTTTGTTTGGGAAATAAAGTAGTTTTTCCAAGTAGCATCTTTATAAAGAAGCTAGTTCTTTACACTAATCTAAAACACTTCATGACTAATATTTATTAAACTCCTTTTATTCCACCTGGTTTTGTTACAAATACCTTCACTCCATCTCTAGCAGGGTGGGCAGGGCCTGGCACAGGGTGCCCAGAGCAGCTGTGGCTGTCCCTGGATCCCTGGCAGTGTCCAAGGCCAGGCTGGACAGGGCTGGGAGCAGCCTGGGACAGTGGGAGGTGTCCCTGCCATGGCAGGGGTGGCACTGGATGAGCTTTAAGGTCCTTCCAACACAAAACACTCAGTAATTCTACGATTTATATAGTCAGGAAAGAAGGAAAATCATTTGTACCACATTAATGGTACACATAATATTTTAATGTCATAGATGTACTGGATCTTGCATTTATCTTGGGTTGGTCTAAACAGACAGAACTGGGGGCCTGGGTGCAGAGCCCTAAATAAATAATGCACATGCCTGCAAGACCACTGTGTTAACCAAGATTTCAGCCATCAGTCCCACACTTTCTATGAGATCAGGGAACTCATTATCTGGGGCTGAGATCTGGAGGAGTGCAGAAGGGCAATGGTGTACTCCTGTACTACAAACTCATCTATTATTCACCTTGTGATGTTTACACAATTAATTATATTACTTGGCTGTAATTTAAGTTACACTTGGCTTCTACTGTCTCCTACTGCAGTTAACAAAAACTTTGTATTATGGCTTCTGTATCAATACCAACATATTTACAGAGGGCCCAAAAATGCCTTTCTGCATGGAAGGCAACAGTGGTGACAAAGATGACAAAACTTTGGTGATTTGCACTGGAAAAAAACCCCAAGAATGCACTTTCTGTCATGCTACTCCTTGCTGTATCCCCTTTTGTAGTAAATTACTGGAGTAACTGGGAAAAGTATGTATTGCCTTGAAATATTTTGTTACTAGACTTTAAAAAAAAAAAAAATTATCATGCAAGGTCATGGTTGCTCCCCCAAACAGTTAAAAAAGGTGACCTGCCCAGTGTGGCTGGGTGGCAGCACACGAACACAAAGTCAGGGTGACGCCGCAAGGCTCAGCACTGACTTGGTAATTCCCTTGAGACAAAGTGTCTCTGTCCCCCATGAAATGGTCTTCAGATTTTAATAAGTGTGGTCTGAACATCATCTGACATTTGCAGGCTCTTCCTGAACGTGGGAACAAACATGATTATCCCTGAAGGCTCTGGGTGACACACAAAGATTGAGCAACTTTTTCATGACAGGAATCCAACAGGAACTCATGAGGAATCCCAAACCTGGATCTGTTTGGGAGGCAGATTTTGTGTGGCTCAGGCGTTCAGGGTTATTGTGGGCAGATCCAGTTTTGTGAAACAGGAAAATTCCCTAGGAACCAAGGAAACCCTGGTAAATCTCTGCAAGACATTTTTGTTTTTTTATAATTTGGAGCTACTGTAAAGTGAGTGTGGATATTAATGTGTTCTCATGGAATTACAGTGAAACTACGTGGGAGACTTAGCAGTTTTTAACACAACACAAATGCTCATGTGGAAGTACAGAAGGGTGAAAAATTGTGGAGAAAAGCAGCAAAGAATCCCACTAAATGTAAAAATATAAAACCCTGAGCAAACAAAATCAAACTACAAGTTATCAGCATGGGTTTGTCAAAGTTGCACAATCCCAGTGTTCTGAGGCGTTAATTTCTAAGTACCATATTAACACTTTTATGCATCAAAGGACCATTTTGGCTGGATGTTTTTTCTCCTTTCACTAGATGGCAATATTGTATTATATTCCAGTATGTAAGCAACGTTTAAATAGACAGGTCACAAAGATAGCCAAGTAAACTGTATCAGTGCATTAAAAAAATTAAGGGATAATTAAATTAAAAATTTACTTCAATAGCTTGCATTTCCACAGCTTGTCTCAGTAAGAATATCACTTAGGTTTTGTCTTTGATAAACCACGTGCCACTTCTTTGGTGGTATAGTGAGATTCAGTACTTTTTCCCCCCGATGGTATCAACCCTCCCTCTGCAGCTCCCATTGAGAGGGATTGCCAATTCCTGTTTCTGTGCACACCAGAACTAAAGGGAAACCAAAGACTCAGTGCAAACACAATCTTATCATTCAAAGTCATTAGCACAGTTTCCTCATTCCTCCTGTATATATGTGGTGGCATTTGTTTGGGATCCCTTCTCTGTGACCTTTCTGGTCCTTACAGCTCACTGAGTTTTCCCTTACCTCAAGAAGAAGTCACATGGAATTAATTCTCCTGAGCCTTAGATTAAAGATGTGTTTGTTCCCACTCTTTTCCTGCATCTTTAGAGCAAGAACCAGGTGAAGCAGGAAACATTAGACGAAGCAGAAGACTGATTTATTGGTTAAAGGGGAGGAAAATGTATTACAGAAGAAGAATGAGAAGGCTACAGTGACAGAACCTGCATCTGAGGTGTGTTCTAAACATTAATTGGACCAGGAAACAGAACCTCAGTCAAGCCTGCATGCTCAGGTCATTAAGCGAAAGATTTATTTGTAGTTTTTTTCAGATTCACTAGCTGTGTACCCTCGACAGGAATGATTGAGAGCGTTTGATTTCAGGTGACTGAACACCCATTTGCTTCGGGCATGTTTCTGGTTGGTAGGAAATAAGGTATTTAAGATTCAGCTTTTGAGAGCTGGCAAGAACTAGTGCTAGTGCACACAACCTGCAGAGTCTGGAGAAATTGTTTTAATGATGAAAGGTGATTAGGAACCAGTCCTGATGGCAGCAGTCTCATTTTTCTTCCACAAAGCTACTCTTTTCCCCTGGTAAACTTTTATATGGTGGCAAATCAAAGCAGTCTGAAAAACAGTTCTCTGCCTCCTGGTCCACTTGCTATCAAAAGGGCTTGAAAACTCTCTTTGACTTTGAAAAATTCATCTGGTGTGATCAGGACAGGTTTGACTCTGGTACTGCAGCTGCAGCATTTACTGCAGTAGGAGACCCAGTGCTTGACAGGAAGGGGAGCACTCAAGGAAAGCAGCAGCAGACACACACATCTCCTCTGGGCACCCTGCACTGATAGCCAGACAAAGAATTCCAGGAGACACCCAAGAATTTTCAGTCCAGCCCTGACTTACTAATGACTACACATGTTACAGCTGTAAAGCAAGGCAGTAAACTTTATATCAGAGCTTATTATGAGCTATTCATTTCCTGGCTCAATTCAGAGATCATTATAACATCTAAAAGAACTGAAAATGTCAGATGTGGATCTCTAAGTGGCTCATTCTAGATACATATCACTATTATTCTGTTGATATAACAGGCAACCATGCAACAGAGTCAATTTCAGATCTTTTATTGACCTTTCCTACAATTTAAGTCTTTACTTTGATCATTGCTGCTTTCAAGATATCCACTCTAATTAATTTTAAAATTGTGTTTTACAAGCTAAAACTTTTGTTTCTTTTTGAATTTATGTCTGCATTTGGTTTTAGCATTTCTTCCCCCCTCCCTCCCTGTTACATCAGGTGTAATCAAAGACATTAGCTCTGCTTACAAACCTTGTCCTACAAAGGACTCTTTGTATCAGCAAAATACCACTGACACTTTCCCTGGGAAGTGGTGTAGTGAAAATTCATGATAACAGAATATACCTAATCTAGTTCCTTACTGTTATTGCCTTATGCAGTAACATCATCCATTTGGCCACACACTAGCACAAAGGTAATTGGATTTTGGCTATCACTAATTCCAGTGGCAAGCTGTGGAACCTTACTACTAATCAATTAGAAACATCTTTTGGCTTATAGTGAGATTTTGTACATGGACAATCCACTTATTTTTCTCATTTCGTCAGTGACATTTATTCTGAGCTTCTGCAGTACTCAGGAGAAGCAATCATCTTTCACATGGCTGAAGAAATTGTTGGTGTCTAGGCTGTTTACATAAAATTGCTCCATTCCATTTTATGCATGTCCCAGTTTGCATCCATCTGTATTGAGCATGAGACACCAGTTATAAACTGTGTTCAGGGGTCTCTCTGCACTTACTGTGCAATGAAATAAATTCCTGGAAGGAGTAATTAATATTCCTGGAAGGAATAATTTAACTAATATGGCTTCATAGCCTCATAATACACTGTAGAAACAATGTAGAAATAAAGATTTTTAGGAACTACTTGTTTGCCACAGTGATCTTGGCATATTATTCTCTTCTGGATTGGGCCTTTGTGACAAGCACCAAAAAAAAAGGGATAGCAAATAGTTGTCCTGTTCAAGAAATAGTTCAATGCCTGTGTTCCATTTCAGGGTTCTAATGCATCATCACATCAGCTTCAGACATGGAGGGTTATTTCACTCCAACACCTTTTTTTCTCACTACTTCCTATTTTCTTATAGGAGAGAAAAAAAGAGAAAGGAAAAGCCTCATGAATCCAAAGGCTAAGGGTATGTTTTGCTCTTTCCGAGAGGTTAGAAGAAGGTGAGGCTAAGGAGTAAACTTAATGGATCATTTTTAGTATTCTGTTTGAATAAAATTTAAATTAGAGAAGATCTATACCACAGTATTTTTGAACTGCAAGATGAAGGATACTATAAAACTCCTCCCTTGCTTATTAAATTGGTAATAGAATAACAAAAGGAAAAAATGCATCCTCATTTAAACCCATATTTAGTATGCAAATCACTAATAAGGTGAGTTTGCCAAATCTCTGATGCAAATTGTGTATAAACTTGCAGGGTGAAGTAATAAGTGAAAAAATGATTTGGGCTTTAAGCACTTTACAGCCTTTTATACCAAACTTCCACACACAATTTACTGCAGTGGTATAACACCATCTCTACCCTTACAAGTGCTTTTAGTGAATACTGGAAATGCTTTCTGCATATCAAACATGCTCACATCAAATTCAAAGAGTGAATGGCCATTCTGGCTGGCCTGTACGTCAAGACAGTGCTGCAGAACTGCACTAGCAGCCTCATTATTGCACACTCCTGACTTGGGACTTGGGTCACCAGAGGAGCTGAGAATGCACCCGACAACTTTGGGTGTAATCTCTGGATATTTGGGCTTAGGAAGTTGCAGTGACTCCAAGCAGAGCTCTCAGGTGTGTCCTGCTAGCTGTAAATAAATGGAAGGCAGCAGAGCAAAGAGCACAGCTGGTGCTGGTGTGGAGCAGCTCGTTCATGTTCTCTGGGAGGGCTGAACCACCACCCCAGAGCAGCCTCAGGAAGGGACAGCACCACCAGTGACACTGCAGGGCACAGCTTTATGCAAACTCCTGCAGGCAAAAAAATATCTGAAAACTACACTTTTCAAAGAACTTACCACCCCAAGATGTAAATTTAACAATTACCTGTCAAAATAATTAAGGAGGACTACATTTTTTATTATATGCTGGATCTGTGATGAATTTTTGGGAATTCTCTGTAATCCATGACAAGGGCGGGGCGGGGGAAGTAAATCACATTGCAGTCAGCTGATCCCATGACATTTCTTTCATTTAAGGTCAAAACCTCATTATTTCAATATAATGAAATTTAGAAGTAGACATTGGTTTCGATTTGCTTCTAACCTAAAATTCCACTTGGAACATTAAATGAAGTCACAACTTAATAGTGGTTCCTCATACAAATGGCAGAAAACATGGATGGCCAGGGCAGCAAATGCCACGCCTGATTTTTAAGATACTTAGATAATATTTATTAGATTCTGAAGTGAGTTTGATGTATTCTACTGAGTTCAACACTGTTTCCTTATCAAAAATCAGTTCCTTTACTGCAGTGATAACTGCTATTCACAATCTATATCTGTTGATGTTTTGAAGTCTTTATTGGCAAAGAATATTTAAATAGGGATTCAAGCAGCTTTTTTTTTATTCCAAGACTGACTTCTCCAAACTACATATTAATTTAAATTACCAGTTCTTGAGGATGATTCAGGAAACCATCAGCTACTCTAAACAGCCCCCCAGAGCTCCCATTCCTCAGACTTTGGCTTTATCCTCATGAAAAGGCTTCAGACAATCACTGTGTTCTTGAGCTCCTTGGGAAGGAAAGGGACAGGAGAGCAAATGGAGCCAACGAGACAGAGATCACAAATTAAATTACCAGGTATTATAAGGCAGCAATGTAATTATAGATTATGGAACTTCAAAGCTCAATACTCATGTAATCTTCCCCATTTTCCTATAAAATATATTTAACATTAAAAAAAGACAGGGAGGTCTCATCCTGAGGTCTGCTAGATTTTAAATACCTATTGATGAGGATGACTGAGGCATTTCAGTGCCTGTGTGGTGCACAAGGGGATCTTATCAGCTCCCTCTTGCTCTGTTACTCTTTCATGTCTGGTCCAACTTGGGCAGCTTGCTCCATTTTTGGGGGAAAGTTCTGCACTCTCAAAGCTGCACTTCCTCTCTGCCCCTTCCATTCATCACACTTCTGTCACCTCTCCCAGCCTCAACTCCTCCTTTGTTAGAAGGTAACAGAAATACAAACCCCAATGTTTGAACTATTGAGTTGTGAGGGGTTTGGAATGCAGGTTTTTATATCTAACAGTAGCTGGGTTCTCCAGATGGAAAGATGATGCTACAAAGCACAGCACATATTTGTCTTCATGAATTTCTGTTGTTATGTCTCTGGCTGAATATTCATTATGAATTGATCAGCATATTTTATTGGTATGTCTCACACAGATTGTTTCTGGCTCTTGTTGCCTATCAACATGTTGATTCACCAACTGGTAGGCCATTTAATTTATCAGCTGTTTTTGGGGCTAATATTTAGAGGAAAAAGAGCACAAAAATAACTAAAAGAAACCCCCAACAGAATAATAAAAGAAATCCCCTATCAACTATTGTATTCAGTAGTGGCAAAGAAGTGCATCACTGTCTAAGCTCAGCCTAATCAGCAGCCTGCAGTGTCAATATTGCCATGTTACAGCACTGCTCCAGCTGACCCAGGCAAACAGGACTGAGGCAGCAGCTCCTATCTTCCTCCCCCAGACAGGCAGAGCAGGAACAATCCTGAATTGTTTATAACAAGTCTCTTAACTTCACATCCAAAGTGTCCTGCATGACACTCAGAGCTGCTGCTGTGTGCCAGAACAGACACCAGGACAGTGAGATGACCTCAGATCACTGAGGTTCCAACCTTGCTGATGGCACTTGCAAATATAACTCTTTAGAAAAGCATGCCTCAAAGTCTGCTTTTGAGCCACTCAAAAAAACTGCCTTATTTTTACCGTGTTTGGTGCAAATACAGAGCAATAATAACCCAGGTATCACTGTGTGTTACACCACATTTCAGTCAGTCCGTGGCCCTTAAATATTTTCAGTGTCAAATGACAGTCAGATTATATATACACCTCATAGATGTACACATCATATAACATATGATATATACACATCATAGAGCACTTGCTGTTTTGATACATGTATGTCCAGTTCATTGGAGAATCATTGGCTAATTAACACTTCCAAACTGATTCTCCACTCAGTCAAAACCTTTTGCCATCAGGGGCCTCCCAAATGAGCCTTGGAAGGAAATGTTATTTCCTGTTATTTCCACAGACCTGGAATTAACCTGCCCAGAATCAGAGAGCAAGTGTGGCAGACAAGTTGCTCAAGCGAAGCAACTTAAGAGCAGTTAAAAGTCTGGTCAGAGCTACAAAGTTCCTTACAAGTCTTTACATTAATTTTTTCCAGACGAAAAAAGATGTTCAAGAAGATGTTTAGTTTAGTCCCAGGCCTAAATGTTAGAATCTCACATTTTTGTCCTAAACTGATAAGAAATGATCTGGGGAGGTTTGGTCAAAGGTTGGACTCTGATCTTGGAGGTCTTTTCAAGTCTCAGTGGCTCCATGATAAAGAAAGGCCATCCAGAATCATTATTCACACACATGGAGTCCAGACCATTCTCATTTGCACAAAATACAGTGAAAAACCACACAGCTGAGAGCTGCTCTGACAGTAGCAGCTAAATGCTGTCAGCTAAAGCCTATTTTACCCAGGGATTAATTAAGGAGGTATTTAACTCATGCAGGAGAGCCTTTTCCAATTTGAAAGAAGAGGGTACAGACCTTGCATAAATGAAAATGTGATGTGACTTGTCATATAAAAACCTAAACTTTAAGGATCATCTCTTCTTTTTAGATAGTCACACTGAAATTCATGATTTCTTCCAATACGGATATCCTTTCAGGAAAAGCATATAGTGCTGCTAGGGAGGAGATAAAGGCCAGGGTCAAAAAATGCCAGTCATCTGCTGATGAAGTTAGGGCAGTAGGATGCATAAATAAAATAATGAAGTTATGCAGAACATCCCAATGCACCTTCCTAAAAATGCAGGGATGTTTGAAGGAGAAATAAAAATGATAAATTGGAACGTCCATGAGAAAATGAGCAGCTCCCTATTTAAGCTTTACTAGACCCCTGTTCTCATGCACCACAGCCCATCCTTTAAGGTGGGTAATTGGCAAACTGGCAAAAGTTTTTCAATACTGAAAACTGTCACTGTTCCAAACCCATCCCAAACCTTTGGATTAGATTTCCAGATAATCTATCTTAATGACTCTTTAAATACCATAGGTTTTCACTCTTGGTGGCAATAATTTGAAATTATTATTAAAAAAATTTAATTTGTTTCAGCTTAAGTTCATGTTTCATGTGAGAACTCAACTGCTATGCTGAAACGTTTGTCTAAAATCAGCCTTAGAGAACAAAAACTGAAGATTTTTTAAGATAAATGTTACGATTTGGCATTTTATGAGTGAGCAGCACTTAAAAGTGAGAGCATTAGAAGGTTATGCCCAACATCCCAAAATTGCTTGCGTGTCCTGCATATAATTCAGATTTAAGAATTGATTGCTATAGCAAACCACGAAAATCCAGTATTCAATTTACTCACAAAGAATAAGTCACAAATACATTCTGCAAGGACACCTGTCTGTTGTTACAGCCACAGACAAATCAACATTTTGGTATGGAAATAAGAAAAAAATTTCTCCAACATGATAGTCAGTGAAATCCTCAAAATATCTGATCGTTTGGTTCTTAAACATTTCACTGCTGCAAGCTCTTTTCATAGAGAATTGTGTTCACATTAAATTGACAAGGGCAGTGGAGGGGGATGGACTCTGATCCTTCCATCAACAGCGCTCAGTTGTATAAAAATATACAGAGAAACTTGAATGTTAGAAGGAAATTCAGTGATTTTCCTCAAGTGATTCTTGCAAATACTTTTCAGCTGTACTTCTCTGCACTAAAATTTACATAACAATATGAAATAATAATAAATAGTGTCTCTGCAGCTAAAATACAGGTACATATGACATTTTGTACACATTCAGTTTGCTCTGGAGGAGAAAATACAGAATCACTATCAAGAACCCTGAACATTTATTTCATAAATTCTAAATGTGTTCACCAGAGAGCAAGAGATATGAATACCTGGAGCTAACTCAATTAGACATATGACAAACATTCAAAAGTGTTGTGGAAAACAAGTTTTGACTGCTTTATTAATATTTTTCACTGGCAGAAACATTCAAAATGCCAGCTGCAAAAGTTACATTTTACTAATACTTCCATTATGCATCTGAAAATAAAATAAATTGTGCACGGCGACATCTCAAAACTGAATTAACCAAATCACGTCATTCTGGGAACATAATTTCTGGAGAGCTGAGATGCTTCTCAGATAAGCAGACATAAAAATTTAATACCTCCCAGCACTTGATTCAGCACAAAAGAAATTTCAGGATCTGCTGTAACTTGACATGGGCTACATTTGTATTAATACAACCACTACAGCATCACTTTAAATGTCAGTATTGTTATTCAGCATGATTTCCTCTGTATGATGGCTCAAGTCAATTATAATGACAGATAGCATCCTACTGGCTTATTTGATTACCTCTGACCTTTTAACAGCTGCAGAAAGCCAAAACAGCCTGGAAGAACTCATGCATATATGACACAAAACTGGAATTTCATATCTGAGCCATAGTCAAGAAGTCATTGAATGTCAGCAGATTTCTGACAAAGCCTATAGCAAATAATTTTTTAGATGGTTTGGCACCATGAGAGCCTGTCATTTATTATGGCTGAGTACTGACAGGGGACATAAACTTGATTAATTTTATATCAATACATGATATGAAAGTCATTACAACATACAGTTCACTTTAAAAATTTGGAATCCACTACCCAAAGTAACTATTCATTTTGAGTATTATGTCTTTTATCAGAAATTTGGTTGGATGATTTAAGGCTGGGCTCACAGGGAAACAAAAATCAATATCAAGTGCAATTGTGTATATTAAAAAAATGTATTTATTTTTGAATAACACATTACCAACCAACTGCTCAGAGAAGTCTCACACCAATCCCACATCCTCTCTCATTCCTCTGACCTGATTAGTCAAATGTGATTCTGATAACTAATCAAAAGCTGATCTTTGTGTTGCTAAAAAACCCAGAAACACCCAACCCATCCTCATGCTATTCTGAAAAAGCCATCCAAAATGAAGCTGCACCTGCTTCTCACAATAAGCTGGTATTAATTCAAATTGTCTTCAAAATCTTCAACTAATTTTCACGAAATTTTTCAAACTGATAATATTGGGTAAAAATGGTTTTAAATTCTCTGTACCAAAAAAACCCCACCAGAACAGAATAAAATGGAAATTTGACAGTTCACAACTGAGATGAAATCCCAGCTTGGGAAAATACCACAACCACCAATATCTGTACCTGGAGCACAGTTTCCTGAGAAATCAGTGGGACCATGAGTTACCTCTTTTGGGAGTCAGCTGAGAGGAGGAACACTACACAGCAGCTCAAGGTTACATTTATTGACAAATGAACTTTAAAGATGAAAGCCAAAAATACCAGAATCAGTTGACTTCTAAAACTTATGAACAACTATATTTGTAGTGTCTGGCTAACTGAGAACAAAAAAGAGAAAAGTAAAAAACATCTACAGAGTTTTTTGTCCTGCCTATTGTCTTCTAAAAACTAATTATGCCAGCTCATGCTTCAAAGGGAAAGTTGTTATTTCTTGGTTGCTTGCTTTAATTTACAAACTTTTCTTTGGGAGCTCATTTTCAAAAAAGGGTCTGCCCAGGTGCTCCTAAAGGTCTCATCACACCCACATGTGTGGGATTTTCTCACCTCCTTTGCACAGTTGTACATTTCTTGGTGCTTGGTCAATCCCTGACCCTGAGGGCTCTGCCCTGCTCTGCAAAGTGCTCACAGTAAAAACAAGGACACCTGACTCAATGGAATGGGGACCTTCACTCCAATGAGTTTCAGAAAAATAAATATTGAAGAGATGAAAGAATGCAATTAGGATAGTAATACATCTCAAACAATGTTAATAACCTTTAGAAGCAGAGAGAATACCCAGTTTATTCAGCTATCATAAAACAAATATTAAACATACTCTGGGAAAAAAAGAAAAGATATGTAATTTCTGCTCAGAAAAGTAATTAAAAAGTGAACAGAATGGCTTGGCAGCTGCTCAATAATCCCCTCCAATATCTCAAACAGCCCATACTGGTGCAAGATGCTCCACCCAGCCTCACCAGATAAGAATATTACTGCAATCAACGGAATGCATCCAATTTACTTAAGGTCTTGCAGCTACAGAGCAGAACTAATACAAGTTTCAAGAGAAAATTTGAAATATTCACATATTACACCTAAAAAGAGTAACTGAGAGGTTTGTGGCAGAATGCATTATTGTGTTCCTTCAAGAAGGAAAACAAGAATTTACTGATTGTGAGGCCCAGTGCAGTCAATACATGTCTGCAAGAGTTCAGCAGTCTCCCCTCTGAAATATGCTCCAGGAAGGGACTGCTGTGTGTAAAGCTCTGTATAGATGCCATAACATCTATTACAAGAGAAAAGTCAATTAATGTGCAATCCAAACCTCGCTTTGGAGTTTATCTGCACACAGAATTAAGTCAGTAGCAGTAAGAGTATGCTATTTCCTCCAACAGTGGAGAAAATGAGGATGGTTTAATCAATATTATGACAATTTAAGTTTTGCTACCCTACTAGTCAACTCAGTAGACACTTATTGTGCAGGAAGCAATGTATTGGAAACAGGATAGTCAAGCAGAAAAGACCAGTTAGTGGCTTCCTAGGAAGCCAATTCTATTGCATATTCCAAGAGATGCTTTACAAAAGAAATGCTCCTTGGAAGCAGGCTGGCAGATATCCTAAATAGCAGAGATTTAAAGTTTTTGTTTGCCTTAGGGTTTTTATTTAAACCCTCAAGTTTTCAGGGTGAAAGAGCCTGTCCACCTTCACTGTTTATGAGCCAAACCTCTCCCCAGACAAGTGCATCAGCCCTGGGTGTTTTATAGAGATGGAAAATGGAGACAGGAAAGGTCACAGCAGCACCAGGGTGCAGCTCCTTGCTTCTCTGCTTTGTGCAGGTGAAGCCAATGAGGTGCTGTCACTGGTGCCTTTTGGGGCTACCTAAACACAGAGGGCAGACAGAACAAAGGGAATAAAAGCAGTTGTATTTATTGAAGGGCCTTCAGGTACATTTCAGGCAGACAAAGCCCCCCAGGTGCTACACCCTAAAATAGATGATGGGTCACAGGTTTCACACTTCTATAAGTTTGGTCCAGTTGCATATTGGGGATTAATTATTTAATTACAGCTTCAGATAATGAAGTCATTTACCACAAATTTTCTTCCCCTCAATTCATTTTTGTTTTACATTTCTTGGGGCCTGAAGCAGTCATGAGTGCAAGTCCTGGAGAGGAATTGTTGTGTCTGCCCAAAATGTGAAGACAGCAGCTCACACTGGATATGGAGTTTAGAGTTATACACTAAAGAATTGCAGGATTACAAATATATGAAAATATAAAAGCTCAAATCCTAAGGTAGCACCACAACAAACACCACAGAGAGGGAAGTTTCTTTTTGCTATGGTCTTGCACTTTGTACCAGTCCACTCCCATGTGCTTCCACTTCACAATTTAGAAGCCAAGATTGTGTCTTAGATAATGACTATGAAAAGTTTGAGAACCAGTTATTTTTTGAGGACAGCTGAAACAAGGAATGGAGCATGTAAGGTTTGAACTGCAATGCTGAGGCCTGCCAGCTTCATTTTCACTCCTCATCTTAAGGTGTGCAAAACAGGGGGAGAAGCCCAAAGCCAAATCTACAGTAGAGAACTGAAAATGGGTCCCAAAGTGCCTTAACTAACCTCATCCTCCTTTTAATAATCTCCCTAAGCTTCCACAGAAAATACCTTCCTTTGTTTTTAAAACAGAACTGCAAGCCAATTAATGCTTTGCACAAAAATTGTTGTTAAGGTTGTTTTTCAAACTCAAAGGGTGATACTTTACAGTAAATGGACTTTATTTAATGCTCAATTAAATTTTAATTGCTTGGTGACACTATTCATAATCATCAAACTAGCTAATGTTTATTAACAGCCATTTCTGATAGAGTATAGCATCTCAGATTTCCACGTGAATTTGGGAAGACAAAAATAAATTTGATACAGTTGCCAGCTGAACAATCACATTAAACGCAGCTCTCGCTTTAATGCACAGGTGGCTTGAAGGTATTTGAAACTTTAAAACAAATAAAGTACAGGTAATAAATAAAATGTAGATATTAGGGCAAAAAACATCTCTCAGACCTTGAAACCACTGAGACAGCACCAGAAAATATATTGGAAGTCACTTCACTGCAAACACCATAAATCATCAAGGAATTACGACCTCATAACAACTGCTTAACATCAGACATTTTATACACCCCCATCCTAATTTAACAAAGTTATTCTCCAACAGGCACACATTTTAGCACTCACCTCACTATCAGCAGGCTTTCCTCGTGTATTTCTCCCGTGGCAAACTCAAAGCCTCTGAAGGAGCTTCTTCCCTTTCTGCCCTGTGGGCTTTAGGCTTTCCCAGAAGCTGCTTCTAATTGGCAGTTTGATGCTAACTAGGGGAAGTAATTAAGCCCTTCATCATTCCCCACTGACCTACTGCCTTGTGGGTCACGCATTTCCCACTATGAAGATCAGGTGTTGATAGAAAAACAGAATACAGTGAATAAGCATTTGAAACATGGCTTTAATGTGTGCATATAATCAACATAGGAAATTCAAGTTACTGCCACATCAACTAGGTTTTTAACTGTAGGCATCATGTGTGGGCTGATTTTTTTATTCAGTTTTTCATTGTGTTTGGGGGAACTGAGGTGATGACCATCCTGGCTTCTACTGTGAGAACTGCACAGAAAGCTAATTGTGGCTTTGAGCAACTCAGTTCCTCTAGGAGTGAACACATTTATCATGGATAGGTGTGAGAGCAGGTCGTGAATTGCTCTGGAGAGAAGGGAAAGTCTTTTTCTGTCATCAGTTTTCCACATTTACAAACTTCAGCTGCTCTCTTCATTTCAATGCATGATTTTTATGCATTGGAACCATTTAACCATAAAAATAAAAATGTGCTTTTTTCACTCCTGTTTCACTCCAGAGAGTCCCTGAGGAGGTCACTGTGTGCAGTTGTCTTTAGTGACCGATGTCCTCACTCTGATTTTTGGGTGTCCCAAGAGGTGAGCTCTGCTGAAGTCACCTGCAGTCATCTCACACAGGAGTTTCCAGGTGCACGTCAGCAGGCTTAGGACAACAGAGAAGAAGGTAGGAGTGAGATGATTTAAAGGAATTTATTTGGCAGTTGAAGGGGAAAAGTTCCCTCTTCCCACAGCATGAAGGTGCTCTAGGGCATAAACCATTTCCATGAAGGTATTTTCATTTTCATCTGTGGTGATACTTTATCAGCCAATAGCAGCATGAACCATAAATGGTTCATTTCCTGTTGCAATGCTTTAGTGTGTCCTCTTCTGAGCCATGTTTCATCTGGTCCTTCCATTAATTCAAATAATCTACCAAGAGCAATATTTCTTGATGTCAATTGCTGGCTCCCTGCCAAAAGGCAAAATTAAATTCTATGCAATTTTTTAATGTAATAAATCCATTATTTGATGCAATTCACATCTAACCCAGAAAATAATTTTTAATCTTGTCCAGAATTCATTTGGCCAAGTTCATTTTAGAAATCATATTCTCCTCTCTAGTACACATATTGTGAACACTTAATATTGCACACTTGAGCAGTCTCACCTTTACCAAGTATACTCCTCAGGCCTTATCCATACTGTCAGGTAAATGATTCTCAACAAGAAATTATCATCTGAACTCTCATTCAAAACTGTGATAACTTTATTTTTTTAACATGTGTTCATTCTCTTAAAATTGCTTCTTTAATAATTAAAAGTGTTTAAAAAAAACCTTCCTTATTATTTTGCAGTCCTTTACACATCATTTAAAGAGATCAAAAGTTTTTCCTTAGGCTCAGCAGGTTGGTCAGAGGACTGGACCCTTGTTGGGACAGGAATTAGAGAGGCACCATCCTCTCAGATGAGCTCTGCGAGGTGCCCTGGACTGAGGTGCTGGGGAAGGCACAGGGCTGAAGAATCTCCTGGGCTGCCTGGATTTATCTTAAGAAGTTGTTGCATTAACTTGATTAAAACACACGAGTTGCAGAGGGAATGGAAACGCCTGAGTCCTCATTTCCAATGAGTTCACTGGGAGCTGCCTCCCTGCCCCTGGAGTGCATTAATACCTCAGATATTTTGATAGCTGAGATAGTGCCACACGAAGCCAGCACGTACCACGGTCCCCAGCTACATTTAATTAGGATAGCAAGCGTGTATATATATATTTTCATTCTGTTCATACATTATGATTGAATACTTGTCAACCCACAGCACATTTCCAAAAGTGGCTGAAGGTTATTGTTGTAAGAGAATAGCAAGTTACATGATAGTCTTCCACAGGGCTTGTTAACATTATCAGAATTACTGGTGAACAGGAAAAGTTATCCCTTGGGTACAGGATAAAGGAGTCTAAAATGCTATTACCTTCCTCTTAGTAGCTCTTTCAATAAAGGTCTTTTTAAATAAAGTCAAGAAGATGACATAGCTCTTTTCAGTTTTCCTGCGAAGTAATTACAGCTGTAGATCCTTGACTTTTTGTGCAATTTCAAATGAAAATTAACCAGTGTTAAATATCGATTGCTTTTCTCTATCATTAGGCTTAATGAACTAAGCATTAATACTGTCAAAACGACATCTGGTTATTTTAAAAATTCTATAAGGATGTGTCAGCAGTTATTCCAAGGGCTATTTTATACACAACTTATGAAAAATAGAAATACCGGATTATTTTCAATCCCAACAGCTTTCTGTAATGCCTTGGAATGAAATAACAGCTTGCTCTTTCCCAAACGAGCAGCTGAGGCTGGAGGTGGCACTGTTTCCCTTCAGGAGAAAAGTCAATCCCAGGATGAATTAGAGTCCAACACACCCTGGTGCAACTGGTGAATTTATGCAAGGGACACAGCTCTTAAGGAACATAATTAAACTAAACAGATGCCAGATACACATTCTAAATCCTCTGCTATAGTCCTCTATATAGTATAGGATATGCCATCCCATTTCTGTTTGGACTGCAAGTAATTTAAGAATTTGAAGATCAAGACTCTTCAGCAGATTTACTTAGATTAAAATTTAATGAATTAATGAATTTAATAACCTTAATTGGAAAAAATTAGTTTAAAAGACACAAGAGAGTGTAGAATTCTGCAAACAGGACTTGCTAAACCCCTCCAAAGGGTTTCTGCAGGTAGCTTCATTTGGGATTAGCCTTATAATTATAATTCCCTATCATTTCTATTGTCTTGGCACGTCATTCCAGCCTGCATCCATCTTTACCTCAGGAATAGTGACACAATCACATTTTGAAAATAGATAAGGCAATTTCTCCACCATCAGGCAATAGACAATTTAAATCTAGGAAATTCCGTCTTCAATACTACTCCCTGGCAAGGCCCTCAAAACATAAGCAACCATTTCTCTGTATAAATATAAGTATTTTTTATTTTGAGTTTTCCTCTTAGATATTCTCAATTTCTTTCTCAAAGTGTTTATACTTACCTAAAAGTTTGCATGAAAGAAAACAGGTTTCTGTCTGTCAAAATATGGGCTGACTATGGATTTGTGCAATTTAAGCAGTTCGAATTTCAGGTGGAAACTCAAAAAAATCTATTGTCAAAGTATCCAGAAAGGAAACCATGTTCTTGATGTCGCAAGAGCATTACACAGGAAATTATAAATTAGAGAACTAGGGGCAGCAATGGCAGAAGAGAAGAGCGTCAGCCGCAGGGGGAATGAAAGGAGCTGTGCCATCCTCTGCCTGCCCAGACCCTCATTAAAGACACTGAGAAATGTGTTTAAGGTCGTGTCTCATTGCTGTTCCTGCAATGCCTGTCCCTGGCCTTTCTAGAGGCCCCAGTGAAGAGAATCCTCCAGTTCACAGTGCTTTGGGGTCGTTCCCTCCTTGGCTTCATTCCTGGGGGAGGGATTCTGCTTCAGATTCTGCTGCTGTGAAGATCCCACCCTCCACATCCCATGTCCCTGGGTGTGAGCACACAGGACAGGAGAGCAGGCTGACAAAGGGGGGACATCAGGAACCTTCACTCTGGTTGTCGAAGGACTCAGAGAGTGCCTGAGGGGGCAGGGAAGGAGACAGGGACAAATCTGAGCCACTCCAGCAAGGAGCTGCTGTTAGATCATTTACAGTTTGTTACAGTTCCACCATATGATGTTTTTTGCAATTAGAAAAGCTGCCAAAGACCTTTCCAAATCCACCGTGCCAGGCTGAGAGATCCTTGTGTGGTCCTTGGGGGCTTGGGCAACCTGCTAAACCCACACCTGCAAGGTAATGTAAAAATAAAGATTATTTTTTCGACACGAACACAACAGGTGAAGATTTTGTCTAGCTAGAATTAAAAGTGCATGCAAATAAATCAGTTTCAAATTTTAAAAAAAGGAAAGTAAAAGCATTTCAGTGCTTGCTTCCATCAAGTGGAAAAGGAGTCCAACTTTCTTAACAGGTATTTTAGTTGTGTTTCTTGGTGCAGTTTATTGAGCGAATGCATTCTGAGAGCTTTAAATTGAGATTTATTTGTCCTTTTGCTAATCATGAATCAACCTTCTTTTAGATCAATTAACTAAATCACTCTGGAGGCAGCTCAATGCATTCTTTGTGGATGAAAACCTTTGTTCTCTATTGCCCATAATATCTCTCCACCCCAATAAATACAATTAATAACCTACTTGCTCACTAGCGTTTGGAACTTCCAATGTTTCACAGCAATTCATTTCTTATGACTTGCTAACAAAAATAGATTTGAGTAAAACATCAATATTAATACGTGCTTACATTCTCCCTTCTGTTCTTTCAAAAGTACTTAGTTTTCACAAAGAAGTTTATAATGGTATTACTCATGTCACTATAAAACCTCAATGATTTTTAAAAAAAACTTACAAGTAAAAATATGTGACTACTGCAATGCATACTAGGGTTCTTTTTTTTCCCACATAGCATACATAAACCCAAAATAAATTTAAAGTTTCCACTCTGAAATTCCCAACTAGAAAACTCTATTTAATTACAGTATTTATTAGCACAGGAAAGTACCTGCTTCTAATTTCTTCTGCAGTTTCAGCAAGACAGGGCCCTTGATGTATTACATTTCCTGTAATAGTACTTATATTCTTCCTTTTGTTAAAAATCATCCTGAGACGATAATTATTCTAGCCCAGGGCCAGGGATTCAATAACAGCTGAGACAAACCATGGCCTGCCAAGAACGGGGCTGCTTTGCTTGGAGAGCTTTTGAGTCAATTTCCATTTAATCAAAGAGGCCGGAGGCGCTCTGGTCACCTCAGAACGGGATCCCACGTCAGCCTGGAGTTGTGTCAGGAGAGGTTCAGGGTAGATTTTAGCAAAATGTTCTTCCTCCAGAGGGTGCTGGCACTGCCCAGGCTCCCCAGGGAATGGGCACGGCCCCGAGGCTGCCAGAGCTCCAGGAGGGTTTGGACAGTGCTGCCAGGGATGGACAGGGTGGGGTTGTTGGGGTGTCTGTGCAGGGACAGGATCTGAACTGGATGATCCTCATGGGTTCTGTCCAATTCAGCGTGTTCTGTGGTTGTGTGAATGTGTGATTCTGTGATCGTGTGGTTCTGTGATTGTGTGTTTGATTGTGTGACTGTGCGACTCTGTGATTGTGTGGTTGTGTGATTGTGTGGTTGTGTGATTGTGTGATTCTGTGATTGTGTGGTTGGGTAAGTCTGTGATTCTGTGGTTGTGTGAGTCTGTGATTGTGTGACTCTTTGCCCTGTTTTTGAGGCCTGGTTTGTGGCACACCAGACGTGAAGTCGCCGATGGCTGAAGGTCCAGGGCCGCTCCTCACGGACAGTCCCCTCAGCAGGCCCCTGACCCTCTGGCACATCCAGCAGAACTTGGTGCCAGCTCTGCCAGGAGCACTGACAAGGTCTGATGCCAGTGGAAGATGGTTTTGGGACTGAGGGTCTGGTTTTGGCAGAGTGGGGTCTGCAGGCTCCCCCTGGAGAGGCCAATCAGTTCCAGACTGTTCCATCCTGCTCTCTAATGGCCCCTTTGCACTCAGGGCACAGCTGCAGCAGGAAAACTCTGGGAAAATGACTCTGAGGGAGGATGAAACAGTGCCTGACAGAGAGGTGTGAGAGGAAGAGTGTGTGAAACAGCCCTGGGGACAGCAGAGCCAGGGGAGAAGGAGGAGAAGAAGGTTCTCCGTGCCTGGAGCAGAGAGATGCTCCTGCAGCCCATGGAGGGAGTGGGGAGGAGCAGACACTTCCCTGCACCCATGACAGGGACTTTGTTCTGGTTACTGGTAAGGGATCTCCTTGTGTTCCTCTTGACTACAAAGCTACTTTGTGGTACTTCCTCCTGTGCTGTGGTGGGAGCAGCTGGGTGGGTGTCTGTCACTGGCCAAGGGCAACCATCAGAAAGGAGAACCCACAGATTGACTCTTTCCATCCTGGAGGATCAGGAGGGTAAGAGAATCCATGGAGAGCCTGGCACCAAAGCCTCTCTGCTGTGAGGTGCCCCAGGCCTGCTGGCTGGTGTGGCACCCCCAGAAGGGGATGGAGGAGCATCTCTCCCCTGTCACCTGCCTTGTTCACCTCCCCAAAATCCTTCACTCACTCGGTGTGGCACCCACAGAAGGGGATGGAGGAGCATCTCTCCCCTGTCACCTGCCTTGTTCACCTCCCCAAAATCCTTCACCTGGTCACCAAGGGACAGCACAGGAGCCCCTCTGTGGGCCAAGGACAGCTGTCCCACTTGCATTTGTCCTGTGAATCTCCTTGCAGGGGAACGTGCTGACTGCAGCAGGCTCGGTGACAGCCACCAGATCCAATTTGTGTCATCCCTGCTAAAATGCTGTGCCAGTGTGGCCTGGCCTGTCAGCTGCTGCAGGTAAGGGATGAGAAAATGAAAAAATGAATGGATGGAATACAAACTCCCCTCAAACATTGCTCATTTTATTTTGCCAGGCTGTGTTCATGTTCATTACTCCATATCCTCATCACTGCCCAAAATCTTTCCTCATCTGAAGTCAAAGGCTTTCATTATGATCCTTACTAAGATTGCACTGAAAACTGAATGTGGATGGTTGTTTTATTGCCTTTTTTATTTTTTAGAAATAAAATTAATGTTTCCGTTTGAAAGAACCACACCGAGGCCTCAACATTTTTTTTTTTTTAAATCTTTCAGGACGGAAAAAGTTATGGTTCTAATTCTCCATTCCACTGTGAAATGAGGATAGAAGGTAATATATTTGTTTCACAAAATTTTATGGGATTTCTAAGGTTCCTACAGCATTTGAAAACAAATTTATTCATGGAAGTAGATATACAACACATTGTTTTTCTTATGACAAAACAAAGTGCTAAAAATATCAGCACATTAAGCTGTAAAACTCAGAAATTAGTAAGGTTCATTGCAAAATTGACATATATTTCTGGGAAGAAGAGAATACAAAACTGTGATCAAACTGCATGTTCAAATCTGAATTGACAAGTGAGAGGCTTCAATAATAATAATAATAATAATAGTGGTGTTGAAAAACCAGCCCAACCACTGCCCTCTCCATGGCTGCAATGAGATATCTGTATGAATAAGGAATTTTACTGTTTTTGAGCTACTCTTTGTCATCTTCCTTTCCAAAAGCTATAGGGCTCTGGAGATTATTAACTTTTCCAGTTAATTAACCTAATTCATCATGCAATTTTAATGTCAAATGCTACACTATTCTTAACTCCCATTTCAAAGAGTCATCCAGGAATATATTAATTTTCTCATTTAACTTGTGTATTTTATGGCTTTACTATTTCTAGGTATTCTTAGGACTATTTTTTCTTATGTCTAAAATATGAACTCTAAGAAATATTGAACACCAGAGATCAATTTACTGATTCCCATAGGAACAAAGACATTTGTATATATTTATGCACTGGTCAATGCCTTGTATTTAATGTTGGTCTTTTCTGTCTTGTATACAAAATACTACCCAACATCAAGAAAATATTTTTATTCAACTCTTTGTTTTTAAATCAATAGTGACAAAATCAGTCTATTTAAGGTGAATATCTTAATTTTACATAAATTCTTAACTAAACACTAAATTACACATAAATAAGAGTATATTTTCAATTTTAATTTCTCTATTTATATCGATGGTATTGCTAGAAAACGCATTGTGCCTATTCATTTAAATAGTCTCAAAACTTGATTTGAGACCAATTTTTTGCTGTTTTTGTTGTCATTAAGGGTGTAATCTCAACCTGACTGCACTGTGCACTGCCTAGCTGAATAATAATGAAAGAACTACTGGAAAACAAAACGTGCATCTCCTGCTTCATCGCTCTGTACAAACACTACAGAGAGAAATATCAAAGGTAGCACGAGCTGCCTTTCAAACTGATCATGCCAGCAGAAAGTTCACTTGTGCTCTGTAAACTTTCAACATGGCTCTGGGGCACCACTGCAGCACCAAGATAAAAGCAGAGATGATTATCTGCACCTCTCAAAGAACACTCCACCTGCCAGGTGTCAGGAGGGTTTGGACCATGAGCAGTATTTTGCAGATTAGATGTCTATCTATAGCAGATAAGACTTTTTTTTTTTTTAATGAAGCTTGTTTCTTTTGTTTCTCAGGTGGAATTTCATTTTAACTCTCTTGGTATTTACAGCCTTGATACAATTTGTAAAGTATTTGTGTTCAGTTAATTTATTGTTCTGAAAAAAAACCCAGGAACTAGTTATTTATCCACTTATCAAAAGCACTCATGTTCCAAATATTCATTTCTTTTCCTTACACCTGTATTTTTCCTTCTTAAAAAATATCAGTGAACTACAAAACAGGGATCTCTAGGCAGATATTTCACTACATAGATTGGACAGTAGTTGAAAACATGAATCTTTTGTGATTAAGACCAATATCCAGGTTCCTATGGTGATATAGTGGTATCAAATACTGTGTCCAGTCCTAGGAGAGCTTTCCAGGCTGTGAACTTCAGCATGATAAAAGTGTTCTCAGACTCAAGGAGGAATTTTCTTCCTCTCTGAAGACTTACCTCCTGGTTAGGCAGGCTTGTGATACTTGCCTGCTGGAAAATTTTCTCTTTTATCTACTTCTAATTGGCTGCTTCCCACGGAACAGGAGCAGCAGGGAGCTCCCACAGGGAGCCAAGGTGGGCAGTGCTGGCTGATGGATCCAGCAGAGAGCCTACACCACCTTTCCCAGAATTTTTAATGCTGCGAGGAGGTGGTTCCTTTTGCAGGAAAATAATTCTGGAAAGAGAGAAGCAGAGTTTAATCATCCTTTTACCTGAGAATTCATAATTGTTTACAGGAAGTTTTCTCCTGTCCATGACAAACCCCTCGAGTTTGGCACTGTCACTTAAATTGTACTGAAAGCTGCACATAAAGCTGTTTACAGGGATTTTTTTAATTCAAGTCATTATGACCTAATGATCAAGCCATTACAGCAGAGTGCTAAAAGCAGAGACATACCAGCAGTAAATATAGCTTGCATCTATGCCAGATTTGGTTATCTCCTGCACTCTGTGTTATTGCTACAGTGAGCAATAATGTGAATCATCTGATTAGAGTCACTAACAAAATTCTCAACCTCAAAACTGATGAAGTCAGTGAAAACTCTGCCAGGATTTTACCTACTGTATTCAGCGCATCATATTTGCATTTTTATGCAATGCAGGATGCAATAGCTGCTTTTTAACCATATGCTTTTAAAAATCTAGTGAGCCCGTTTTTAGCAAAATGCATTTGGATTTACAGATGTTCCAGACTGAGCCTCTCTGCTCTGCTCAGGAAATGCTCTTCCTGTTATTATTGCATAAAGCCATATAAAAGTTTGAACAACAGTTGTATACCTTGTGCTACAGTGACTGGATTCAGTGTTTATAGGTTAAAGCTCCATTAGGGAACCAAGCACAGAAAAATTAGAAGGAGCTTTTTATTTTTATTTGTACTTACGTTTTTATTTCTGTATTTTACAATTAAATTCCTTGTTCAACCACATCCACAATATTACAAAACATCAGGTATCTGTGGTTTTATTGTCAGTCACCCACTGTTTTCCTGCTTGTGGAAGTCTCTTGGCTCTGACACTGGTAAATACCACAGAATAAACTGTTTCTATATTTAAATCTATAAGCACTACATGGTTAGCAATAACTGTTACAAGTATTGATTTTATCTTTCTCAGTTCAGGATAGTAATTCCATTTTCTGATTGCAACTTTGCTCAAACATTAAATTAGAAGATGTAGAAAAGCAACCCATTGTTGTAAAGTAATTTGGTGTGGTTTGGGGCTTTTCTTTTTTTTTCATTTGAAAACTTGCTTAGTTCTTGTAAATCAGCAACCACATTGGAAAGCAGCACACACCTGTGATGGGAACAAAACCAAGTGATTAAGAATAAACCACTCTAATGTCAGCCCACTAAATGAACTGAAATTGGAAAATACCTAGCAAAAGGTAAAAGCAAATATACAAAAAATCTAGTTTCAATTTATTGCACAGTCCACGTGACAACATTAGTGAATCCTGGGCTGCCATTTTCAGCAATACCTGTTTGCACATCCTGTTTCCTCAGTCTCCATCTGTCTTAGCCTCAATCCCAGCAACTGCTTCACAATTGGATATTAAAGATGAAGGAAAATTTCTCTGTGCCCTGGGTGACCCAAGCGTCATCATGACCTCAGACTTGAGCTGCAATAAGGAGAGCCAACCCCACATTTGTCAGTGATCCTATTCCTGGAGGAAGCAGGAGCCTTTCAAGCCCAGCTCTGCTCTGAGATGTCACTGAATTTTGTTTTCAGCTGCTTTTACACCCTTTGTAAATAACTTATAATGCATTCTTAGCCTTGAAATGCTAAACTGGAACCATACAAATGAGCTGGACTGTGCTCTAGTACAGAGTGGCAAATTAATGTATTCACAGCCATGATATTTGGTTTTAGGCATTGGTACAAACATAACCTGAGTCAATTTTGTTGATAAAATTAAAGGAACAGGTTATTCATTTGTTTAACAACGGTGGAATCAGTGAGATTTTTGACTTTTTTTTGTATATTCATCCTCTGTATGTACAATTTGGTCGGTCCAAGAGTACTGACAGAACTTCCAAACTGATTTGTATGTGGTGCAATGATCAGTTCTTCCATCAGACACCTCCCATAACAGGATGAAACAGTGCAATTACACAAAGCTCCTTCAGGAGCAAAACTGGTATCTAAAGAAGTCTGTAGCAGAATTAGCAGCTCTGGAAAATGAAGGAATAGAAACAAAATTCCCATCTTTGTCACGAACACAGTCTGTGGCTATAAGCTTCTAAAAATTATTTACCATAATTATATGTCAGAAGAAAATTGAATAAAAGATGTTCCAAAAGTGCAGCTCTTGGCATCAACAGACAGAAGAGCTGTGCAATGGATACCTAACAAGAAACCCCCAAATATCTCCAGATAATGGTGAAGTATTATAGATTTTAAAATATTTATAGTAATCAGAAAGCATTTTTCTAATCCAAACATGAAGATAATATTTCCAGTTTAAATACCATAGACCACAATTATATGTGCCCTTAAATGACAATAAGCAATCTAAAGGCTTATTACCCTACAGCAGCGGTGTCTTTAATTTTAATAAAAAATAGAACTGTGACATGCCTGACCTTATAAATAACATTGATGTAATAATTTTAAATATTATTTGAATGTCATAGTGATAATATCAGCCTATCTGAACCCATAATTAATACAAACTGTGAAATTCTGCCATTCTACTGAGTGTCTGGAAGAACACCAGCAAAAAGAGTAAGTGAAATGTCCTCTTTGACCGTATCTCTACACCAGAGTATGACAAATTAAAGACATAAAATGTTTAAATGACATATAGGGTACACACAGTCTTTCTCCAAAAATAACAGGAGAAAAATTAACTTTTCTGCATTGTGGATCCAGAACTATTCACTGTGGAATGTTAAGGAATTGACATGTGCTCCCATTGACTTTAGGAGTACAGGATCTGTATTTCAGCCAAGTAATTTATAACTCTTTTTATTAATAATGACAACAGACAGTATATCAGCTCCACTGCAATAAGAATCACTGGTTGCTCACAGAAACTCAGTGCTTATAAAACCTCTGACAGAAATCCACATATTCTGCTCACTACTGCCTTGTGCCTGCTCCTTTCTCTCATTAACCATTCTCCTTTCTCTGCTTCACACATGATTTCTTCTTTCAGAGTCTTTTCTTATTTGAATACAAAAATTGTATATATAGAAAACCTCTAAAATATCCACTCCATCAGAATCTCTAAAGGCAAATCTCATATGCTGAGGTGTTTAGTAAGGTGAAAAAAAGATTTTCTCTATTTGTATTCACTGTTCATTAATGAGGTCCTAGTACATCCCCATTTGTAATAACCACACATTCTGCCAACAAAAAAAAAAGCCACAAGCTGTCTGGAAGTGTTCATGGAACTCCACGCTGGCTTTTATATTCACTGTAAAATCCAGATTATGACAGAATGAAAATAGAAGCAAATATAACATTTATGAGAAATCAAAAGGTAAAGGGGCTCTGCATTATCAAACATAAAGGAACTGAAGAGCTGCAGCCTGTTGGAAATGTGGTGTTTTACAGGCAGTGAGAGAGTAGCAGCAGTGCAAGAGAATAAATTGGGAGAGCTGTATTTTCATTAGGGTCAGATACACACCTGTTTGACAATGAAGTGGCTGTGAGGCTGGATGGGAAAGGTTTCAATGAATTCAAGGGACTGCACTCAGGAATCCTCAAAGGATTTACTGTCTCACACTCTTTGTAAGGACAGAATCTGCTGTGCTGCCCTCACAGGTCTGCTTTGAAGCACAGGTCTGCAGCCTCTTCTTTCTTTTTCTTGCTGTGGGTAGAATTATCCAAAAATAAAAGCAGGGGAACACGTATTGACTATAACAGTGCAAAGGAGACACGCAGGTGTCTCCAAACATCCTCAACCTTCCTGATCCAGAATCCTGCTCTACGTGGCATCAACCCGGTGACTTGGGTTTATAAATTCAAGCTCTGAGCTTCAAAAAGCCAGTTATGTTATTTCTATACCCCGAGGCATTTTGGCTGTGTTTTATGGCTTAACACAGAATTGTTGCTCTGTACCTTCAATAATTCAAAGTTGTAAAGAGCCACAGTAGGTAGGGCCCAGTAGAGGGTAAGTGAGGACACCAGGGCTTTGTCTTTGATGCTAATGAGACACAAACATGTTTTCCCCTCAGTGATTTAACTAATACCTAACAGCACATCACTGTCAAATCCTGGGGAAGACATCAGGATTTTTTCCTTCTGTACGGAGTCAAAGTCAGCACTGCCCTTGTTCAACTTACCTTGTGTTTAAGCTACTGTTTCTTCTTAATGTTTACTTGTGTAGTTTATATTTAAAGAACAGCTTTCTACAAACAGTCACAGCAAAGCTCACCTGAAACAACAAAGCTCAATTCAGTACAAACAGCAACTTATTTTACTCTAATCATTTTTAATATGAAGATATTTTCAACATTGTTGATTTGCTCAAGCAATTTTTTTGAGAATTACATAAAAAAGTGCCAAAGGTTCTTTAAGTAGTCAGGCTTAAAATTTGACTTTTCAATTAGCATGACAATGGTGTCAGTGTTAATAACCACTAACCAGAATTAAAGAGAACATCCCGAGGCTCTGGGAAAACAAATGTCTTGATGCATAAGGGTTTCAAGCATAGTACATACGCATCTAGAAAGATTTTAAAAAATAAAAAATAAGGGGGAACGGCCTGAAATATACAGTCTTTTCTAAACATTTTTGTGTTATTATTATCTACTTTTATTTTTCTTCTTTCTAAACCATTATCAAACTTCCTTTCTTTACCTGTTGTGTCTCTTTCTCCACTGACTTGGTGGCCCAACTCCCTTTTCCATTCCCTGCCCAGTCCTTGGTGTTTAGCTTCCCTTTTGAGATTTTCCAAACACAAAACATTCTCCAGCCTTATCTAAATATTTAATTAGATGTTCATTAGTGACTGACTTAATTACTGTCCTCTGCATGGGCTGCTTTCATGTCTCCAAAATTTTCCAAAATGTTATAAACACCTTTCTTCTTTTCTTTCATCAACAAAAGCTTTTTTATTGCTTTTGTTTATCTTGGGCTTTACACTCAATATGTTAATTTAGTTGTTTGGAGTGCCACTATGCATAAAATACAATAGACTTGGGAAAAAAGTGCATTTGTTTAATATTTTTATCTTATCTCTCTAAGAAAACAAGAGAAATGTTTTTATCAGATCTCTCCTTGAAATAATTCTGAAATTATTCACCAATATCAACGACATTAAAAGCTGGAATAGAAGACATCTCAAAGACAAAAGGTCCTGGAAGCTTTGTAGAAATCAGTGACTACAAGGAGTGGGAGATACAAATTAATTTTTGGAGTGAAAGAAGACAAGTGGATCTTAAATCCACCTATATGTACTGGCCAGCCATGGCATCCATCCTCCATCCTGAGCATTTTCCAGTGAGAACAATGGGAGGATGGAAAAAACCAGATATTTGATGGGCAGAAAGGACAAGATTATACTTTTTTGCCCAGGTCAGCTGTTAAGTTGTGTGCAGAGGGCTGTTTGTACATGTGCACAGATATATCTGGCTGTCCATCTGTCAAACAGGTAAAAAAATTATGCCAGAGTAAAATATTATCTGAGCAAAACAAATGAAATGAATTTTAAGAAGGAAACTCACAAAAGACTGTGTGCAAAACTTATAAAGAAACCCTGACTTAAGCCAAACAATTCCCAGGTGATAGCTTCATTGATTTTAGGAGATGAAAGGCTTTTAATAAGGTGGAAAGAAAGAAAAAACCCATTTCACACAAAAGCTATAGGGAGAGAGTAATAAACAGGCATTTTTCCCACAGCCATGACTGAATTAACTTGAACTGGGTCCAGGTATCTGAACTCATTGAGTGATAAGCAAATTACTGAGAATTCCTCCAATTAATTCCCTTGTTGCTTTAGGGGCAAAACTTGTTTTTGCTGTTCTGGAACTATCATGAAATGAGGCATTTTTTAACTGGCTCTGTATAATTACAGTACTAATGTTCCTCTTTGAGTTAAAATTCTTGTATGGATTTGCAAACAGAACTCCTCTGCAAAACACTGTACAAAGATGCTTCTCTCTGGGGGCTACGTGTCCTATTTTGACAAAAAACCTTTGTGCAAACACTGAAGCTGGCTTATAAGCACTACCAGCAATTAATAAGGATTGGAGAGAATCAAGACACTTACTTCTGCCTCTAAAAGTCTGATCCCATTATTCCAAAATTCAAAATGGAGCTCTGAGGAGCTTTGGCTGCCCCATTCCCACTGATCATCACAGACAGAGACCCGTGCACATTCCAGCCCCTTTGCAACAACTCTACCTTTCAATTTTCTTATGTAAGGACTTGAAATGCAACAGCACATCATGGAAAGGGAGATGTTGGAAGAAACTGCTATTCTGGATTTTCTCTAGACTCAGCAATGCGCCTTGTGAAACACTCTGGAAGCCCATGGTCCTCTCTGTGTC
Organism: Irena cyanogastra; assembly: GCA_013397155.1. Lineage (NCBI taxonomy): Eukaryota > Metazoa > Chordata > Aves > Passeriformes > Irenidae > Irena > Irena cyanogastra. The sequence continues at coordinate 1,138,782 of VWZV01012656.1, read as the reverse complement.
TGGAAGAACTGTTCCCTACCGAAATACCTGCTCTTTTTTCCCAAAATTTCCACCAAAACATTCCCTTGCTTAGGTAATTCTGTATACAATTATTCAGGCACTGTCAGCAGCAGATATCATCCCTTGTACCTAAACATGACCTGATATTATTTATGTTTATCCAAAGTCCGTTGGCTCTGGGTTTACCCTGAGAGCCAGGATTGAGAAACACATCAATTTTGTTACAAAGGTGGTTTTACAAGCACCATGTCTGTTTGCTAGGTACCAGATCATTGAAACATTTCAGTCCCTTTTGGAACCCAGAAGTGCTGGAAGGAAAAGAAATTGCCAGTCTGGTGGGATCTTTGTTTAAATCCAGCTGTCAAAGCAATCCTGGTGACTCTGGATAGCTAAAATGCTCTGCCTGAAAGCTGATATTTTGTTTGTGCCAGCATGGCAGGAGCACCCTCACCCTGCCCCACCCCACAATTTGTTGGTTTTTGGTAATGAATGAAAGTTTCCTGAGTTTGTTCTCTGTGTGAAGTTGTTTTCCGGTCCCTCTGTGACACCAGCTGGAAGAAATGGAGATGCTGGCTGGGAGGACGTGCTGAGAGGCCACACCTCAGCATGAGAGGGCTGTGTGGCAATTCCTGCTGTGGAAGAGATGCTGAAAAACTGAAAGCAAGCAAAGAAACCTAAAATGGCCTTAAGAAGGAATTGAGACTCGATGAGCACAAGAGATATCAAATCCAGGCTTCAGAGCTGCTTGCAGGGAGTGCACCTGGGACCTGAACCATTTCATTCTGCTCCAGCCCAGCCTCTGAGCTCCCACTCATTCACAGTTGTGCCTTTTCTTGATTTACCATTCCCCAAGCTGGCTACCAAGGAATTCTGACAGGGATATTTTGAGTTTTGTGTAACACAGACATGTGAGAAGAGAGACAGTCCCCCTAAGACCTGGGGAGCACACCTGCTCAGCAATTTCTTCTCATTTTCGGGCTTGTCACTTGGCTTCTTTCCAGTGCATTCAATATGTGTCATGTTGATTTTAGATCATTTGAGTGTCTTGAAATTGCACGTGGAGCAAAGCCAACACACACAATACAGAATGTTTGCATTACAGCATTAAGGATGTTGTCATTATCAATGGGAACTTTATCTAAAAGCTCCACAAGTTGAAAAACTCTGGGGGTGGGGGTAAGCCTAAGTCTCATGTTTAGGACTTGTAAATATTCAAATATTAAGTAGAATATGACATTTCAGAAGCTGAAAGAAAAAAAAAGTTTAGTTTTGCTATGGCTATTATGCCTTTTATTGCTACAACAGGAATTCAAATTAAATTATGGGGAATCCAAACCAGGAAAAAGAATGGTATTGTATAAATAAGAAACCTCTTAATTTTTGTGCAGTACTCTTTTCTTTCCATGGTATGGACACACCAGACATGACTATGAGGTATTGAGTCCTGGAAGTACAAGACAGATTTATTTTACAATTTTAGATCTTCTGTCTTTCTGTTTGATAAATGAAGTTAGCAGTCATTAAGGAAGCTTAAGTAAAAGAGATCTTCAGATAAATTAAAAAAAATATTAGTTAATCTAGCTGTTAGTGTTAGATTATTTATTAAAAACAGCCATATTTGTAGTCTACTTATTGGATTTAAATTGTACTTAATATTGAAAGCCATTCTATCTTAAAATATTTGGACATGATATAAACTTTAATTCTATGATCAGTAGCTTCAGTTTAGTCAGAAATGTCACTATGTCTTAGGGGAGTAGGAATTTATTTAAGCAAACATGAAGGTAAACACTGAAAGAGGAAATCTACTTTATCTCTCATAAATATTTCACTTTGTTTCATCAGCTGTGCTGAAGAGATTAATTGTTAGCACTGCTAATTCTTCTCACTCCTTACAGCCCAGGAATTACACTGTGATTAGCAGTGGTCAGGCAAAAGCAGCTTATACCAGAATGTTCCATTCAGCTTCATAATTGTTTACAGAGCTCTAATCAGGATGGAAAACCTTCTGAAGATTATTGTGTATGTTTTATTTTTCACCTCCAAAAATCCCAGGGAGACACCAGTAACAAGAAAACTCAAAACAGTCTCCCTGTGAGCTACCTTGGCACTGAATTGTCAATTTTTGCCTTTCAGAGTGTGATCAAGAACAAGTGATGGCTTGAATGTATGGTTTTAATATTATTCTTTATCTGAAATATTCCAGAGACTATAGCTGGGATTAGGTCCCAGAATTTGCACCAGTATTTTAATCCCCCTCATTTTTTGGGGCAAAGAGAATTTTATTGTTTGAGATTTAGGGCTCAGTGGAAAATGATTGATTTCAACCTGCTGTTCCCTCATAGGAAAAAAGTTGAAGAATATGTAAAAAAATCTATGTTTAAACTTTTATACTGCTAGGTTTTAAAACTTGCTGTTTCATATACTCAAAGTTTCCACATTTTTGACATAAAAATAAATTACAATCAAAAATAACTGAAAAGTGCATATTTAGTTGTCTAAGCACAAACTGAAATGTAATGCCACCTGTTTGACAACCTTATCTCCTATGATTACTGTCAAATATGAATTCTACCTTAACCAGGTCAAACAGAAAAAAAGTAAGTCTAAGAGATGTTTATAGGATTTTCACTGTTCATTTGGAATACATATATAATGTTAGTCTGTAAATTCACTTTTTTTTTAAATTAATGGGAACTCACCAGTGACTTGCTAAAAGAGAAGCACTTAATGCCATTAAAATGCCACTTTCCTCCTAGCAGGACCTCCAATCTCAGTCTGTTGTGTGCTTTTGTCTCCATAGAAAGGCAAAAAACCAGAGGAAGTTTCAGGAATCCTTATTTCCAAATAAACACTGCTGCTCTGAGGCCTTCCCACTCCTAGCAGTTAAATCATGACACTGAGCGACCTCCTTTTAAAAGCTTGTGAAAGGAGAAAGGTTTGTCATGCTCTAAGGTAAGGAAGAAAAGTATTTTAGGCAAAAAGCATGAAGGTTTTTATCAGGATCTATAATGAAAAGCACATTTAAGCAGCCAAGAAAGGTTGAGGCAGCCTGCAGAGCCCTGCAGCACACAGAAATATCACCCTTAATTTGCCCATCTGTCCAACAGCTGGAACATGCCATCTCTCCCCTCTCTCTCCCCAACCTGCAGCTAACACCTGACAGAATCAAGAGGAGCCTGATCCAAGGGGCTTTTCCAGACTTTCTGGAGCTGGTTGGAGCTGACACTCAGCATTATTTCCCTCGTGCCCTTCTCCAAGGCTGCAGAGCAGCGTCTCCACACTGCCTGAGCTGCAGCTGGGGCCCCTTTGGAGCCTTTGCTGGGGTGTCAAATCCATCACAGGCAGCTCAGAACGCTGGCTTTGTGCTAATGGTGCTGTCAAGGGGACAGTAACAGCACCTCAAACCTGAGCAAGGGAAATTTCAACTGCATGGAATTTTACCAGAAAATGTTTTTTTCTTCTGAAGGCAGAGTTTTCAGAAGGCGATTTCTGCTGAATTCCTGATCCTATATCTTATATATCTAACAATTCAACATTCAGATCCAAGCACTCAGATTTTTTTCTAGGGTAGGGAGAATATTCGTATATTAAACATAATCTTAACATCTTGATCATGACTTGATAGTTTAGAAAGAGGATGAAAAAAGCAGAGGAGGCCATTTTTGTGCACAACATTTTCTCCACACTCATTCTGCTGTTCTCAGAGTATCACAGAAGCTAATGAGCTATGAAGCACTGTCACTCTTGGGTTTTATTTTCAAGGCAGGCATGAATAATTTTCCCCACGAACTATTGTATCAGGAAGAGGCTGAGATTTGTATCTACCACCATCCAGTGTTTCCTGTTAGTTGTACCATACAGCTCCCAAAATAAATTCCTGTGAGTACTTTTAGACCTTTTAGCTAAAGGCAATTTGTATTTTCCAGACACTTCAAGAACTTTATTTTAGTAGATTCATAATTCTGCTTCTATCTATAACTCAGCTACATGTGAGACAATGCATTATTGCCTCATACTATTTTTATTCTCAGGAAGGAAGCTGAATTGAATATTGCACCATAATAAGCACAAAATTACTTAACTGCTGTTAAACACAATTAAAAAGAATATGTAGGGCAATGGGGGAGCTAGGAAAACACAATGAAGGAGTTTTTATGGCTCTTCATTACTGAAAGTCTTGCTTTGCTACACGGAGTCCTCACTAAGATGGAGATGAGCCCTCCCAGCCCTAATGCAGATAATTCTGTCAAGGCCATTAGGTGTTCAATAGTGTTTAGTAAAACTGCTAAAGGATTGCACCTGGCTGCCTCTGGGATGGGTTGTGTACCAGGAAATGGGAAATGTCGTGCAGATTGGTTACAGATTATTCTGGGGATTAGTTCCACTGCTTGCAGATGCATTTGCTAGGGCTAAAACTAGGCAGACAACAGGTTCACCATCAGCTGCCATAAATTCTAATTTTGTACCAGGCACAGGCCTATCAATTTGTGTCTAATTATATTCTTCCATGTGAGATATAAAATACCTCAGGGTTTCTATAATAAAGGCTCATTAATGTGGACGAGAAATAATTCTGAAACTCTTTCTACCAGGGCTAATGTTAATACAGATTTTAATTGCTCTTACAGGATATTAAAACACTGATTTTTTTTTATATCAGTTTTAACCTAATCATTAAATGGACCCATTTTTGTAACCCTGTATTTTCAAGTATTGCATTTTACACAGGTAATTGCGTCATTACCAGTCATGTTGAACCAGAGAATGAAAGATGAATGCAGAAAGGATAAAAGGTAATATTATCAAAGATATGTGAGAGTCAATGCCCTTCAATTCATTGTGGTTCCCTTTTCTATCTTTAAAATATCCTTTTCTGGCTTAGATCAGTGAATATCCTAAAATACACTTGTAAAAATAAAGCAATAACATTGTGAATAAAAAAGAATTAGTATTACATTATTTAAGGGAATTTAAGTTTTTCTTTAAGGTAAAAGCCAAAAGCAAAATCTCTCCAATGAAGACCTTCACTTTTAGAATTAAAATTGTTAACCTTTGATCTCAAGGATATAATTCTTCTGAAGCTACTCAGGGCCTCAGAGGGTGCAAAATAAGCAGAATAACATCCCAGACTGACATGATCTGATTTCAAGATCAGGTAACAAACAACCCTGTTCCTCGGTGTCCCATGTTTTATGGATGCTGAGGAGAAAAATATTATTTTGCCCACAATAAAAAGCAAATTCTCCATTGTCAAATTCCTCAAATACCACTGTATTTCAAAAGCCTTTTGGAAATAGCATTCAAGTATATATTCTGTGCTGAAAAAGAATAATATTCATGGACTTGGTGGTGATGGAAGAGACACTTTTATGCACACCCTGTCAAACTGCAAAGCACCACCAGCCCTGGGACTGCTGTCATTTGAATAGATGACAGGGGCATTTGTCACAGGATGCAGCCTGGACTGCACAGCCACCTGGATAAATAAAATGTACCATAGGCAAAAGGGCCTTCGTGGCTTCACTTTTGTCAGGAGAAGGGGGGAAAGACAAAAAAACCTGAAAGGTTCACACTTGGCTTTCTAAAACACACACAGATTGAAAAATAAAGCTGATTTGAAGAAGCAGTTTGTCTGATAGAGCTGTCAGTTCCTTCGTAAAAGGGAGTTGAGCTAAAAATAAACTGATAAATAGGTTCATGAAACCAGGGTGTGTGTTCAGGAAAGTGAGAGAGGGACTTACAGACGTACTGAAGTTTTGGTACCACTGATGAGGAGCAGGAGCAGAGAAATAAAATAAACTTTTTTTCTGTGATATTGTGCTTAGCAACATGAGGAATATACTAAGGTATCGTAAAGAATGCAATTTAAAATGTTATCAAATATCTTACTCAGAATTCTTCTGCCTTTGACAATTGCACGACAATATCCTGAAATAGATATTTCTAAAACCATTTCTAGTGAAAAACTCTCCTGGGAGTCTTGGGGGAATTTGCTGTATCTCCTTGCAGGCTGTAATAAAGCACAAATCCAGCAACAGATCTGAGTGATGTCCATCCAGCACTGAATGGAACAGGTAGAACAGACAACAAATAAAAGTTGTGAGAGGAAAAAATCAGCCAGAATTAATGATCAACAGCCCTTCTGCCCAGGGGATTTCTGCTTTCAGGCTTAACAACTGAGTTTTGGTAGAAGATCCTTTCAGTGATGCCATAAACTGATTCCGCTCCAGAACTGCAAAACATATATTTGTCCTGGAAATGGAACTGGAGAGAAAGACTGGGGAGTTTTTTTCCCCTTCAGGTTTCAGAGCCCTTCTAAAAACCCAGTTGCACTCATCAAATGTCAGTGCCTTAATTACCAGGTGAATTCATTTCACCATTAACATGCCATTTAGAGGTATGCACCATTACCTTTCCAAGCTTCACTTTAGAAATAAAACGTGAGTGAAAATTAGATGACCTAAATATCCTCCACATAAAGAGAAACTGATGGTGCTGGGAGGTGACAGCCCAAAAATAAGAACTGCGGTTCTGGTTCTGCAATGAAATGCTCTCAGAAATGTCTCAAGGCAGACTCGTCACTGCAAGAGTGTGGCAGCAACCTGAGGGACAGATTTACCTCCCCAGCCTCCAAAGGCCTCCCCTAAGCACCTGAATACATAAATACATCGTATTTATAACTTTTAGCCCCAGATTTGCCTTTAATAATCTTTGGAGACCAAGAGAGAGGGAAAGAGAAAGTAGGATTTATGACAGCGTTCACATGAAAGCATTGCATTTTCAAAAATTATTTGGATAATTTACTAGCTTGATTTTTAGTATTAATGCTACTCAGGCATCCAGTCTTTCCTTCTGCCTTTTGAAATGTTGTTACTAAAACCAGCCAAACAAAAATAGTAAAGAATACATGGTTTTGGATAGTAACCTCTTCTATTTCCTTAAATATCTTGGGTTTATATTGTTGTTTGGTACTTGTATTTTAAAATGATTTATCATCTTTCTGTTTGTAATTCTAAATACTTACAAGATTCTCAAAAGCAAATTAAGAATGATTTTTCTAACAAACTAACAACACAAACGTGTTAGAAGTCATTCTATAGACTGTAGTCAGTTCCAAATGCACCAATTTTTGTGAAATGTGAACAGATAAATGTATCACATCAATAGCAGACATCCTTCAGGAGCAATAAAATATTAAATGAGGAATAATTTCTAGTAAATACCTCAGGCCTGGAAAGAGCTGTGGCACTCTGATCTTTATATTTGACTCAAGGCTCACAGGCTACACAAAGGCTGAGTGGGTGTAACACCTGCATCCAGTCATGACTTCACAGCATAGGTTTGGCACGGGAGGAATGAAAAGCTGAAAATATGTAAAAATACTGGATTAATTTTCCCTCTTAACCTGAACTTTTCAGCCTCTTCTTCTGCCCAAGTACTCTGCTCTTCCCATCACATCCTGGCCAGAGTAAGGTGGTTTTTCAGCCAGGAGCTGAACAATCAGAGCCTGAAAAACAAGCAAACAAAAAGCAGGTGTGACTTAAGCAGCAGACCTAAAAATTCCTGTGCTTGAAATGTCCTGCCCGAACCTGAGATCAGGTTGCCAGTTTTCAATAAATGTTTCTTCAAAATGTGTTTTTCAGGATATTTTGACTGCTTAATCCCCTCTCCGCTTTGGACAGTTCCTGGTAGAGATTTGCATGCTTGGTGTGCTACAGCTGATGACACCCTTTAGTTAAATGCCAAAAAATCTCAATTTCAGAGTAAAAAACTTTTTTCTTTGACGTTTATAATCATTGCTACCTGTGAGAAGAATACAGCCATATTCCATTCCTACCTAAAAGTACAGCACACACAGGAAACTCAATTTGAATAGTTCACATTTCTGCTTTGGGTTGGTTTTGTGGGTTTGGTTTGCCTATTTGATTTTCTGTGAGAATGTTTGTATTTGTGTTACATGTTCTTTTTTATAGTCTCTTTAATCTTTGCACGTAATAAACAAATAGAAAATCAACTTGTGCTGTAGTCAGATATTTAAAAAGCACAGTAAATGCTGAAACCCATTTTTCCAAGATGAATTTATACAGGATTGAAGAATGGTTCACTATTAAACAACTCAATTAAACTGGAACAAAAATATGCTAGTGAATGTGCTAGTGAATTTTTACCATTCACCACATGCCCATATTAATTACAAAAAGGCTGAAACAAGTAGTAGGTTTTTTTCCCGTCTTAAAACCTGACAATGCATGAAAAACCAGACACCAGCCATGAGTCAGAGAGATTTGCAAACCTTCAGGGTAAAATATTTAATAGGATAGATATGGTAATCCAAAGTTTTATACTTGATGAAATTAAACTGAATTATAGGAACTGTAACAGATTTTGTGCAACATGAAAGGTAAATAATGAGGCAAAGAGTCATTGCTTATGGCCTATACTGATGTATTTATGTAATTGTCAGCTGGTTTATCACCCACATGGGAAAGATTTGAATTTTTAATAGATTTTAAGTTCTTGAACAGCTGTCCTACAATCTAGTGGTACTTAAAAGAGTTTTTTTCCTAGCTGCTTTGTAAGAAGATGTTTGACTAGATGTGGAACACTGAGCACCACTCTGAAATACATTCTGTACAAAATGAAAGGTACTTTTCATTTAAACATCATTTTCTGCCTAAAGTTTTTTAGCTTTCATTTAAGAAACAAATAGTCAAAGAGAGGTGGTTTGGATTTATGCACATGCCTAACTCTGTGCATTTCAGCTTCTGCTCTTTATTTTTTAGGGACTGCTCAGTGCATAAAGATAAGAGAATGGCTCAGACCCTGGGTTCTTTTCAAATTAAATAGCTACAGTGAGCATCAAGATAATTTTTCAGTCTCTCTTGATCAGAAAATATGTTGAATTAGCACGTAGATTTTTACTAGACTTCCGCAAATGGAGAAAATCAGTGGACCATGTTTAAAAAACCAAGAATTGAAAGTATGCCTAATCAAAATAAATAATCAAAATATTATCAAAATAATCAAAATCATGCAGATCCTACGGTTAAATATCTACATTTACAAATGACCAAAAGTAACATTTCAAAGCCAAGATTACATTTGGTCATACTTCATTCTGAAACTATTTAGGTTTTTTATTTCTGCTTTGGAAGACTTTTACTAAAGAAATTGTCCATATGGTGGGTATGTGTAATTTCTACTTCTCTGAACATACACTGTCATAAGGACACGACTGTAAATAATACAAATTTTCTTTAGAAACATGAAGGACACAAGTGAATAATTTGTAGTTTCTTAATTCTCTGTGATGGATTCAGGTCATGTTTTCTGTTATACCAAATCTGATTGCCAAATTGTCAGCTCTAATGCAAATCTCATTTTTAATCTCCCCTGCAGCCCAGTTACACAATTACTTTTTGATCAAGTTCCTAGATTTTAGAATTATCTTTTCATGATAAATAAAAAAATCCCTGATGTTAAAACTTTCTTTCTTTTATATGAAAATAATAAAAACTACTTTGTGGAGCACTAATAAAAATGGCAAGAAATTCTTAGAAACTAAGACCTTCTCATTCCCAAAGTCGGAAGTTACAAAGTTATACAGTGCATTAAGGAAAGGAAGAAATGAAAACTTAACTGTTCTTCCAGAAACTGATCTTACAGAAGAAAAGAATTAATAACTGATAATGAGTACTGGTGCAACTTTGTGGATACTGGCTGGACCTAAGCTATCATTTTGTGACAGGAATTAAGCTGCATCTGGCAAAATACCTTGCCTGACAGGTGTAAAAAGGAGACACAAAAATCTAAGGGAAAACATTGATAATAAAAGGGATATTCCTTCTGAAAAGCAAAATATTGTCATTGAGCATTCGAGAGCCAGAAGACATAAGAATGGCAACTTGCCTAAGAGAATTGTTGTTATTAATATTATTATTATTTTCTTCTTCTTGTTATTCTTCTTCTTTTCTTATTCTTATTGTTCTTCTTCTTGTTATCATTTTTCTTGTTCTTCTTCTTCTTCTTCTTCATTTAATCCATGATGGTGTGCATTGACAATGTGCTCCTCTCAGCCCTAGCAGTGTGGCCAACACCACATTTATTTTATGTCACTGTCAAAAATTGGTTGATGGTAGGATGGGATGAATTTACCTGTGTGCTTTGCAAAGCTTACACTTGGCACAGACACCCACTGGATTTACATGGTTTACATGATATAAACAATGGCCATGTGAATCTCTGAAATACAGAGCATTCACACTATATTATGAAAGAATGAATAAAAAACCCACCCTAAATTGGCAGACAGCTTTGAAATTATACTCCTAGTAAATGCTTTGGATCTTTGGCTTCAGATCTATTTCAGAAACGAGTTATCTGATGAGCACAGAAATTGATGTATGCCTCCCCAACTTCAGAACAGAAGAAAGAAATTAATCACATTTTTGCCTCTCAGTTGTTATAACAATGATGAATGATGTACTCCTGTAGAAATGTTGCTGAATCATCCAGTAAATTGTTTGCTCTACAGTAGGTCTCATCCACAGATATGCTGACCTTCAGTGTGTTCCTGACAGGCTCAGTTATCAAAATCTGTTTTTCTGGCACAAATTCTGCTCTTCCAAAACCGTAACTTGTTCATTTGTAAAAAGAGGCTGCCAGTAATTGGGCTTGTTTATAACCTTTCTGTCAGGATTTTTCTTTGTGTGCCTCCAAACAGAAGAATGTTGCACAGATTCATAATGATGTGTTTAGTGAAGTAACCCATTATCAATGTCATAAACACATTAAGAACTTAATTTAAAATGAGGGCAAAATGCAACTGTTCTGCATAATGAAAGCTGATCATTCAGGAGAGTTAAGCTCTTCATCATTTACATAACTGGCTAAAATGGAGCTAAAAATAAAAATTAATACCTAGTACTTACCATATGATGCACAATTCTTCTCTGAAGAGGTTTTCTGTCTCTCACCAACAGCAGCAGCACAGGTTTAGGAAGGATGGCAGTCACCCTGCAAATGGCCACAAGTGACCACACAAATTCCACCCCACGGCACGGTCCTGCAGCCACACTGAGGAATGATTGCTTCTGAGGTGAACGTTCAAATTCCCATTTCATTTTTAAGCCTATCAACAGCTCTACCGAATGCAGAAAAATCACTTTTGCTCTTTGCTTTAGCCACAGACTCTGCCTTTACTACTACAGCCCCTGGGTCCTTGTGGAGAAATGTTATTTGCAAACAGCATTTGGGTGCATTTTTACCAGCAAACTCAAATTTCTTTGGTCCCACTAACTAGGCGAACCAGTCATGGTATTGCAGTATAATTTCTCTGGAGAGGATGGATAGAGTTGTTTATGGAATAACTTCCTACAGCCAGAAAGAACTTAGTTATCTTAATTTTACCTGGAATAGTGTTCCTGACATACTGTAATCGTACTTGTCTTTGCTTCTAATTTTGACTCAAGCAAACTCAACAGGTCTGTGAGGCAAGACAAAGCTTCCAGGACAGACTCAACTTGACATATGGCATTTTAATTTTCTTCAGCTTCCAGAGGAAGAGTTTCTTCTCTCAGGTGGGAAAACCACACCCTGTGGAGAAGTTGGAACACAGAGTGGCTCTGAGCAGCAGAAGAGAATGAACATCAAACACAGCAGCCAGAAGCTTCCCTGCTTTTCTACAGCAGCGCAACCATGGCTCCAGAGCGAGCTGAAATCCATGAAAAAAGGCAAAGGAAATAGGGAAACTACACTGAAATGATGTGAAATCCTGATCCAGCAAATAACACCAACAGCTCAAAGCAACCTCAGAGTTTGGCACCACAGGAAATGCCCTGGAACACTTCACCTTAACAAGCTCAGGAGATGTTTTAATGGCAGGGCTGTAGGTGGAAGCACACTCACCATGTGTGCAAAGGTCTATGTGTGACTCTAAGGGATGTGCTTTGCTACTCTATATACTTAAAATGTAAATTACACCGAGTGCTAATCATTCATCATTGCTTATCTCAGAGCCACATTATCGTTTGCAGACAATACTGGTTTTATACTTTTTTACAACCACCTCTAATGGTACAACAAACTAACAAGTTTTTCAGAGCATTAACTCTGTAATTGCCTCCTTTTTTTCATGTAGTAACAGATGGGTGTTTGTCTCTTAGGAGAAGAGAATCAGGAATCCTTTATTTGCAAAGCAATTTTCTCTCTCATTGTAATCAATACCTTTTATTATGTAAGTATTAAAATCCAGTTAAACAGGAAACCCAAATATGTACATAAAGATAAAAACTAAACTAAATAGGTGAAATGGTCAGTTGGAATTTTTAATGCAAGATGGTGGCATCTTTATGCAGAGGATAAAAAAAAATTCTCCCATTCCATTATCCACGTTTTGATGAAGGGGTGAGACCACAGGAGGGACTGCAAGAATCCCAACGTAGTAGGGAAGCAAAATCATCGGTTTCCAATATTTACTCTTATGATCATGGTTCAACAATTTTTCTACAATGGCACAATTCTTGCTGAGTGATTGGGGAATACAAATTTTTGAGCTTCACTGCTGATGCATACAGGTTTGAAGAGGTACTAGCTCATCTGCCTTTTGCAGTCCAGAATTTTATACCTTGATAAGATTATATTTTGAGCAATTTTTAACAAATCTGAATGATATTTTACTTGATTGAGAAAGAAAAAGAAATTTCTTTTTTATGATGCTGACAGTGATTATTCTGTACTGTTGTATAAGCAAGTAGCGTAAGTTATTGGAGGGAACTGAAGACCATGGAATTGAGAAGATTGAAGTATTTCCTTCCTTTTCTGTGTTAAAAACTCTCTAAATCCACCTGTCATGTCCTGAGCTGTAGTGGGTTACTATTCTTTTGGAGTGCAAGCTGCATTTTCCACTGTGGTTTGACCATTTCACCCCGAGTAAGTGAACCAAGTATTCAGATTCAATTTTAAGCAAACTTTCTACCCCAAGCAAAAATTAAGCCCTCAGTTAAAGAATTCCTACTTTATTTTTATAACTAAACAGAAATAAAATGTTTTATTTCTAATGAAAATAGTTTAAAAAAATCATTTTTGAATGGATAATCTTCAATATTTTAAGGTTCTTTTTTCTTAGTAAATGCTGTTTTTTGGCCCTCATATTTTAGGGAAAACACAGACTTGTAAACTTATTATTTGACATTTTAATTATCATCTTTAATAAAGACCATAAAAAGATCACCAGTTCACTCAGTAAAGACAACAGTGTTGTAAAGACCTACTGTTAAATTTCCATGGATATTTCTGCAAGAAACTACAGATGAAATGCAGAAAATTACATACAGTTAGGTCCATTTTTGTCTTTGCAGTCTCAGAGGAGTTGCCTATGAACAAAAATTTGAAAGACAGTCAGCAATGATAATCACAGGCAAGATCATTTTACTGAAAAAGAGGAATTATTTTCTATTCAACAGCTGGTCCATGGCAATGATATCCTGTTCCTGTTATTGCTCTATTTGAGTCATTGGTAACTGAAAGTGAAAATAAACTTTTACAGTGGCAAACGAACAGATTGTCAGGACAATCATCAACAAGAAAAAGATTTTGGATACAGTTATAGCTGCAAAATTAATATTTTTAGAAGTCTCTCTTAGCTGATCACAGACACTTTTCAGTAATATGAATTGCTACAGTGAATAACAAATAGCCTGGATTGTTTATTTAAGAGGTCATATTGATTTTGGAACCAGTTGTAGTTAAGGAGATACATTAAGAATGCATTGCATCTTAATTATAACCAGCTCAAAGGTGCAATGCTTTTTATTGGCATTAAACAAATCAATCAGCATAAATTAAAAATGACAGAGGCTCAGAACAAGAGATGCTGTACCTGATGCTTTGAGTCTGTAACTGGATAATATAACAATAATATCAATGGAAATAAACTGCTGGGATTCAGTGTCTGCTACCTGGAAGTTACATATTCTACTGCTAAAATAACCCCCTGAAATACAGCCACTTGTACTGCTAGGATGTATTTCCCCCTTTTTTTTTTTCCTTCTCCTTTGTTAGAATGAGCTTTGACAAGTAACTTTAAGTATTTTACCTAATTAAATTCAAGTTATCTCAATGCTACATGATCTGACTAGGGCAGAAATAATTAATGTTTTAAATATGGACTAGAAACATAGGAGTGAAATAGCATCTACACATGTCCCCTAGAGAGAGTGAAAAGAAATTTTTCTGAATCTATGAAGAAATGAAGATAGGAATCAATGAAGAAACAATTTGATCATACTTTGATAGAAGGAAGACATGTTTTGAATAGTTCTCAAGTTAAAAAAATCTATTGTATTTTAGCTGCTTTTTAAAAATTGCCTACCTTTCTTATAAAGAGAAAATTTACTAAAAACACCTTTTTTTTTAAAATTTGGAATGACAGGTCTTATGCCCATGATCAAGATTTCTTAATAACAGCCAATGTTTTGAAGAAAATTTTAATGAGGAACATTTCCTATCCTGTCTCATTTTAATATTTCCTGCCACAATGTTGTGTTCAGTAAATTGGTCAATTTTGTTCTCATTCTGGCAGCAATATTGGTCACATAAAATGAGGTTTTAATGATTTTACCAAGCCCATATGAAAAGAATTCATATTATTTTATTAATATTCTTATCTTATTCTTATTCTTTAATGTTTGCAGTGCCTTATTCCAAAGGTTAGTGGCAGGAGCAGTTATTACCTCTGACCTAAAATTAGAAGCATTTTCAACTTTGTTATCCTGCTGGAATATAAACCACGCTGGACAAAACATATTTGGGAGAGAGGGAAATGTGCAACAATTGCATTTTTCCTGCCCTAAATGCCACGGCAGTGGTGACCCAGTGCACAGACTGGCTGCCAGCTGTGCTTACAGAACAATAAATAAGTTTCATGGAGCTCAAATTATTTCCATGGCTGGTTCCTAAATCTTGTAGCAGTGCAAGGCCTTAAAGCAGATATTATGGAAAAAAAAAATATAAGGCACACTGAATGTCCAAAGAAATTGTGCCTCTTTAATCAGCTAATTACCTGCGTGGTTAATCCTGTTCCTTATGACATTGGTGTTAGAGCCATAAGACAGAAATATTTCTTGTCTTTGTCAGATGTTGCTCAAAGCCAGACAGAATATAACAGCCAAAAAAAGGAAAATTAAAAAAATCTTTGAATAAACAGGTACCTTGAGATTAAAAACTTTTTAAAAAGGATACAAAAGTCCTGAATGATGTCATCAGGGCCCGTGGCTGGATCTGGTCCCCAGCTCGGGTGGGGAGGATGGAGCTCTTAACCATCCAAAACCCTCTCAGGGCTCTGACACCTCCTGTATGTACAGCATATCAACAGTTAACGCTACCAGAACCTGGCCACATAAATAGCTTGTCAAATTAAGTAATTAATCTAATTAAGTGAGGGTTCAGCTCGATGGTTACGCTGTGATTCGGAGCCCGGGTCAGGCAGGATGTGCAGCTCTGCTCACCCTCCGTGTGCTGCTCGTGGGTGGGGTGCACAAATGACAAACAAAACCCAAGTTATACAACACAAAACTGCTACAAATCTGCTTTTATTCCTTGCTATATTTTCATTGCATTGAAATTAACACTGAGTTTGTTCCATTGTTGTGCTCTTTGACAGTTACACACAAAATTCTTTCAGAGCGGCTCCACACTTAGACCATTTTACAATAATTTTGATTCCAGAAAAGCTTTGGGAAAATGATAAGTTGGGAAGATTTTGTAGGAATAGCAGGAGAAATTAAAACCAGAAGCTTAGTGTCCCATTAAGTCTTTCTTAGTGTCTGCACTAAGAAAGATAAAATAGGAAAGGTAGAGGAAACAAGCAGTTAGGCAAAAATGTTCAATACTTCGACTCAATTATCACACCTAGGACAAGAGTATTAAGGGCTAATCAATGCAAGAGGGAAATTATCTAACAATACATCAACAGTTGGGTTACTTCTGCAATTATTTTCTAGCAGAGACAAAAATCTCAACCCTCACTTTGCAAGAACAAGTTATCTTGAGTTTCAGAAGAAACACAAAACAACTTTTATGCTTAGGAAAAGTGAAGTACAAGATTTCCTTATGCCAGTTTATGAAATGGGCTCACCAAAGCATCCTAAAAACTCTGGTGAGCCATCAGGAATAACCACTTAAACCCATTTATGACTAACAATAAATTCATAAAAACAACCGTTAGAAAGGAAACAGAAATGGCACGAGCTGCTCGGATTGTATCAGTCAGCAGCACTTTTTAAACATGTTTCAGTCAATTGAATCATATCACTGGCTCTTTATTGATACTGATTAGAACCTATGGACTGGTCTTTTATCAGGAGCAAGTTTAAGCATACTGTACTTTAAGCAGAGCTCCTGTTAACATAAATTTTAATATTTCAGTGCCTTACAAGAAGATTAAGTGGTTGAGCAACTGACAAAATAGAACAATTTGATGGATTACATTTAAATCAGCCAAATATATTTTAACAAAAAAGTAATTTTTGACTTCCTTGCATTCAAAATACTCCACACATTTTAAAACCTCCTCTGTAGACAAAGTGTAAATATAAACATATCCAGGATGAGCAGGTGGATAAGGTCACTGCCTGAGAGTGACATCACATGCCTAAAGTTTTAAGCATCTCCACAAGGTATGTCTTTTTTTTTTTTTCCTGAAGACAATGTAATTTAAAGTGAATTAATGAAAATTACAGTATAAGGAAGTATGTGATGCTTGGGGATATGGTGCTAGAAAGGTTTAGGGGGTATTTTACACACATTTCACAAACCCACTAAGTAAATCTCAGACTTCAGCCATTGTTTTTGGACATGAAAGAGTCTGAAAATCCTATTAACATCTTTGGGGAAGTGCTCTGGCAGTACTGCTGCCACAGAATAATGTATTTTGTATTAGCACTTATTACAGCAAAATCCTAACTTGTGAATCCAAGGGAGTTCCTGAAATCACTTCTGCAAAATTATTCTCCTTTCCTTGCAATATTTTCAATCTCATGTATTACCTTATTGTGAAAATATAATGGAGTGCATGACATCAGTCTCTCTCCCTTTCTTAAAATAACATAGTTTTGTGCAACTAAGACAATGTCAAATTTACTTTTGTGTAGTTGTTCTGCAATCTTTCTAAATCACACTATTTTTTTGTTCCCTGGAGTTATTTCGAGTCTTCAATTTAAGTGAAATTTGGCCTTTGAGAAATATAGTTTCAGTCTCAATTACCAAAAGACTTTGCTACAGGAAGGGATGGGTTTAGAGAACAGTTTCCCTGGTGAAGGAATGAGCCATATTTGATGAAGTCCTTTGTTGTATTATACCTTGAAGAGAAAAAGCTTCATGGTTCCACTCAGGGAGCAGCAGCACAGAGCACCCAAGTTACCCAAGGTTCAGGAGGAGGAGCAGGAGCTTTGGTTCCCATGGAGCTGTAGGGATAACCTCACTTTAAAATCTCATCACTGAATCCCCAAATTTGGAAAGAACTCCCCAAATACTTGCCGTGCAAATCAGCAGCTAGCAAGGCAGCAAGCCCAAGGGCCACCACATCCATCAGGAAGGTTTTCCAGTCAGGATTGCAAGGCTGGGTGCTGTGCTTAGAGATCTACGTAGTTGGTATAAATCAGAATATAATAATCAAATATCATCATTCTTGCATGCCTTCTGTTGTGTTTAAAAATATTACAATAACTCAATCTGTATAAAGAGGGAAAAGACATTTAAAAAACATGGGAAAATACATAATGGTTTGGAGATATTAAATGCTCCTGTGCTCTGTAGACAGGTAAGAGCAACCTCTGCTTATGCAAAAGTAAGCAGCAATGGATGTGAATTCACTTCCACAAATTAAATCCATCATATGACTTCATTTTCAGCATTTGTTTTTTTTTTCTCCCAGATAAGCAATCAACTTCTCAGTGCCAGCAAGAATCAATTTAAAATTTGCAAACTGTAGAAAATGGTGAAGGAATTTGAATCTTAAAAGCAGATGAGAAAAGGAAAGATTTAATATCAGGTTGGAAGAGTAAAACACAGCTGGAGAATAAGTTCTTTTAAAAAGAATCTACAAACTCATGTAAAAGCTAAACATAATTAAGATGATGATACTTTATAACATTTTTGGTTCTATTCCAACTCTGAAATCAGCTGATAAATCCTCTGTGGGCTTTGGTGGCTTCCACTTAAAAAGTTTTCATTGAGGGGAAAAGGAGGTGGAGAAAAGGGGCAAAAATATTGGAAATACTTTGGCAGCCAAAGTGGTTCTTGAGATGTCTGGGCTAAACACGAGAAAAAAATTAAAAAATTTAAAATCATGTCAAGCTCAATTTACAAATTTTAATCAAGAGTAAAAAGTAAGATCCCTTTTATGGGCAGGTTCTATCTAAATTATTATTTTTGATTGCTAGTTTATTAGATGTCAGTTCTAATTTTTTTTTTGTGTAGGAAGGGAAAGCCACCCCGGATATCAAAAAATTGTGCTGTGGTTAATATAGAAATAGCACAATGAAAGCAAGAGTTTCATTGTTATTCTAATAGCTATGAAACCACCTGCAAATATGTGCTCTGTTAATTTACAATGACTGAATGTCAAAAAACTTTCCTGTCAAAGCCACTGTCCCAGATAGCACAGCTGAGCCACTGGCACACTTGTTGGAGAAGAAGAGGAAAAATGTAACAAAGTTAATGCTAGCACACAGTGGAACTTGCTGAGATCTTTATGAATTAAGAGAGGCATGTAGTTTCCACCCTGTAGGAGTGGGTGTCCTGTTCTGTTTTCTCCTATATTCAAAATGATCTGCTCCACAGAAACAGCAGTGTTTTCATCATCAATCATTCCATCCATTATTTATCATCCATTTATCAATCAATTTTATTTTAGAAGAAACTACCTGTGAATCTGGAACTGAAAGCCAACTCTGAGCAAAAGGTAGATCAATAATTCCTATTGTGGCCTAACTGCAAAGCTCTGAGGAGCAGGAGAAGCTACACACACACACAGAGTGCTTTTAAACAATCTGTAGTAGGCTGAAGCAATCTAGATTTAGCTCTTCATTGATATCTAGTGTTGCCACATTGGACCATCTGGTCCTGTTCTGTTTCTGCCTCATGAACCAGGAAAATGAGTATTCCTTTTCCAAATCACAAGTCACAAGACTTAAATATTCAGTGATGAATTACTACAGAAAAAATTAATTAATAGAACATCTGCCTGCCAAGAAGATAGAGTGCAAGGAACTAATCTGTTACAGTTCCTGGCCCAGATCCCCCCATTATTCTGGCACCTAACAAAGACCAGAAGGCAGATGGGTCAATCTGGCCAACAATTCTTTCATGATAGTGTAACTGTCACCTGGCAAATGGAACTCGAGCAAAAGCCCCTTTCTGTCTGTGCCTGCAGCAAACTGGGTGCTCTTCCAAATCCCTCTCAGCATCTATCACTGTCTTTGGGAGATTCTGTGACTTTGAAAGTCTGGCACTAAATTACCCAAGTACACAAGTCCCATTATGTTATAACGGGTTCAGAACGGTGAAGCCACCCCTGAAAACATTTCTCACATCCCATAAATTGGTGCTGCCGATGTCAAGCAAAAAGGACATTTTTACACATATGGTATGGTGACTTCAGTGCAATAATCTGTAAAAGTGAATGTCATGCCTAAGAATAATTAGCTTCAAATTTTTTTTAAATTGAGCATTTGGAATTCTTTTATTCAAACTGAATATGCAACACTTTTATTCCACTCCATCTTTGCATTTGCTTTGAGACGTCAAGTGTCATTTTTACTTTGCCAAGAGGTCTTTTGATTAGCAAGATAAAAGAAAATGTTTGTTCTGAATAAATTCTTATTTTTTATGTTACAAATGACGTGAATGGAAAACTTCTCCTAATGATACACTTCTCACTAGCAAACGGATCCCTTTGCTGTGGTAATCAAATAAACTTTTTTCTTCCAGTCAGTCATGGCTCATTTTTATAATTACCATCACTGTCCCCATTTTTTTTTCCTCTTCTGAAGCATAACTTGAAATATATGTCTGTGAAATCTTTCTAGTGGGTTTGCCATAAAGAAGCTGATGGACAGGACTCCTGGTGGGCTAATGAACTTCTTCCAAGCACAGAACTAAATCCACATCCAGACATAAAATCGTGCAAAGAGAAAGCCACTGCCTGAAGGGAAGGGAAGAACTGAAACTCATGGTTGTGAGTGGTCAGCATTAAGTACAGAACTCCAGCTGGGGCACAGAACTTGTGCTCTGTGATGTATTAAATTAATTCTCTATTGACATCATGCAAGCATGGCTCAGTCACTCTGAAGGGATCCTCACCAGAGCTCTCGAGGGCACAGCCTCCAGACAGTTCAGTGGCAAAGTATGTACAGGATCATAAATGGACTTATTATGTATAAAGTGAAAAGAGCCAGCATAAATGTGGGAGCCTGCAGTGAAAGAGGAATATTTTGTGAGCTGAAATGGCACTGGAAATCAATATGGCACAATGAATATGGAATCTCAGAGTGCTAGTCCTGCACGATTGTAAAGAGGGACTATTGAGGATCAACATTTTCTGTTCTGTTCTCCAGCCTTTAAAAAAATGCCTTGTTTAGCTGTACTTGAGAGATGAGGCTTTTAAAATATTGGATTTTTAAACACCAAGGCTACAGCGTTTCAGCCCAGATCTCAGGTCAAATCTCCTTCTGGAATTATTCATGACAGATTCACAATGTGAAATGAAAGAAATTAGAGCATTAAATATTCTGATTTGACACTTGCAATGAAATTGAGAGATCAGGTTGTGACCAAGTCACTGTTTATTTCATTGACTTCTGATATTATATGGGCCTAAAGCATTCCCAGCTGCAAATTTCTCCCAATTCAGGGGTAAAAGCAGTAATCCCCATCCCTCCCAAACCCCAAAGCTGAAATTTAACAAATTTAACAGGATTTTCTGCCCCAGCTGGTCTGGTGAGAACTTAAATGCTTGACATAACCTGGCCACCTGCAAAACAAATGTGCTGAGAGATGCCAAAACCATCTACTGGTAAAATATTGTGGGAGAAATCAGGGAATAAGAATGTTTGAGACTCTGTGACCACATCAATTAAACAGGCAAAAACACTGACTGTGGTGAGTTGGGTCAAATGAGAGAGAAAAAACACTGTTTAAAGAAAAGTGAAAGATTTTTTTAACTTCAGAATAGATCACTTCAGCTGGAAAAGACCTGCAATGATCATCTTGTCCAAGAGCCTGACTTCAGCACTGACCAAACAACCACAAACAAACAAAAAATCCCCTCACAAGCTTTATTGGCAAGGAAGCAACACTTCCTCGCCATTTGGGTCAACTCTTGCCCATTTCTCAAGAAAATTTTTTGTGCCTGCCATCAAGAAACAACAGCAAAATATCCGAAAATGTCAAATCCTCTGAGTTCATCCTTTCAAAAGCAAAAAATGTTTAAGAATTCCCCTTTGGCTTGTTTATAGCAATGATGGAGTAGAAAACCATGTTTTGTCCTCTGTGTTTCTCCACAGGAACCTTTAAAACTTCAGGTTCAGGGGTCTGAACATATTGTGCTCACTGACCTTTTGCTGCACCGTGTCACTTCTGTCTCCTGTGCAGAGAATTTCTGTTCTTTCTCTGGGAAGTCTGGGGACAAAGTTTCACAGTGGGAACTGGTGATTCCACCCAGGCTAGAATAAGTTAATGGAAAAAATCACTGCTATGTTCCTTACTCTGTTTAAAATACTGCCCCTCTTGAGCCAAATAAAGGAAATTTCCATGTGGAGATGTCCAATATGAAGGGTTTATTTGTGATAGTTATGAAAATAATTATTTCCATGTGTTGGGAATAATCCTTGTCAAACAGTGATTGGTTTGCTGCTATCACTCCAGTTATTCCTGTAGGAATCTGTGCTGCAGATTCAGCAAACTCTTCAGAACTGTGGTTTGTGCAAATTGTTTGGGATTCTTCTTCAGGAGAATATAGACATCTCTATCCAACCAGCACAACCACTCAAGCAGCCTGATAACAGACAAAATGGAGATTGCATTGTGCCCAAACACAAGCACCTCATACCCTGTCAGTGGTTTGTGAAACCAGCCTTGTTCCTGGAGCCCAAGCCCTGGGATCAGCAGATAAAATTCTGTTCTTTTCTTTGCCATGCACTTTGCAGTAATTGTGTTACATCTTCATGTCTTGCTTTATTCACAAGTACATCACGATAATTTCCAGCTCACTGACATGGACAACCTAAAGTATTTCACAGGCATTGGGGAATTTGAGAATCGAGAGAGAACTGTGATGGAGATGTAAATTACTGTTATGCCATGCATACATTCTCATTTTTTACAGTATTAGCTGATGCATTTCATGTTTTGAGGTAACTTCCACATTCCAAGATAATTTTAAATGCCACACTTTTGCATTATGCAGGCAGAGATAAAAAAATTATTTTCAGAAGAAAGAATGTTTTTGTTCTTTACCAGCCATCTCATTTATATTTATAAGCAAAAGATATTTTGGGATGCAGAGCTATATTCTCCCTATTTATAGGATCTCCTTACTCACAATGCCTGGGTTATAATACAGCTTCATCCAGAGACTACTGAAGGCACAGGATGAGAAAGTGGGGTCTGTATCCTATGTTTGTCAGTGCCTTGTCACCTCAAATAAAAATTGTAGGAAAAACTGGAAATCTAATGTATCATTCTATAAATCAGAAGGTTCTGATAACTGGATGCAGATGTACCAGCAAATCTTAAATCACAAAGTTCCCACATTTACCTCTGTCAGGTTGCCTCCCCTCTTCAGGTCCTCGTGGGGCTGACATTTACCAATGTTAAGGCAAACTATACAAAAAAAAAAGCCAAAAAGGAGATGTTGGAAAGATTGACTTCATTAAACGGCATCTGTGTTCAACACAGACTTGAAAGCAACACACAAAGGCATCTCTGCACACTGCTGGTGCTTCACTGACATCTGAGGAGACCTCCAAGGTGTAGTAACTTGGCAGCTCTTGTAGTAGAGGAGTTTGTTTCTCTAAGTTAAAGCAAAGCAAAGCAACTCTAAACATTTCTGTGCTTTCTTCTGCACTTTCAGGAAGTTTGTGAAACAGGGGAAAAATCACTCTGGGCAACTTCTTTCTGCAACTCCCCCCTTCTCCAAGAACACCATAAAAATATTATTATTTAGAAAAGCTTGTCTAAGCATATTTTGTCAGCAAAAGTGATTGATTCTTGCCCTTGGTGAGCCTAAGATGCTTTTTTTCCAGCAGATAGCAATATTCTGCAAAGTGGCAATAGCAGCAGGAGGCTGCATCCCTCACAGCCCAGAACTTGATCTTGGCATACGTGAGGCAACAAACATTCTCCCCTTGTGGCTGAAATAATTCAACAATTCAGCTGCAGCCAATCTATCCCAAAGTTCCTGGATGTTCTCAGCCTCCAGATTTCAACTCTTTCTCCAAACTCCCACTACTCTGAACAGTGCAAATGGGAGATTTTTTCTCAGATGCAGAGCACATAGCTGAAAGAAAAAGATTGCTACAACTTGTACACACACAGGTCAGAGAAAATGAGAAATTCAGTCAAAGCACTGTCAAAAGAATAACTTTTGAGTGATCTCAAAAATACCAGGTCTTCTGATCTTTCTGACAAGACTGTTCTGTGAAAACACAGCCTTTTGTTTTTCCAAAATGTAAAGTACAGAAGATGACAGGTAACACACCCAGAACAAGCTTCTATACTCTACCCCCACAAAGGAAACCTTTTGAGGAATACCTTAAAAACCTCAAATGTTCAGTGGAACTAACAAACAGAAAGGTTTCTGGAAACTGACAGTAAAGCCACTTGCTCTCATCACATCATTCTCTTTTTCAGAATAATAAAGGTTTTTTACCAGACATTTTAATTAAGTGCAGACTCCCTTCACAGCCCTCTTGGATGGACAAGGGCTACTCATACCTGGAGACTAAAGAATCCAATGTCTTTGAAAGCAGCTGTCTGCAAGTACCTAAAGATTAAAAGAAAAATAAAAACCACATAGGAACACACAACAGTACCAATATCAAGTTGTCACTGTGGATTTGTGA
This sequence comes from Irena cyanogastra, assembly GCA_013397155.1. Classification (NCBI taxonomy): domain Eukaryota; kingdom Metazoa; phylum Chordata; class Aves; order Passeriformes; family Irenidae; genus Irena; species Irena cyanogastra. The sequence continues at coordinate 1,114,657 of VWZV01012656.1, read as the reverse complement.
CAGAAGAAAACATCCTAATGAGCTCATGAAAAACCTGAAATCCCCAGGAAGAGACACGTGGATGCTGCAGAGACCCTGATCAACCAAAGGAGAGACTGGATTCCTTTAAACTGTTGTGTCAAAAAATCCTGGGCTGATCAAATTGCCAGATGGAAAAAATACTGAGTAGCTTGTGCACCTCTGAAAGGGTGACCTGAAGATGGAAATCATCACAGACATTTCCTGAGTGCTGGCTGCTTATTCTTATGGTGCTGAGCTGAATTTGGGAATGCAGCAATATTCTGGATAATTCCTGGTGCTGCTGAGGGCAGAAAGAAATCCTCACCAACCTCAGGGACTTCAACAGGAGCCACCTCAGTGTGTGAGGAGCAGGATGAATGAGAGGAAATGATAAAAACATTATTGTATTGATGGAAACATTTCCAGGGATTTCTCTTTAATTATTGATTATAAAACCCCCTATTTCTAAATACTTAAAAGTCATTTTAATATTTCAGGGGATCTTTTTACCCTGTAATCAAAGCTCACATTTTTGTATAGAATTGAATCAGACTACTGTAATTTTAAGGAGTACCATATCCATTATTGTTGTAGATACATAAAAATTGCTTGCACAACTATCATAAAATTTTATATTATTAAATCCAAGTTGTGGAAGACTGAGGGCAAAATATGATATGAAATACTCTCAATGTAACAATTAAAATTTGGTTCAGATAAACAGGAACCTTAACCAAAGGTAGGTGCAGTGGGTTTTCTTGTGAGGAATTTGTGAAGAAGACAAGAAATGACTGTTTCTGCCCTTTATTTCTTATTCTGGCAGCATTCTGTTTTATCAGGAGCAGTGGATGGACCCAAAGGCTCTTTGTAGATGAGAAATGAACAGTACATTTTTTCTTTTTCTGCTCACAATTCCATGGAAAACAACCCAACCAAGAATATTCAACTGCAGCTGTTATCTTTGTCGTGCAAGTTATTTTTACAAAAATGTGAGCTTCTCGTGTTTAAATAAATTATTTAGAAGAGGACATGTTAATGGGCTATCATAGTTTGCTCTCTAACATCAGGGATTCTCCATGGGTATGAAGAAAACATAATCACACATATGGTGGAACTAAAATGTACTATTTTTCTTGAATGAAATTCTCTTGTTAACTCAGCAGGCACTGCATGAGATCACATATCATTTTTCAACCATCTGCACATCTCACAGTATTATGGACAGAGAATTTCTATTATTCAGCCACTAAGACTTTATGCTGGATGACTTTTAAGTGTGGATGCACTGTAGTAGCTTTCATCATTGGAGGCAAATCTGGCATCTATGGAGATGCCACTTGCATTTTTACAGATTTCAGTTCAAAGAATAAACTTCAAGTCTGTCCTCTGCCACTCTTGTTTCTAACACCTGAAGGATCAGACGTTCCAGGTAATTTGGACACATGACCTTTCATATCACAGGCAAGTTAGAAAAATTCATGGCTCAAATTTCAAAGTGAAAGACACTTTAAGAAACATCAAGAGTCCTTGATTGTGATTAGCTGTTTGATAAAATAGAAACATAATAAACCAAATAAAAAACAACCCCCCCACCCTTCACATCAACAGCTTTGCTGTCCAAAGATCAGAAGCCAACATGTTAATGAGCCCTTTTTTATGAAGTGAAATCACTGCTGATAGTGCTCAGTGAGTTCTGATTAATTCATGGTTTGTCACGATGCTGAGTGAATTACCAAATGTAAGGGCTGTGTCAGGAATTTCAGACCATGCCCCTCCTTTGGTGCTGTTGGCTATCAAGGGGCCTCCAATCCCCAGGCACTCTGTTACTCTGCCATTTATGACACCTTCCATTTTCAAATTAGAAATCTCAATGTATACACCAACCTCAGGACATCTTCAGGAAGCTCTGACACGATATTCTTGTTTATATAAAAATATTGTGGAGATTAAATTCAGTTTAATTTCCTGAGTCTGTACAGGTCTGCTTTCTTACTTGAGACATAGCATCTAATCATTGAATATCCTGAAATTAATTAAGAATGTGATGAGTTTTACGTGAAAGGGTAACCTGTTCTTAGGCTTTCATTATTTTAATTTGTTCCTGAGTATTCACAGCTGACCCATTGGGAGTCATTGTTTTTTAGAAACACATTATGAAAATTCTGTTTTTAAAGGAATATGCCTAACTGTAGCTAAGTAGTTGAATAAATAAAAATCAGCAATGGAGGGAAACACCCAAGATTTTTTTTTAATTATAACTTAGCTCGTTCATAATTATAACTAAGTTGGTTTTCCAACTAGCCCTGCATGATTCCCTCTGTGCTTTCATTGCCTGCACATGCAGCATTAATGCAGAGAACAGACCACAGTGGACTTCAAGCAGACCCAGTGTAACATCAAAACAAGGAGGAAGGAAACAAAAAATGTTACCTCAGCTCCACAACAACTGAGAGCAGTCCAATTCTTTTCTTTCCATGAGGAAAGGACACTGATGAAACAATCAATGCTTCTTGATGTCCTGCCATGGAACTGTATTAACTGCAAAGAGTTCAACATTAGAGGCACCAGCAGAAACTGCTGGGTTCAGATAAAAAACAGTTCAAGAAAAGCTGATAGTACTACTTTTCTTCACCACCCAACTCCTTGATAGTACATACCAAGTAATGGGATCAGGAGCAATGCTTTTCTAAAATTAACTTAATTTGTAACCAAGAGAACTGTTCAGAGAGATCCTGCAGCCCATCAGCTGTTAAAATCCTATTACAATTAAAGTTAAAATGCTATTTTCTTTCCCTTGCTCTCAGTTTCTCTAAGCTTGGTACTCATTAAGTTTCATGTAAACCATACTTTGCTTTTTTTTCCCCTATCAAATTATTTTGGTTTGCCCTGCATACTGTGATAAAGGAAGGCATTAACAGAGCCTGTGGCCTGCTTGGAGATATTAAAATACAGAGATTTTCTAGGGAGGTTTTTACTTCTGGGGGTGGATTTGTGGGACACTACCTCTGTTCTGTAAGTGACATTTAATTTGTCCTTTTTTTCACTTTTATCTCACTTCCATCTGGCTGGATCAGCAGGTTTTTTTCCAAGTTTCCATGCAGAAGATGCATTTACAGAAGTAAAACAAAGCTTTTAGCCACTAAAAGGCTGTACATTCGTCTGTGAAAACATGTTAAAAACAAAAGACTAAAAGTAAGACTAAGTAAAGACTAAATAAAATTTTGTGTTTTGTTACTTCACATTGTCAGTGGAAAGGAAAGGTTATAGGGAGAAAAAAGTGTTCTAAAAGTTTTATTCTAATTCTTATTACTCTTTATTTTAATTATTGTTAATAAATTTTTCTTTCTACCCTTTTAAAGTTTTAAGCCTCCTTAAAACTTAAAACTTTAAGCCTACTTACAACTTGTTGTACTTCTTACAACAAGAAGTAAACACACTAATAATTAACCAACACTGAACCCACCACACTCATTGGTGCATTAACCAAAAAAAATCTCAAAATTAATAAAATCTCAACTTAACAAACCCAAACCACTGCACTCAGTGATCAATGCAGAGCAGCCACAGCACTTTGTGGTCACAGGCTGTTATTTTGATGAGCTTTTAACTGGAACTTGCCATCACTGAACTTCCTACAAAGCTCAGCATGGGTTATGCAAAGCAGTGACCCCTTTGCTGCAGAGTGTTATTAATTACTACATCATTTGTAATTCTCACATGAAACCATAATGGCTGATTATTTGGAAACCTAATTTAGTGACCCAATACTGTCAGGAAGCACATTTTGATTATTTTTTGTGAGCCAGCAGTTGCAGCTGTTTTACCTGCAGAGGAGTGGGTGTTCTCTGCAGAGCCACATCTGGCTGCAGAACCTCTGGAATTTTTGCAGTGCACTGGGATCCATTCCTGGAGCATTGTGCATGAAGAAAACCTGAAAAACTGTGCCTTTGATTTCCAAATTTATTTTCTGCTTGTCTCTTTTCCAGCTAGATTCCCTCTATAGTTACGACTATTTTTTTTAAATGGTGTCCACGCATGGTTTCTTAAACCACAACAGATTGGTTTAAGAGCTCTTGCAGGACAGTTAAAGATTTTTTTTTTGCATTATAAAATCCAAGGTTTATCACTTTTTGACTTTATATAATTTAAATTTGGGTTTTCTTTCCCTTCAACTAGATCCAACCTCTGGTTGACATCAATTTTTCCCTTTAGCAGTACTGTTCAACATCTAATTATTACCCATTTACAATACAGATTTCTGCAGAGGATCTTCTATTCTGGCTAACACTGAAAAATCAAACTTTTGAGGCTAGAGATATCCTAAATAGATAGCAACCAGCAGTTTTTGTGCAGCTAATAATAGCTTTAGAATATATTCCCTGATTACCACAATCTTTTGAACACAACAGAAGTTGTATGATGAAGGATTGTAAAAAGAATGTTAGACAAGAGTATTTTGTCAAAATACTGCTACTTAAAAATGCAATACCACCTTTAAAGAAAAAAAATATTTAAAATAATGTATGTATTATGTGTTAATCTAAGAATTTTCTGAGCATATATATTAACTTCCACAGCATCCAATTTTTGAGTCTGTAAAATGCTATGAAACATCTTTTTTGAAAGCACACCTGTGTAAAAGGTTGTGCTGTAGATCTCTGACCTGATTAAAGGTGGCAAACAGCACGGCTTCACTATTTATTGACATTTCCTCTTGTTGTTGTTGCTAAAACCATTATCTTTTATTGTGCTCTCCATTTCCCTGCATGACATTTTTAGCATTGCCAAATACTGTTGTTTAATTGTTTCTTAGGGGTAATGAAAATACAAAATGGGGAGTCATTATCTATGTGGGAGAACAGCACTGGGAGATTTTACTCATGAATTCATCACAAAGAAATGGGAGTCAGTGGTGTGACAGCAGAATAAAGGGGAAATACTGTGGGATGTGCTTTCCCAGGATGGTGCTGGATTTAGGACACAAGAGATAAATTACTCTGGTAAACACAACACTATTGACAGATCCAGAATGCCCTACCCAGGCTTGAAAAACAGATCTTAGAGGAGATATTGGCTACTGGAAAGAAACTGGAGGAGAGAAGAAAGGGGAATAAGAATTTTGGAAAAAAACAGCTAAGGAAATTATGGAGTTGATTTTTCTTATGTGTAAAGATAAAGACACAGATAAAGATCAGAGGAAAGACAGAATCCCTCGTGCAAAAGAAAAAAGCTGTGGAGCTCCAGTGGTTCTGAACTCCAGGCCAAAAAGAAGTGAAGCATTTGTGGAGTCAGCTTGGGCAATGCTTTGCTTTACAAAAGCATGTACAACTTCCTGCAGTTCACATATTTGATTAAGCTAATTTAGGGATGAAATTATGTATCAGAAATTAGAATAAAGCTGAAACTAAATATGACTTTGAACTACATTAATATCTGAACTATCATACTCTGCTGGCAATGTTGCATTACTATGAATGTCTGTGTTATCGTCATGATACATAAACATTCCTCACCTGAAAAATGTGCCTTAAACTCACATTTGTAGTATTTGCCAAGCCTCTGGTGTTTAATAATGCAACAACCCTTGCTTAGCATTAGCAAAATAATTTGAGTGTTTTGCAATGTTCCATGAAGAGCATTAATGCAGTAATACATTCTAAGCACTTAAAAAAAAGGAAACCAACAATACAGGGATACAGAAAAAGCTCTATTAAATGGATGTAGAGGCAGCACACATCATAAATAACTTGAATTAATGTTTTTAAATTAAAGTTCTGATAGCTGATAGGTTTGAAAACTATCCTTCTCTGAAAAACAAGGAAACATGACTGAAACCAGTGAAAACACAAAACTGTGAATGTTTCCTCATGAGAATTCTGTGATTCTCTTTTTTAAAATATACGCCAGAGGTGACATATCAGGTTATACACACATTAAACCACTGCTTAGTAGCAAATACTGAGCACTGTGACCTGTCAAAATCCAGGATTTGGAGATAAAATGACAATGTGGCTCATCCCCAAAAGACAGAGCTTTATATTGGTATAATATTCCCTTCAAATTAACTCACCACATTGGTATTTTCCTTTTGGACAGTAATAACTACTCCTAAAAAAATTTATTTCCTGAAGTAGGACGGAAGGGATGTTCTTGTTTTAGCAACATTCGTTCTGCCAAGAGGGGAGTCTGTGACTGCTGTCACAGCAATTCATTCTTACACAAATTCTTGTCAAATTCATTTTTGAGCCCCACCTGCAGTGCCAACAGCACCACAGCCAGTGCAATGAGCACAGTGTGCTCATTGCAGGATGCTGATGTAGAAACTTTCCCAATTTCACATCCAGTCCCACAGGTCCAGAGGATTAGGAATCATCTGCTCCTGAGGATTTGACCAGGAATTATGCAGCAAGGGCTGTGCTCTCTGCTTCTGTCTCAGCCTGGGGCACTGCCCCCCTGTAACTCTGATCAATTCTCCCAAACTGCTGCTGAAGGGCATCTCACAGGATTTTCCTGAGCAGCACAAGATCCTACTGCAGGTCATGCTGCTCCACATCTCCCTTGCTGCTGGTACAGGCATCGTATCACACCCAGACTAAATGGGCCATTTTTATGATGAACAACCAAGAAATAATAATTCAAGCATTTTCTTTAAATTACTGCTGTCAGAGTTTTGATGAGAATATTCCTATGAAACAGCTGCTGTTGTATGAGTATGAAGTAGGATATTGATCTAGGAAAATAGGGAATAAACTCTCTCTTTGAGCTGTTTTTAGTGTTAGCTAAGCTTGATGCATATTTCATTTGTATCATAGTTTAATGCTGGAATAACCAGATATAACTCCTATTCCTTGTATCCTGTTTTTCTCCCTAATTATAATCATCTTGTGGTTAATTACAGAAAGTGTGCTAATGACATCATCTTACATTATATCAGATAAAATAAATTCTATTTTTTGTTTCAGAGTGATAGTTAATTCAGTAGTAGAGAGTTGGTTAAATGTTCCATCTCAAGCAACCTCATTTCACCAGCTCCTTTCCCTTATTTATTTGGGTAAACCATAGAGCTACTCAATAATTATGATGACTTTATCTATATTACTAAAAAAACCCTACAGGAACATAAAGAAAAAAAAAAGTATCAGATCTTTGTTTCACCAATTCTATTGAACCCATCTCCACAACACTCACATGATGCCCCACTAAATGAACAAAAAACATCCCCAGTACCTGCATTCAAATCCAAAGCTTTCTGCAAGCTCAAACTGAGAATGAACGTGGTCAAGGTTTGTAATGCAGAAACAAAACCAAAATACTGATCTAAACCCCAGGAGAAACAGGAACAATTTTCAGCCCTTCCACCTACCAAAACAAGCTTTGCAAGGCTGACAAAGTTACTCTGCTAGGATATTTTTGTTATTTAAAATCATTTATTTGAATTATCTTGAGGCTGTTGAAGAATATTTTCTGGAGTAAGCAGCAGTCACATGAATTCTGAGAGAAACTCACGCTGACCATGAGGAAATTGGAGAAGGAACCTTGAAATCACCCCAGTACCTCCAATAAAATGAGACAGTCACCACCACACAAGATAACTAAAAATGTTAATTCCATTGTGGTTAAAGAAATCAAAAAGGTGCAATGAATAAATTAGAGTATCCTTCGAAGAACTGAATTGATCCCCATGAAAAATTCTGGCATGGAAACAGAGAACACAATGAAGATCCCTCATAAATTCAAGTCCTCGAAGAAGTGGTTGCAGAGCAAATTCAGCAGAATTTTGAAGAGTAATCTCCAACTCCGGATAGTATTTTACACAGGAGTTCTAAAAGAATTCAAGCATGAAACAGTTGAATTATTCACTGCAATTTAACTCAAAACTGTCGCAATAACAGACAAAGATATTTCAATGCCAGGGGCAAATATGACACCAATTTTCCACAAAGACAGCTGTGGCAGAGATATGAAAAATTACAGCAAATAAGCCTGGCTTCCTTATCCCCAAAACTGGCAGAATTTGTAATAAACCCCACATATATTAGCAGACACCTGGATAAATAAGATATTTTTAATGAATCAATGTAGCTTTTGTTAAGAAAAGGCAGACTTTGAAAATAAGTAGATAAAAAATTTGACTGATTTCTCACATTCCAAAAGACCTTGTCCAGAAATGTCTCTAATACTCAGAAATATTGATAGCTGACAGCAGTTATTGAAAAATATGCCTTGGGGGAAAGTAAGCCTTTTGGGTAGAGAAAAACTGTTAATGTTTAATGAAAAATAACATTTGAAAATTAAAAGACAACCTGTCAATATATCATGTACAGAGGCAGTTTCATTCTTGGCTCAGTAGAGTTTTCATGCAGTAAATAGCAAAAATAATTTGAGTGCATTGTCCCAAAACACTCGAGAATGGCAACACATGAAAAATGAAAAAGATTGAGTAGCTGGTCATTTTCTTGAGCACAGAATAATTGCATTTTACAAGTTTAATGTTGGTTCACCTGTGCTCTTCAGAAAAACAAGAGATGTCTCATTTATATGTGCATATATAAATATATATGTATTTAATATGCATGCACTGTGTTACTGTGGAATATAATCACAGGAGGTGAATTAGATTTAACAATTTCTATATAAATTGCAGCCTCACACTGATTTCTTCATAAATCATAGCTTCAACCTCAGTCAGCTAAAGAGTGCTGTTAAAAAACCCAAGATGCTCTTACTCAAAAAACAATACTTAAAGGAAACAAAAAATCTTGCATCCGTTTAAGAACAAAAAAGAGAATTGAAAACTGGTTTATAGTGAAGTCTCAGAACTCAGACAGCTTGAACAGTGATTGTTTTAGGAAGGCAGTTTCTGACAGCTGGGCTCAGATCCTTCATTGCTCACTCACCGTGTGCCTGGAGCCAGCTTTAGCTCCTTCCCTTGCTCCTGGGCTTTTGGCAGCTCCGTTTTCCAGAGCAAGCATCTGACACCAGCCCTGGCTCCTGCTCTCCACGTGCCAGGCTCTTTTCAACAGCATTTAAAAGAAACACACCCCCACATTGAGGTGCTTTGGGTTCACATTGGCTGTAGCCAGACTTCTGTAGTGAAAATTTTGCTCTCCAGGTATTGGTATTTACTGGGAGTCTCAGTGGTCTGGAGACTGGAACCAGCTGGGAAACAAGAAACAACCACAAGAAACAAAATTAAACTAGGCATTGTGTAAAACACAGGCAAACCAAACAATCACTAAGGATATGGAGGACAGCACTCTGCATTCTTTTTGTTTCCATCCTAGTGATGGCCTGGAAATACACTTGGATTTTCTGCAAATGAAAAAAATTGTGTGTCTACACATTATACACACACACTCTTCCCCCTCCCCATTTCAGGAATGACATTTTCCTTTCCCCCCAAGGTCTCATCCTATGCCAATAATGCATTTGGGCTATAAAGGACAGAATTAGAAGCAACAGGAATTGTAACCTAGAAATGATAGATCATTTTCAGATTTTCCTAACAATAAAAGGAATTGAATATTTCATTAACATTATTTTCTTTCTGATTTTAAAGCTTTGGAAACTGTTACAACATGTTTATGTTTGCATTTAAATCTATTTCAAATAAATATATGGTTGTATATAAAAGGCAATTTAAATACATATAATGATAAAATTAAGCTCCATTACTGCAATATTCTTTATTTTCTACAATAACAATTCACCGAGATTGTTATCCCTTTCATCTTAATTGGGTAATGTATTTTCCTCAATGCAACTGTTTGGAAAACAAACACTGGGTTTCTTTGAGGCAATTTGCAGACATTGTTAATCTCTGTAGCAGTTATGATGCACATTTTCCTCCACCACTTCCATGGTGTTTTGTTACTGAGCCACAGACTCCTCATTTCACATGTGAAATACACCACTGCTGTTGTTTGTTTCAGCAATATTTGTTCTTTTTTGCTTAGAACTTGCAAGCACCCAGACAGGTGGGAAGCAGAGGGCAGGCTGAAGTGTGCCAGCCCTTGAGAACATCCCAGAGCTGCTCCCTTCCTGACAGCTGGTGGCTGCTGAGGTTTCTGATGGAACTGGGACATGAGCACTCCACAAACACAGCAATTCTTTGTATGTGATCTGCTTCATGCAACCACAGGGGTCCGGGGGCAGCTGAGAAAACCAAGTTAGAAACCAGGATTGCAAAAGCACCTTGGAAATCACCTGTGTCTGCAGCCCCTTGCTGCTTCTTTTCTGCTAATTTTATGTATATTGCTCTTGCAACAGGCTTGCTTGGACTTTTACTGAGTGCTGGGTTTGATTTTTTACTCTTCCCTCCAGCTGCAGTGGTGCTTCCACCCCTGTGACGCTTCAGAGGGGAGAAAAAACTAAAAGTGAGGGTGAGGATGGGTGCACCGCTGTCACCCCGGGGTGTCTCTGGTCCCCTCCTCACCTCACCTTTATCCCCTTTCAGGGGCTGTGCTTCTCCAAGGAGCAGCCCAGTGCTCCCAGCAGTTCCCATGCCAAGGCAGGCCAGGCTTTAGCACATCCCTGGAGCCAGTTAAAGTTAAAAAAGAACTTTAAAGTTTAAGAACAGCACAGTTCAGTTTGTATCCAAGTCCTTTGCTAAACTGTCTTCTGATTTTTTAGGCTTTTTATAAAGAAAGCCTGTGGCAGCATCTTTCCACAGTTTACTAAAGAGCAGATGGACTACAATTTAGTTCCTTTATTTCCCAAATAGTGATAAGGCATCACCTCCATGATCTCCTGAAGCTCCAGGTTGGCTGCATAGGTGATGTATTATCCTCCTGAAGGATTTTGTTATGAAAATTAGGACTTGGATGTAATGAAATCTAATTTAAACAATCCAAACAGAGAGTTAAGAGAGAGCCACAAAGGGTATTCGAGAGTCTTATGCCTAGGAAAGCTCTTCATAAACCTAAATTTAGTGTATTTTCATAGAACGTTGAAGGGATCTCTGATATTTCAGTGACAGAAAGAAACTTCATTTATCTATTTCTAAGCAATGCTTTTTATTTTTGCAAAAATAACTCCTAGGTAATTAGGATTTAGATCAAGTCTAAATCAAAGAATACAAAATTCTTTGTATAAACGACATAAGCCTGGAGTAAAAGTTGTCTAGGAATAGATGATTTATACTGCTTTGGTTCAGTGACCTGGGTTCAAAGTCAGCCAAGGATAAAATCAAAGTAGGTTTTTCAGTCTGAATAATATAAATGTTATGTGGAAAGATTTATATTCTGAATGCTATCTAAGCAATTAATCCAAAGGGAATTATTTATAATTGCTAATTAGTTAGACAACTACAAACGCTATAGAATGGAATTATATATCAGTTCTCTTCTAAAATCTCGTGGGCTAATGTAATTGTGTTCCATTAGTATAAATCCCTTTACAATAGAGATTAAAATAAATGGGACTGGAACTTCCTTGGCTTCTGTTTCCAGCCCTGCTGTAATGGATGGTTTGAGCCCAAATCCTGTAATAGGATGATGCTGCCCAGCTGAGGGACTGTCAGAGGTCACAGGCTGCTATCAAAGTTTCTGCTCTTTTCAGCAGTGGTTATTTACTCCTATTTCTTCTAACATTTGCTTCCACTATTTGTTTGTTACTTAGAAAAAGTGGAAGCAATCTTCTGCTCTGTTTGGTCTCTCCCATTCCATCATACATGACCCTAAATGCGATAAATAACTTTCACTTTGCTGCAGGTATAAAAGTGTCATTTCTATTTTTGATTCTGCTCAAGATAGAACTTTTTACCACTATCACTACAAACATATACATCAATTATTTGAAGTAATTTTGCTTTTTGCTTCACTAGGAGGTCAAAAAGTTGTCAGAAAAGAGTGTGGGCAGATTTTAGGCTTTTGTGGGGAAGGCATTGCCATTAAATTCCTTCTCTCCTTTATCAAAGGACACTTCCAGGATGGATAATTTACACAGCAAGCAACATGAGAGTGGCTGCACTGAAAGCTAGATCCAAACACACTTTCACTATCCACAGAGTGATATTGGAAGGATCTCCTGTTTTCCTACACCTGGACATCCCAGCCTCCAGGAGCTGGAGGAGTGTTACAGCTGAGCCCTTCTCAGGAGCTTCCTGAGGGAGAGGATTCATCTCACAGTTTCTGCAGCAAGACAATGGAATATTTGTGGAATATTTTCACAAAGATTTCAATTAACAGCAACAAATATTAAAGCACTTTTTTTTCAGCCCTCAGAAAGTTTGTTGAACTAGAAATAATTTATCCTGGTAAGCTGAAGTGTCCTCCTGAGACTTGGTTTTGGAATTTTCCACAGTTCAAAGGACTTGTGCTTTGTAAAATGAAATGACCCTATTAATCTACACTGAGGGAATTTACAGTCAGTTTATGCAGAATAACTTTACCATTTCAAGAGCAATAAGAACCTGATTTATGTGCTGCTACTCATAAAGAAGGAGGTGAACATTTTCTCTTTCAAGCGAGCGTAGAATTTCCTTAGGGGATGGGACACTCAGCAGTGGTGCCAAGCAGGGTTTGTGCCAGAAAAGGCTGGGAGCATAAACTGCTCCAATCTGCAGGAGCTGTGCAGATGCAGATGCTCCTGGGAAGGCTGAGGAAACAGCAATGAAAGGGAGATCAGCTGGAACTCTGAGATCAGGGGTGGCACAGAGGGACACTTCTGGTCACCAGGACAGGTCAGCCCTTGGGTGGCTCTGGAATTGTGACAGGTCACTGAGAGACAGCTTAAAATCTAAACAAATTAACTTAAAATCTAAACAAATTAACTAAAAATCTAAACCAATTGATGGTCTCGAACTGGCCTCTGTGCTCTCTTCAGGATTTTCCAAAATGTTGAGGAAAGTCAATGGAATCAGATTCAGGTATTTTTAATAGAAAATTCCATGTGCACACAAGAATTGATCACTTGCATTGAACTGTAGGTTTGTACTGCCTGCTGTGCTGAAAAAAGAGGTAGATACTGTGAAAATGCCATGAAGAAGGCATAACCCTGCTCCTAAAAAAACAGACATAGAAATTTCCTTTCAAGAAACTGGCTGAGAAGTTCACCTGAATAACAAACTAAACTAAAGTACTGCTGTGTTAATTAGTAATTTAATATGCAGAGTGATTCAGAGGGAGAGACAACTAAGGAAGTCAAATAAAAAAGCCCAATAACCATGATTAGGGACTCATTGATTTGTTTGTCCAATTAATTTTAGACCTAACAAATTACTGTCTGCCACGTGACTGATCTCTGACAAATTCACAATACTGAGTGGATGAAAGCATTTGCACAGATTGGATACCAATAAAGCAGAACGTGAAACTATGGAGGTTTAGATCGGTTTAATTGGAATTTCAACAAAATTAAATTGAAAAATAAGGTCAAAGTAAACTGGTTCTGGTTATTGATATAAATTTCATGTAGCTACAGGAAGATATTGAAGCAATTTATTTCAATCTAAAGTTTTGATTCATTGTTAGATATGTAATTAAATTTATTTTGTAGAAGACTTACAAGTACTTAAATCTGCATAGTGAAAAATTACCCCTGCAGCAGAAAGTTTAAACAAAACAAGTCACAGAGTTATCTTTTGGATTTACCTTTCTTCCTTTGGGAGTGATAGTCTACAGTTTTACTATTTATGTATATCAAAGGCATTTCCGAAAATTAGAACTTAGTTTCCATCCTTCCCTAGGGGGGGACTAAATTAGGGTCAGGGTTGAAAATCTCCATCCCTCATTAGGTGCAGGCCTAGAGACAGCCCTGAGGTCAGTGCTGCTGCTGAACCCTGGGCTATATGAGAGGGATCTCCCCAAATTTCAGCCTAAACCCCCCGTGACCTACATACATTTTATGTTGTGCCTTAGGTGCTAACACAAAGTGTATTTAATGACACACAGATTATCTGTTCCACGTGGGGAAAGAGATTACTCCTGAGAACAAACCTGTTGTAAGGAATGTGTTGATGTAAGCCACCAAAAACAAATAAGGAAGTTTTATTCCCACTGAGACAAATCAGGATGAGGTTGAGATTAATTAAGCAGGAAAGTACAGCACACGACACCTAGTCTAATAAAGACATTTGCATATTTAAAGAAACTGAAACAATGTCTGTTTTAATTAAGTTGGCTGTTCCTTCAGGTTAATGCATTTAGGGGAAAAATTAAATCTGTCTGGAATCCCTGGAAGAAATGGAGAGTGGCTGTAGGAAATTGGCCTCCTGAAATGTGATTAATGGATTGCATGGTGGGGAGTGACTCCTGCTAAGGCAGTGGGGCTTGCTGGGAGCCAGGTGCTGACACCTGGGGCAGGGGGGTCTCTGTGACCCCCTGCCAGCTCAGATCAGTCCCCAGCTGTCACCTCCCTGCTGAGGGTTCCCTCCAGCTGTCGAGAGGTGTTGGTGTCAAAAGATTTGACATCTAATTTGCTCCAACAGCCCGAGTCTCACATTCCCTCCAGTTTCTCTGGTAGATCAGAGGGAAATGCTTCTGCAGCACCTGGGAGGCACCCAAAGGGTGGGGATTTAGCAGGTGAGGGCTGCCCTCTTCCCTGCTTGCAGGACAGGCAGACTGCTGCTGGACAGACGTTTTCTGCCACTCAGTGCCAGGGATCAGCAGGAGCAATTAAAATTACACTCTGCATTTCCAAAGCTGCTGATTAAAGGCGTCAGTTCCCAACGTCTCCTCTTGTAAATGCTTCCTATCCTTTGAATTACTCGTGAGAGTCCAAGAGCAGTGAGAAGAAACCTCTTGAAGTGATCAAAATTCTGTTCTCAGGAGTGTTTCAAGGTGAGGAGCCAGAGTCTTCATGCTCTAGCAGAAAATAGTGCAGTGCAAAGCAAGAATAAAAAGCTGCTTTCTACTCCCAGCTGTCCCATGTGGAGCCCCATGACACCTTCAGAAAGGGTTCCAGGCAGAAGAAAAAGGATTTTTAAGCTCAGATTTTCAAAGAAAAATGCTGAAGGTAGAGGAATGCCCCAGTAAGATCAAAGGGGAATTAAATACCTGTGCTATGGACACAAATTTATGCATTTGCCGTGTTTTCAAAGAGCAATTTGATGTGATGTCACTTCATGTCTAGCACATTATGCAAATATTTTCTGCGGAAATCTGGCGTTTCCATGGTATGTCTCGTGCATAATCTGACCAAGGAATACAGCTGGAGTTTCTCTCACCAAAAACCACTGCAAACATCCCTGCCAGGCACAGGGATTTTTCTAACGAAGAGAATTCTGCGTGTTAAAGCTTCTTAAACAGAATTTATAAATATCAACAACTCTGCAAACTTCTGCTTGAGCCTTCAAAGAATCATGAAGAAAAGTGCATAAAAGCCCAACATTATAATCTAGTAACTCATTAATATCTAGTAACTCATTAGTATCTCGTAACTTATCAGTATCTAGTGAAAGTTACAATAAGAAATAAATATAAGGGCTGGAGAAATCCATATTAAATTCAAGGTTATTAAGTGAGTCATGCTTGATAAAAGCACGTCTTCCTATTTTTTATTGCCTA
Organism: Irena cyanogastra; assembly: GCA_013397155.1. NCBI lineage: Eukaryota > Metazoa > Chordata > Aves > Passeriformes > Irenidae > Irena > Irena cyanogastra. The sequence continues at coordinate 1,099,151 of VWZV01012656.1, read as the reverse complement.
GCACTGCTCAGGATGCATCTAGCAATTAAAAACATAATTGTTTCACCATAAAAATTGCCAAAGCTATTAACCAGCCATATAAACGAAAACTTTGACTCCTAGCATTTTCCATCAGAGCAATAAGAGTACAGTCAACATGCTTCACATTTCCAGGAATTCACAGCCATTACATCTTTTGTTTTTGTAAGTCAATCAATTTAGTTAAAAAAAAAAAATCCTTAGATCCACCCTGCCACATTTTGCTGGACAGTTTTGATTTTTACATAATGAGACAAATTTAAGGAGCAAATACCTCACTTATGAAATCAATGCTATTGTAATTAGCTGGAGGACATTTTGATGTTTAAAAAAATGTTAGGGAGAGGATGTCCAAAGGTTAAAGCATCAAAGTGATAAACTGCACTTTAAGTTGGGGCATAAATATGGCCCCAGTAATAGTTGGAATTAGCAGGACAAGGTTAAAATTTAATTTTTCTAATAGTGAGTTGTTAAAAGTTACATCCTGCAGTACTAGGCATAAATGGCTGGTGTGACTTTGGCTTTCATGGGGAGAGCTGAGGTCACTGGGCCCAGCTCCAGGAATGTACTTAAGCACATGTTTAAGTGCACAACAATTATGTACATTCTTAAAATTTGTCCTGCCTCGCTTTCTCAAGCTCTTTCAACTAAAGACCAGTGGTAAAAATCAAGAAATCAGCTGGTTTATGGGTGGACACTGCTCACAGAACTCACTGGGTCATAAGCCTACAAAAGATTTGCAATTTTAAATATTTTCTCTTTCCTTAATCTTGGTGCAATCTGATGCAAATAATTCTGGTTTTGGGCTACATGATAAATAAATAAAAGAACCATCAATCGAGTACCCCCTCATGATTGTTATTTTAACGCATGCAGGAAAATGTTGCTAAAATCAGAATTTACATAAATTGCCAGCTAGAGAACATGAGGAGTATTGTCATTTAATTATAATTTCCACATGACTTTTGAGGTAGAATTGTAGAACCTGGAAGATATGCATATTTTAAAATGGACTATGAACATGATTTTAATATATCTATTAATTCTGGATTTGATATTTATTTTGTTTCCTTCCACCAGGGTCATAAGTACTGGTAAAAAAAGTCACAGGTACCTTCCAACTTGCAATATCAACATTTACTCTCCATGTTATTTTTATATCTAATCTTTTGCCTCTATCATCTTTCCTAACGTATCTAAAAATACTTTACACTACAGTGTAGTAAAAATTCCCTGATTTATTTACAAATTACTCTAATTTAGTTATTCAGAAGCAGTACATTTTTATCCTGTTTATCTGATAAATATTCTGATGTAGTAGTTTAATAGAGAAATGTAATTTTACAAAACACTATTAGATTGCATGCTTGTTTTAAAGATTAAAGTGGGTGACAGATTGATTGCTTCTAAATTGTTCATTCAGGGGAACTATGCACATTTTAAACCACATTTATTTCATCTCCAGTGTACATAAATCCAATGAAACATTAATTTTTCTATTTAAAAACCCCATGTTTTTGGAGGACAGAAATTATTGTCCACGCTCATGAAATTAGATTAGATTACTTTGGTTTTGATAACTTATATTAGAACAATCAGGTCTTAATTTTGTTATCAAGATCTAAACTGTGAATATACCTTATTTCAAGGGTGATGATATATCAAGATTACTTTTAGGGTAATTTTTTTTCCTAAAGCATTATTCCTAAAACAAGCTATAAAACAAATTACTCCTATACTGAATAAAATATATTTAAATTAATGATTTGTACACTTTATGAGCATTTAACATTGAGAACAGAAGAAACATTAAAAATCATTATAGATTTGAAAGTATGTTATTAGGAAAAAAATGATCAACTTACTCTCCAGTCTGGCTGGCCAATTAGAGTGATTTGTTTCTAATAGAAGGATAATTTTGTTTTGGTTAAAAAAGAGGAGCCATTTTGTACTGTCATTTATTCCAAGTACGATTTTGCAAAGAGTTTGAACCCAACAGTTAATTTGTAATTTGTCTCTGCATTCAGTTTTGCTCCAGCCAAGGTTTCTGGGTGATGAATACAAACCCAGGCTGGGGAAATGTTCCTTGGAGCAGTGAAACCCTCCAGAGAAGGTGGATGAAACCTGAGGGAAAGTTCTACAGACAAAGGGGAACATGTAAATATGGACTTGAGTTCAGCTCCTGGAATCTGACTGAATCCGTTTCAGGACATTTAGGTGGCACCAATAAAATAGATAAATACCAGCCTGGGGTTTTTTCCCAGAATTAATCATTTCAAACCCATCAAACTTTTTTATTATTTTTTTTTTTTTAGTACAGTGACAAGTCTTGGGGATGAGAGAAAACCAGACTATTAGAATTTATCATCACCTCAGTGTTTTACAGTAGCACATGATGCTCTCCTGAGTAAACATGAAATAGATTGTTTGGATTAAGTTTTCCCCATGTGGGATGATTATAAATTACTGTCCATTTGAATGGATGGATAAAATGCAGTTCAGGTATGACTTTCCCAGGAATGACAACTCACTGTTTTGTAATATTGTCATGGATGAAGGAAGGAAAATATTCCTACTTAATTGTCAGCTAATTCAGCTGTGGGAGTAGCACAATTGCATAGCAAAAATAGAAGTTACTGTGATCCTGACCAAGAACAATAAATGAATACAGAACCATTGTAAATGAACTTCAGTGATGCAGACTCTGGGAAGATATGTTAGTTATAAAATCAGTGTCTTACCTTTTTTTTTTTTTAATCTCTTCCTTCAGAAAATATCCACAGGGATGAGGAAGTTACTCCTTTTCCCTTGTCCTTGCAAGTCCTCTGTAATCTTTGTTTTCAGCCAGAAGATCAGGCTCATTGCATCTGGTAACGACCCTCCTGCTCTGATCAGATCTGTCAGCTCACACTGGCCAATTATTCTGAAATGTGCAATCCTGTGAGTTGATGTTTCTCAAGAAATATGAAGTAAAAAGAAGAAATATTACTACTTTAACCTTTATGTGACATAAACTGACAATGCTGTACTCTTGTGTCCTTTTCTTACCCATGTTTTCAACAGAAAATCTAGTACTACTCCATAGGATGGAGGAGGACCAAAATGTGCAAGAATGACTGGATGAGAATGCCCTAGGTATTTTTAAAAAAATTTTTTGTCACCCTGTTGAGATTTGGGTGCTATTGACATCTCTGGAATCACCAGCTGAGGTTTGGGTGGTGCTGACATCTCTGGAATCACCAGCTGAGGTTTGGGTGGTGCTGACATCTCTGGAATCACCAGCTGAGGTTTGGGTGGTGTTGACATCTCTGGAGTCACCAGCTGAGGTTTGGGTGCTATTGACATCTCTGGAGTCACCAGCTGAGGTTTGGGTGGTGTTGACATCCCTGGAGTCACCAGCTCAGGTTTGGGTGGTGTTGACATCCCTGGAGTCACCAGCTGAGGTTTGGGTGCTATTGACATCTCTGGAGTCACCAGCTGAGGTTTGGGTGGTGCTGACATCTCTGGAATCAACGTGAGCTGGGACAGCTCAGCCCACAGGGCTGTGCATGAATTGAGCAGAGGGGCAACTCAAGCTTCAGAAGCCACAACTGAATTTTTTTTCTCCTGAGCTTAGTTTGTACTTCCAAAATATCATGAAAAGCTTTTTGCATGCATTTTTCTCTTTGACTTAATAAGTTTTCAGCAAACAGATGAGAAAGCTTCTCCCATTCCTCTCTAACTCTTAGCACAGAGAGCAGTCAGCAGTGCCTCTTTCTCTGTGAATGCATTTCCTCAGGTTGTCAAGGGACAGGTGGTACCTTGGCTTTTCCCAAGCATTTCCTGAATCCTTGATGCTGTTGGACATCATTGTACAAACCCTGCTACAAATCCCAGCCTGGGGTGCTGCTGGCTTTGTGGTTAGCTGATGGGAGAGCCCACAGCAGCCTTGTAAAGGCACAATGCTCCCTTTCCTCTCCTGCCCTGCCCGGGGGCTGTATCAGAATAACTCTCACACTTCCCAGTGCTGCTCCAGAGCCTCTTCTGTCCTTCAAGTGCTCATCTCTGGGTGAGTAATTTACCTCTGCCACGAGGAGCAGGGAAGGAAAACGACATTTTGCAAATGTAGAGTTAAACACAAACTTGAAAACCAACCAGTGCAGCTGAACTGTAGATTTCCATAATCTTAAATTATGCCAACCCTAATTTAGCAGGTTAAGGTGTTGACACAGCAATATAATTAACAGTTCTTTATACAAGAAAGTGTCTTTTGTGACAAAAGTTCCAATTTTTAACGATCACAGGAAAAAAAAATATATGTCTGATCTTGAAAAGCTTGCAAGACATAGGTGGTAAGCACATACAGCAGCAGCTAAAATGTTTTGTTTGGTTGGGTTTTTTTAAAGAACTAAATGGAATTTTCAAATTCATTCAAATCTTGAAGAGCAGAATAACTTTTATTACCTCTTTCTGTTTTTAAGGGGAGCTGAGTACCTAATTTGCTTTGAGAATCTAGCAAGCATATTCTCAGTTGCTGAAGGAATGAGGACATGCTTGTTAAAACCTGTTCAGCTAATTTGACATGTATTTGCTAGAAGAAAATATATTACCTTACAAGTTGTCTGCTTCTATATGATGCCAAAATACATTTGCAATATTTTTCTCTAGTGAACTGAGCTATTAATTTACACAACAGAATTGCAAATCTGAGAAGATTTTCCAGGAACTAAAGTGACTGATGCTAACACTTTTCATAATTTACAGAAACAAGAAAAAAGACATTTGCTGGCATGCAAGTAATCTAGTTATAGGATTACAAAGAGAAGCCTCATCTACATCAGTGTAACACAAACAATCTTGCTTTTAAATTGTTTTCTTACAGTCTGCAAGGATTACAGGAGCACATCAGTAAACTGATCTGTGAGCCCTCCTAGTCCCAGCATCCCTGTTCTACCCAGGGGTAAACAAAATAAACTGGAATCCACTGAGAGCTGAAGTGCAAACCTTGGGCAGGATGTGCCCCACACACTCAGTGCCACATTCCAATCTGAACTAAAGCCTGTACCTGTTAAAAGAGGACTTTTTTACATATCTAAACCAGAAAACCAACCCATGTGGCTTTTAAAGGCATTAAGGAGTTTCTGCCTCCTCGTGTGTCCATCGTTCTGACTCCATTTTCACCATTAGATGTCTGTGGAGCAGCAGCAGTGACTGGATCCTGAGCCTGACCCAGATTGAAAGAGAAGCATTGAAAAAAATCGCTATTTATTTTTGTCTGGCTCTTGGTGAGGCTCTGGCTGACAGCTTGCAGAAGGCAGGCTGGGACAGGTCAGCACATGCCCCAAGCCCAGTCTGTCACTGCATCCATGAACTGGAGGCTCCCTTGGCTTTCTGTGGTTTATAGCCCTGCAGTGAACCACAATCTCCCTGCCTCCAAAATGGGTCAGGCATGAGAATGCTCTTATTTAATTACTCAAGGGAAATATTGACACTTTTAATTCATTTTCATTTCCTTTCTTGTCAATATCTCTCCTTTCTTTACTATCCCTTTTGTGTGCGCTTGCAAATCTTCCTTTCAGGAAAACCACTGCAGAGACTCTTATTTCTCCCCCTATATATATATATATATATATATATATATATATTTAATTCCTTTTTCCTTATTGCCCTTGAACACAAACATGAGTCTGTTCCTTAAACAAACAATCCTTATGGTAACTGTTGAAAGCAACCAGTCTGTAAAAGCCTGGTGGAAAGTTAAAATTTGGAGATGAAAGAAAAATCTTCTTGTGATCATATCTTCCCTCCAGAGTTATCTGGCTAACTGAGAAAAAAATATTAAATTAAGTTTTCTTATTTGCTTATGTTAAATATTGACTTTCTATCTAATCTTTCAGCTGTGTGACACTCTGCTAATGAGGCATCATGGACAGTGCATTCCTTTGTTTATTTGGTACAATCATGATTACTCGGATGGGCAGTGCCCCAAGGAAACACAGCTCTGCTTTGCACTTACCCAGGACAGAAATTTCTGCTGCTCACAGAAGGGGCCTGTACATCAAAATGCTGCTGACCAGAGACCTGACCTTACCCGTGCATCCAGCTTCTTCTCAGTCAAGTGATAAAAATGGCATGAGATCTGTAAAGAAAAGTATTTTAATTGGCGTTGCTGTCTGGAAATGACATTTTGAAAAGGAATGCCAGGTGAGTCTTCAAGTTTTTTTTTTTCTAGCAGCTGTCACAATAATTCTAGCTTTATTTCCTGGTGTACGTGCTCAAATGGGAGGGCCAGCTTGGGTAAATATTGTAAATTTTGTCGTGAAACACAAACATTGGCACACTGCTTCTGCTTCTCACTCATGGCTGGGTGAGTGATTTTTACTTGTTGTAAAACAGATAAGTTCAGTGTATTTAAAAGTTGTGTAATTATAACTATGTGAGGCTGTTGAAAGGCAATGCCAGGTTTACAGAAGTGCTTTAAATGTTCAATACTCTGCTCCAAATACTCCTACATCCACTGAGTGTGTGCTAGCCATCAAAAGAGAATTAGAGCTTGTCCAGGCAGCTGGCAAAGAGATATTACAAGATTAATAGAAAGACTCTTCACCTTTTACAGTGGGGAAGGAAATGCCAGGCTGGGAGGAAAGAATTACATCACATTTCAGTTACAAATATTTACATTTCATTTTTGAATACAGTTGCAGACCCCATGAAAGAGCCCAAAGCAGGAAGCCTCACCCAGGGTGGGATACAGCCACAGGCACAGTGATATCTGTGTGCAGCAGCAGCTTTGGCCCTGACTCCACACAGACCATGATTTCAGCAAATGACAATCCATGTGGGTGAACTCTGCTGTTAAATGCCACCATAACAATGGACTAAAATTCAATTTCTGTCATTTTTAGACCATTATTATAGCATCAAATATCTGCCTTGTCCTCATTGGATAACAGAGATAAAGATGCTGTGTCTTACAGTTATTATAGAGCTATCTTCATGCAAATGATGACACATTCTGCTGAAAGCATGCATGTGCGAAATGTGAACATGCAATTCTCTCATGCAGTTTTTTAGACAGCATTTAAGGTGTAAAGTCTGAATTACACATGAAGGGAATAGTTAAATTATATCAATTTATGGAAACGTGGTAACTGGATCAGGAAAAAGACCTTTACAATTGATGGAGCCACACCAAAGCATTTTGTTCAGCACAGAACAAAATCTTTCACTTAATCTTTTGGGCTTTATTGAACCATATCATACTTTTTGTTTTAATGGAGATCAATTTTAAGACTAAAACTGTCTTTAAATGGTTTCACATGTATGTCTATGAAATATGAAAGTGGCTCTTAAGATTCTCTCTAGAATCTTTTTATTTCTCCCAAATAATTTGTACCAAAAGACAAGTAGTTCCTCTGGCCTATCATTAACCTCATGAACAGTTAATTTATGCTTCAATACAATTCTATATATTAAAATAAAATTGTTTTACATTTTTTTTGTGTATTATGGTATAAAGTACAACATTTAGAGGAGCTTAAATTCAAAGATTCTGAATGCTTTAAAGTGAGTGTGCAAAGAGAAAGTCCCCAAGTTGAGAATTGAGGCACTTATACTCATACAGGATATATGGGACAATTATCAGGCAGAGAATCCACCAAAAATAAATCTCTGAAATGAACAATTATCTTTAATAGACTTGCCAAGATTGCAAAAATATTTGCATTACTAAAAAAAGAGATGTAATTTTCCATGGAACCACTTTCCTTGTAAATGTGGTATATCCTAGATTCACAAATGCATCATCCAAGCCATATCTGGGATTAGCTTTGATGCCATTAATTCATAAAGACTTCAAAGGCAGCACCTTTCAGGGCAAAATTCTTCTTTTTGCCTTTGTGGTGCTATGAATTTTGCTTTTCCTCCTCTAAATATCTAATCCACAGGCCCATTTAAGTAATAAGCACTTGTACAGCACAATAAAGAACAGATAGCTGCAAATAATCCTGATTTCTCTTGTTATTCATATTGGTGAATATCAGGAATAAAATTCCTCTCTTGGATTATTTACCTCTTTACCAAAACTAAAATGCTTCTTTTAAAGGAGTGTGATTCATTTCTGACCTTCATAGATCCCAGTCAGTTATTATTATGCAGAAAATGTCTTTTGAGTCACTTTCTAGTAATTAACAGGGTATTTTTTTGGATTTTGCTTTATCGTATTAATAACTGTACATGTGTACATTATTTTAATTAGAAAATTAATAATTGTACATATACTCTTTTAAATGTCCTGCTCCTATTTCCCCCTGAGATTATACTATAACAATTATAGAGAAAATGAGGTAGAATTGGTATAAGTGTGGTATGTAGGTCAAAACCAGAACACTTATGCCACTAAAAAAACAATCAAACCTCCTCAGGTATCAGAGCAGAGGCTTCAATCTCAGTTCAATGTGCAGCTGAATGGGTCAATCCTAGATCCACAATCCCTGGTTTAGTTCTGACCTGAAGCCAAAGCAGAGCCACAGATTCACAGGAACATCAGGTCCCAGGATCAGTCCAGCCAAACACCCCCAGATCAAACCAGGTCACGGAGTGCCACATCTCCTCCTCCTTTTAACCCTCCCAAGGTTGGTGACTCCACCGCTTTCTGGGCAGCCTGTGCCAAGGTTTAACCACTCTTCCAGCAAATAAAGTTTTCCTGTTATCCAGCCTGACCCTCCCCTGGCACAAGCTGAGGTTGTTTCCCCCCATCCTGTCCCTTGCTGCCTGGGAAGAGAGCCTGAGCCCCACCACACTCTCCTGCCAGGGAGCTGCACAGAGCAATCAGGTCTCCCTGAGCCTGTCCTTCTCCAGATTAAACACTCCTAAGATCAAAACTTCAACAATTTGATTCATTCCAGCCCCTTGTGAATCTCAAAGTGTCTTAAAGGTGAAGTTGGAGGCGCTGCTTCATGAGCCCCAGCTCTGGGGCACACAGAGAGAATTTGGGGTCTCAGAGTATCACACCTGCCTAACACCACGATCTGTGTGACACCCAGAAAACCCAGCTTGCCAAGCTCCAGCCCAGGGAAGCTGAGCTTTGGAGGGTGTTAGTAGCAGTGACAATCCTGCCTGTTTTGCAGGGCTCTGTCTGACACAGCCCATGGAGGCTCAGCAGCGACGCGCGCTGAGCTCTGCTTTAATCAGCCCTGGGACAGCAGGACACGTCTCTGCCTAAGAGCAACCAAGACCAAACACTTCAAAGCACTTCTCCTCTCTTTTTTACACCCATTCCCCCTCTCTGATAACTAATCCTACTTAAAATGTCTGGCTTGCAAATACAAACCTGGTTTGTGACCTACCTGGATTAAAGAAGAGCCTTTGTTCTTCTCTCAGAATGTCTCACATGCCAAGGGATAATTATGAGAGGTACAACCCCTATAATCATCTCTGTGACAAAACCCCCGACCTGCAATGGAAAGATTCCAATAGAAATGTAAGTAGTGAATGTAGAGAACATAGTCAAAACACTGCCCTCAGGTTTATTTCAATTGCCTTGCTGATGAAAATATAATTTTTATAACCAAAATTATTTCCATGGTGTGATATCCCAGTAAACAAAACCATCTTGGAGAGACAGATCTTTAGGGCAATGTTTTTAGATTCCCTTACGGTTTAATATATGAAGCACAACTATATAAATTTAAGGAAATTATGATATGTCATTGAAATATCACAAATTAAATCAAAGACTCTAAGGTGTTATCAAACCTTGAGCTGAAGAGGCCACAAGAAGAAGGAATGGAAGGAAGGAGAAGTTCAAACTACAGAATGGTATAAGAACACTCAGAAATACTCGTCCTGTCATGTTTTTGAAATCACAGCCGTCCTCTCTCACCCAGGGTCCCATTTATCGCTCATGTTCCTTTTTAAAGCTGAATGTTGAATAAGATAAAACAGGACAAGAAGGGACCCGAACAAATAGCTTGGTGTCACACACTGCAAACACAACAACGTGGAATTACAGCTTCTTTTAAAATCCCATGGTCCTGGAGCTCCCACAGATCTGTAAAACCAGGGGAATACAGCAGAAGGCCATGAGAACTCTGCTGCACAGATCAGTCCCTGAGAGAAACTTGCTTCAATCAGGAAACTTGACTAAAAAGCTCGAGCCTGCCAGGCCTGCCCAAGCCAATTAGAGCTGCTCAGTGCCCTCCAGCCCAAGCTGGCCCAGCCTGTGGTGTCTGCACAGCTGGGGCTGCACTTTAACCACATCTGCCCAGAGCCAGGGTCCCAGAGTCTGAGTCCCCTCTTGGAGTGGAGAGAATTGTTCATTAAATCTGTAGCACTTCCCATACACCTTCAGCTCCTTGAGAGCTGTTAAGTGGCTTAAACATTCCTAAAAGTGCGTGTAGAGTAAGTTGAATTAAGCTATGTGTGTCACTAATTAAAATCATTGAGACTTGAGTGGGCCTTGAGGGCAAAAATCTGTTCCTTTAAAAGGAACACGCATAAATACTCTGGGAACATTTAAGTATAATTATTATAGCCTTCAGGACTCCGGCCTAAAAGTATCAGAGTGACTGCATTCCTGATGGCAAAGTTTATTAGCACTGTTTATTTTTATTTTCATACAGTTATTACATGAATGCCTGGAAGTGACACTAGCACGGAAGGTCTGTTAATAATACATCCTACATAAACACTCAGATTACTTTTCTTCATCTCATTTCTTTCAAGGCAATTTTTAAATCTGAAAACATGATAGCTGAAGAAATTTTAGTTCCTTATTCACAGAAGAGGCAAGAATTGCATTTTTGTCAGCAGTTAGGAAGCAGCCCAAAGCCACCTGGGTGTGCAAAGCTCTGTAACCCTTCACAAAACTGTAAAAAAACAAAGAGAAAACAACCTGGACCTCTTGACTTTTCCATCATGATGCTTCTGGGAAATTATTGTTTGCTCCCTCACGTTACAAGTCTGGCATAAACCTAGATCTAAGTCAGGATCTAAGTCTAAACCCGGATCAAGGCCCTTGACCTGCTCTGTGCTCTGCTCCCAGTAGTATCCAACATTTTGCTGTGCTGCTGCTGTCAGGCAGTTTTGGTGGCACTTTGATGATACTGCTGTAACTAATAGATATTAAAAACACACAGTTACCACACATTTATGGCTATACACATAAATGTATGCTTTAATGGCCTATTACTTTGTGTAGAGAACTATTTAACGACCCTAGGATGAGGATGTATGCATGGCTAGGTTGTTTTAAACAGGCTTTATGTTCTTGGCAAGCCAGATCCCAAAAGCTATTGAAGGAGTTCAGAAGATGTAGAAGAGGTTTCCAAAGAATCTGGCAAAAAATGAAGAGAGCAGAGGCTTGAGGGGGCAAGCACAGATTAATACCAGAAACCCCAGCTGAACAAACACAGATCACTGATGATCAATCACTGATCAATAATGAAAGCAAGGTAGAACCAGCTGCAGGATCATGTATAGAGCTCTGAAATACATTCTGCAGCTGCTGGTGGCTGAGAGCATGGACAGAACCATCTTTAACTGCATGCAAGGCTCCAGTTAAATTAACTATTAATGTGCCTTAATGCAGAACAGGGTAAGAAAGACTGATAACTTTGATAGCCTGTAACATTACAAAGTAAGTATTTATTATCACAAAAAGGAAATCAAAGTCTTGGCCTGTGTAATAATAATCCTCCATCCTGGAGCTGGGAGTTCACACACAAGCATATTTATTTCCTTGTCATGTTTCCAAAGCATACTTTACAGAAGTGTCAAAGCATTAGGAGAAATGAGTCATTATTCTTCTGACCTTTTGAAAGTAGATTACAGGACTGTGATCAAATCTCATTAGAATTATGTATCCACAAAGGCACTTCAGCACATCCGAAAATCAGGGTAAAGCATCCTTAAACTATTTTGGTTTTGCTCTGCAAAGAGGTTTAACCATGACTAAGAGGAATTTTGTAGCTATCCTTTCATTAGCTTTGAGATTTGCCATTCATGTGCAGGAGATCTTAAGGATCAACTCATGTTTTAAAGATAAGTCATAGATGAAGTCTTCTCTCTTTAAAGACTGAGTAAAGAGGCTAAAGACTGAGAAAAAGGCACAAAAGTGACTCACACAGAAATGAAGTTCCATTTTAAATTAATGAAATCATTAAAAATCACTAATGAAGGAGCTGATAATCAGACAAGAGCTGGCTGAGTATTGGACTGGGCTCTGTGCAGCCATCCCAGCTGAGTGGAGAACATTAATGGCAGCAGGCAGAGTTATTTGGGGTATTAATGACCCCAGACTCAGGTGCACACCTGCCCAAAGGATGGAATGGACTCTGCAGGAGCCAGGAAAGGACAGGGACGTGGTAAATACCTACGTGCACAGGATGTAAGTTGTATTTGCAGCTTGTCTCTTTTTCCCTGGAGGGGCTGTGCATGCAGCCCCATCTCCTGCAGGACAGGAAAATCTCCTGCAGCCCAGGGCTCTGCCCCCAGCTGGACCTGCCCTGATCTGACAGGAGTGCATCTGCCACCCTAATGGATTTTAGTTTCCCCTACAAACCTTTAAAAATGGTCTTTATTTTGCGTTTGTGGTATAAATTTGACGCCTGATGTGAAATATTCCTTAAGGAATATTTGCTGGAGTTGGACATCTGCCTGTTTGCAGAAGATCTTGAACCCCCCAGCAATCATTACTGCAGCTCCCCCGTCCTACAGGCAGCTCATATTTAATCTGTACGTTCTTTAAATGCAAAGCATGCTATATTTAGTGTTCAAACTGCAGCATTAGTAAACTGAGCCCTCACTTATGTGTGCATGTGGGTGAATTGGGTGTCTCACAAAGGATTCAAACAGATGCTTTAGCTTTAATGATATTTCTAATCATCTCACTTATGCCCCAAGGATATTTTCTTATGCTTTATTTGCCTGTCATGATTTCTTCTCATTACAGTAAAATGTTATTTTAAATCTAGTTTTTATATTTGAACTTGCTTCAACATCATCTCCTTAACAACTTCTCTTTTTTTTTTAAACACACACTTTCCTTGTGCTGTCTAATTAGAGGTACTGTCCTCACAGGCATAGGCAGAGCAGGTAAGAACAACCACACAATTCAGGGGTGACTTGTAGTCTTTAGTGGTGACATCAGTGATGATCATGATGCACTTTCCTAAGAGAGAAAGTCAGGAATAAACTCAGCTGAAGCCAAAGCCAGGCTGGACAGGGCTTGGAACAACCAGGTGTAGTGGAAATTGTCCCTGCTCATGGCAAGGATGGGCTTTAGATGTTCTCTTCAATTCAAGGCTTTCTATGATTCTATGCTTCTATAAATTTTTTAACTCCAAAGTTCCTTTTCACTCTCTATATTTTCCCCCCAGAAACTGCAACCTTATTATCCCGTCCATTAAATCAATGCATGCCTAAAGATCACATTTAAATTCAGATTTTACAGAACATGAATAAATATATTAGTACCTTTATAGCAAGTAAGTGTGGTATTGATTGTTTTATTCCATGCAAGTCAGACTTCTGAAGGAAAATTCTCTCTCTCTTCTGTGTATATGGATGTGCCAGCTCTTGTGGGAAAGTCAAGGACACCTTTCTTAGATTGTTTTCTTAGAAAGGAGAAAAAAGAGGAAAATATTCTGATTCCTGGTGGAAAGTTTGATCCAGGAAAAACAGCTGGGAATGTCAGAATTCCCTCCCTGTGCAAGCTCATCTTACAGTCATGAGAGCAATGACTTGGTGAGTATTTGTGAGGAAACAAGAGGAGGGAAAAGTAGGGAAGGGAGGAAGCTGAAAATGTGAAAAGGAACCACGTGCAGGGCAAGAAATCTGCCTTGGTCTCATTATTGATTCCCAGAAAAGCCAGATATCTATCTATCAGGAAAAAGGAAATATAAAGCCATGGTAAAATTTAGTTTCTTACATAGGAACATTAAAAAAAGAGGATTTTTCCGAAGCCAGAGTTTCATGCAGGTCAGCAATGTCAGCTTCAGAAATTTCACTGCTGAGAGCTGCACAAAAGTGCCCTGCAAATTACAGGCCTTACACTGGCCAGGCTCACACAGAAGTCAAACTGTAATTAAAATCTTGATCCATTATTTTGTGCGGACATTGATTCAGGGTATGCACAAAGCCAAGATTTCTGATTAAAAACTTTAAATTTCATTGAAAAAAGTAATGATAAAAACCTCTGGCAGAAATAATTGGCAAAGCAAATTTGAGAAGCAAAATTTGTCAGTTTCATTATCTAAAAAAATTAATTAGCAGTAGGTATTGATTATCCAAAACTAATAAAAAACCCTGAAAAAACCCAAATACTCCTACTAATTTGCAATCTGAAATTAATCACCCATAGCCATATGTCTTTGCTTTTAAAGAACATCTGACAGATTAAGTTTGGTGGAATTAAAGACTAAGGAATGTTTCCTAAATCATATTTTCAGTAATTGTATTTGAAAGGCACACGTTTGTATCCCACCAATAAACACAGCAATAGCATGGGATAAAATGAGAACTGATTAATTAATCTGAAATAGAAAAATACTGCTTTGAAGTTCTAGAAAATTATCTCAGGGTACATACTGATATTTTAAAAATAGTGTTAGAAGCAAAACAAAATCCTGTCAAAATAGATAAGGGTCCATTGAAAATAGTTATTTACTTAACGGGTTTTCCATTCATACAAGAGTCTAAACAGGTAAAATTTTTACCTGCTTTTACCAATTTTACTGTGGTTTTGCTCAGGTGCATGTTTTGGGGCATTTTTAGCTTTTTTAGAAGTTGATAAAAAATAAAAAAAATTGGAATTAGGGGAAAAGTTTCTTTTCCTTTTATTTTCTCAAAGCCTTTTCCAACTGGTATAACCAAGAACCATTCCATTTATCTCATTTCCTTCATTAAGCTTACTAATGCTTCTGTTAAGGGAATTTTTTGATGTGCCTTCAAAGCCAGTATTTACCCCTTCTTTATTTCCTGTTTTGGCAGGCAGAATTTGCTGAGATGAAGTCTGCACACACGCAGATTTCTGTTAAATAAAAACAAACATTTCAGTTGGCAACGGGCGAGGTTTCAACCGAATACACTTAATTTGCATCTACAGAGAATTTAATTTTATTTATCAAAGATTAGACTCCAATCTGTCTAAATCTAACTCAAATACTTTATCTGTGAAATGTGGCAAATCCAGCCTTGTGTCTCTCTTTTTTTGGGGGGACAGGGAGAAGTGAAAGCTTTGCCAGCCAGACTGACCTTTGGGAGAGAAAAAATCTCCTGAGATGAATTTTTTTGCCCTTGGGACACACAAAACCCCCTGTGCAATGCACACACCAGTCCTGCTGCCTGTAAATATTAACTCTGATGCTCTGAAAGCCTCCTGTTATAAATTTCCAGTTGCATACTGGGTGTAAAATTGTCATTTCTGAAGTTGATTTATTTTAATTAAGAATGTAAGTGATCCTGTGTCTCTAGAGATTTGCTGGAATGACTAATGCACTCATATTTATCTTATTACCTGGGGATTTAATATAAAACTGAATCAAATTTTTCTTCCTGCTGAAGGTTTCTGCATCAGAAATCTACTGATTTAATGATTAGAGTACTTAAAGAAAGGATAATACTTTATTTTCTATTTTAACCAGCTATGAAGACTTGCAGAAGGTGTTCACATTTATTATGTTATGATTTATATAATCTATACTTTTCCCCCTCATAGCTGAGCACGAATGGATGAACATCTTGATTTCAGACTTTATTGGAAAATTACTCCAAGCACCCTAAAACTTATTCAGCCAAATTAATCTCTTTATATAATGGATAATTTGTCACTATTCATGAAAACCCTAAAGAGCAATACTCTATAATTTGTACTGTGGAAGTCTCTGGTTGTCTTAAATTACAGGCAAGAGAGTGAATTCCCAACTTTGACAAGAGATTAAATATTCCAGTGTTTTTAGGAGGAAATCAATACCCTTATGTATCACTCAAAATTGCACTTAAATTTTGGGGGAGCACGACCTGCACCTTGTAAGGAGAAGCCATAATATTATAAATACCTTGTGCAAAAAACTGGCTATGATTAAAGGTCTGTACTTCTAATATCTCAACATTCTAATTAGCTAATGGCATAATTCTAAAGAATAAAATTTGCCATCTGCTAGAAATGGAAGCCCAATTAGAAAAGTTTTTGAGAAAAGTGCATTCTCTGACAATTCTGTGTCATGGAAATTCTAGCAGAAATATCTTTTATCTTCCTTTATATATTCACTTTTCCCAGTGTGGTAGCCCATTATGTACGTGAAGCAGCGTCATAACATTTGCTAAAATATCATTAAAATTTGTATTATTTATTCCATTCCAAAGGGGAAAGAGTATCCCTGTGGAGCCCTCTGAGTTGTTTATTATAATAATGCTGTGTATTTGCAGATATTCAACAAGGTAATCTCGTATAAGGAGAAAGATTAAGGAAGGAATTACCAGAAAATTTTGGAGGTTACCCTCAAGACTGAAGTTCTTCTGTGACCAGAGCTTCACATTGTGCTGAAATTCCTCTGAACTGGGAGATCTTCTCCAGGCAGTGGTGTTCTGTGGGAAAAAACACAAAAATTTGGTGTTTTTCTTTTAAAAACCATCCCCAACCACCCCTGAATCACAGGTGGATGAGAAGGAACAACAACCTCCCAGAAAACTCTGCATCAAGGGTTCAGCAATCTTTGCATGAAGAAACTTCAGCCCATTTTGATTTGGAATCAACCTGAGTTTATCAGAAGGCACTTTAGGTGTTTTCCTGCTAATTGTACATCTGCTGTCTGCAGAAGATAAATAGGGTGTCTCAAGCAAGCATTTAACCAGCCAATTAATATAATTGTTACACAGTGAATATCAAATTATTGGCAAAAATTAGCTTGCTGTGTTCCAATAAGGCAAAAAAAAAATATTTTATTCTACTAAGGCAAAAACCTAACATTTATGTTTCTGCTAAAGGAATTATATAGCATTTTCTAAAGAAAAAGGAAAAAAACTGCACAAAAGTTCTGTGATTTTTAAATAAAAAGTAGCATTTCTTCCACCACTTATTTGGCAATAAGATTTTGAACATCATTTTATTCTCTCAATTTTATACCAACCAACTGGTTTCTTTTATACTTCTACTAAACTTCTCAATTATCAAAGTCCCGTGCAAAATATTTAAAATATTTTAGAAGTTTAAAATAAATATATTTCCAAGTTTCTGTGGCCCTGGCAGGGGATTTGAAATTTAATTTAAATTTAAATTCTCTTCCAACCCAAAGAATTCCATGATTTTGGGTAAGGAATCCACACTGTAGGGGCAGCTCACCACGAGTCCTCCTCCCCAGCACGACTCTTGAAGATGTTACAGATGGAGAACAAAAATCCAAATGCAAAATCTTTGTAACATGGAAAGTAAAAACAAAGGTTTAGATACAGAAAAACTTAACATCTTTAATCATTCATTTTTATTTTGCAAGACAAACCAGACGTAATTTGAAATGGCTCAGTGAGCTGTAAAAAATTGACAGTAGATGTATGTGAGAAGACTGAGAAAGCAATTATCTGAGACTAATTTGAGTTTATCAGGCAGAAATTAGACTTTTATGGGTAAAGTTAGAGTTTTGTATTAAAAAATGATGCATTAAAATATATAAAATTTCAAGGGTAATATAGTTAAAACTTCCTTGGCAAATAACTGATTTTCTGTCTGCACAGCTCTTGCCTTCTCAACAGCTTTTACTCAAGCAGGAAACATCCTAAAATAACAGATAATAAAAAATACTGTAATACATAAAAAGGAGGGGGAAATCTCTCTCTGGCTTTTTATCTGACTTCTGCAACTTTAGAGATGCCAACCTTTATTGTCAGCTCCTGAGGAGGTTGGACAGAGTTCAACCAGAGATGCAGCTCCTGTAAAGCAGTTTTTGGGAAAGGTGCATTAGCACGAATGCACTACAACTGTTACTGACCCCAGAGAAGACTTTACAAAGCAGTTTGGAGGTTTTTCTACGTGTTAAAAAGTGAATAGCTGCCATACTAGGGCAAAAGTCTAATTATACTGTGCAATCACATTAGAGTTTCTCCTCTTATGTGTTAAAAGCATTAGGAAAAATGTAATTTATTGCTCACATTTCTAAGAGCTCTCCTGTTTCCCTAGAAGGTATAAACCCTGCAATATTCCGTGCAGTAGTTACTATTTAGTGGCCAAACTCTTGTTTAG
The DNA here is from genome assembly GCA_013397155.1 of Irena cyanogastra. Classification (NCBI taxonomy): domain Eukaryota; kingdom Metazoa; phylum Chordata; class Aves; order Passeriformes; family Irenidae; genus Irena; species Irena cyanogastra. Next base: position 1,080,919 of record VWZV01012656.1, on the reverse strand, counting down.
GTAATTTTCCAATAAAATAAGGGACTTTTTAGAGTACATTCACATCCAACATGAAATAATATCTCTCAGGATGCAAAATGTATGCCCTGAAGGGTAGGAAATAGAAACAAAAAGCAAACCTTTGAGCCTGTGAATAAACTATTGAATAACTGCCTTATTAATCACTTTTTATTGTATTAAATGCACTGTGTGGAGTGTAAAGCATTCCAATAAACACTGGACTGAATTTATTTGTACAGGTAAGCTTAATTCTAGCATTTCCTCAGTTGTAAGTCATCAGCCTTGCTGTCTCTTTCATCATCATTTACCTGGGAATGATATACATAATGACTCCTATAATTATATTTTTCCTACAATAATTCTGAAGGCTTCAGAGAGATTGTTTATTGCAGGAGGTAAGGACCAGAATCTTTCTGTAGGATCGTTATGGAATCTTTTGTCTCGAAAAACTGTCTTCATTGCACAATTTAATTTACTTGATTAGATGCAAAAGACAATTGAAAAAAGGAAACAAGAAGTCGAACGTAAGGAGTCTTTCACTAAATGCAGTAAAATTTAGATTCCTGGCAGGAATTCTTTCCTTTCAAAGATTCATATCTTAATGAGCCTTGGAAAAGCCTTTATTGTCTCTCTAGTGAAGAACAATAGTTCTCCAGCCCATAAATGCACATTTGGTGGATAACTGAACCTTTTCTCTTCCCAGAATCCTGGCAGTGAAAAATATTGGTGCAACTGGTGAGCACACTTTGCAAACATAAGCAAACTTCTGGAGTCTAATAATAATAACAACTTCTGATGACTGAAACAACTAGAAAAAAAGCATTCAATGTATTCTAGGAAAAATTCCCACATTCAGTGTTTCAGTTCAACTGGGTAAATGCATTGGGGTTGTATTTACTGAATAGACACAATACCCTGAAAGGTTTGTGATAGACATCTTATAAGCCAAATTTATTGCCAGAGAAATAATATTTTACCACATCTGTCCTTTACAACTTCAAGATTTTCTTCTGATCAGGTGGTCTAAATTCTTTGTCAGGTCAATTCTTTAAAATCTTTACTGATAATATTCCATTGTCATGGAAGAGGAAAGGTCAAGGTTTGTCACACCTCCTCCAGATCAGAGAGTGTGTTTGAAATGACAGCATAAATGCCACAAGGATATGTTCCTCGACACAATTTATAATTAACTGGCTTTGGGAAGTGGGGAGGAGACAAAGATAATGGAGGGGAAATTCTTCTAAAAATGAATTTTGTGCATGTAGATGTTTTTAATAGCTCAGATGTTTTGATAGCACTGCCCTCCACAAATGGTGGCAGGTGAGCACCCCCCCAGGGTGTTCTCCCTCCCTGCCTGGACATTCACACAAATGAGAATGGAGGTCATCTTCAGTCCCCCAAATTCTGAGCACATTGCTGCAAACAGGCTAAAGGAGGGGCTCTTTCCCAGTGTCTGTCCTTGATCATTCCCAGATTTGTCCCTAAAGGCACTTTCCATTTTTTTTACCCAAGCCTAATTCATTTTTTTTAATTAAAATGATAATATTCCGTCCATATTCCTTTGAGAAGAGCTTAGCCTTTACATTCCCATTATGTGCTATCTTACATGTCTTTACATGATAATGATTTTGCTGTTACTCAATAACTATGCTAATTTCAAACACAGGGGGTAAGATTATCTCCCTCCAAACACTTCCTTTCATTCCACCCCGAAACACGCAGCCCTTCTTCCCCTGTACATAAACATCATTACCAGGTCCTTCCCACTATCACAGCCTCCCATAATCTGTTGGTTTTTATGTACATAACACTGATCCTTGTGTCCCTCAGTCTATGCAACAGCAAGATAATCAGGGGCTCACAGGAAATCATTCCATTCCTGTGTTAGTCTCAACTTACATCGAGCACAGATCTGCAGCTGCAAATCCCATACTTGGCTACACCTCAACAATTATGTGTACAAGTCATAGATTGTTTCATTCTTTTCATTTTTCAGACTATTATGAACAAATAAATAGATAAACATTTCAGTATCTGGCCAAGTGATGAAAGTACAAGCATTTAAATACAATAACTGCAAAGAGCTTCTTTAGTTTATAATTTATTGCTGTATTTCTGTATCTCACCTGTCCATACCAGGTATCTCCAAGGGGTGCCAGAGGATGGTGCCAGGCTCTGCTCAGTGGTGCCAGTGCCAGGATGAGGAGAAGTGCCCATAAACTACAACACAAGGAGCTCCACCTCAGCATCAGGAAGAACTTCTCTCTGTGGAGGGGGCAGAGCATGGAACAGCTGCCATGGGGCGTGTGGAGTCTCTGTCTGGAGACATCCCAAACCCACCTGGACACGTTCCTGGGTCACCTGCTGAGGTGATCTCCAGAGGTCCCTTCCAACCCTGACTTTCCTGTGTCATAAAAACCAGTTTTTGTCTTATTGTGAATGGAAGTTTATGCTAAGTTTAATGAGGCTTGCTAAATCTGACACATCCTATCTGGATACCACAGTGATAGATACATTAGATATACCAAAATAGATATATTAGGGAGGCAGAATTAGTACTGTATGTGCTAAGGTTGATTGACTACTTGATGAGTATTATATTCCCTTTACTGTTCTCTAAACCCCAGCTTTATTAACTCCAACCAATTTTCTCCAACTCTTCAATTTGTAGAACTAATTGTGCCTCGTTGCAGCTTCCTCCATTTAACTGATGAAGACTTAAGAGATAGAAGACTTCTACAGATAGAAGTTGACTATATACATAAAAAGCAGATTTTTATAAACTGAAACTTATTTAACCATATTTATATGTTAATTGAAATGTTTATGTACAAGCGAATGCCTGTATATGAATATTTAATACATTTAATTCTGGATTTTATTTTTCCTTGCAGAAAAATCTGAATTTTGTCTGAGTACAAGTTCCATAAAACCTTTACAATTTTTCTTTATTAACTATAGAAAGGTAAGGAGATATTTGTGTTGTCGCCATTGTTTCTGAATTAAATTTATAGCACTAAAGCCTACACTTGTGATTTATAGAGGAGAGTGTCTTTTCTCCTGCTCAAGCATTGATTTTCTATACCAATTTAAAAGAGGCACTGCATCTATAGAACAGGTAATGAATAACATCTTCATAGGCAGAAAGGCACTCTAAATAAACATTTGCAAGAATTGATCTCACCTTTGTTTTGCCCTCTGTCTTGGGAAACGTGTTGTGCAGATTGTTATTAGTATTAATCTAATTTTCATGGCAATACGTTTGTTCTCTATCCAGATAAAGAAAATATATATTAGAATTAATTTGATATTACATTTAGAATCTTGCATAAGTTTAGAACTTTAACTACTATTGAGCATTTAACACTTGAATCAAAAGTTCTCTTTAGCAACATCAGGTGCATTAAATAGTTTGGAACAGGAGCTGGTCTTTGGAAACCAATCATATTATTACAGGGGCATAAAATTGACCGCTCAGAGTTATTGTAGCATTGTGTGAAACAATAACTGTTTTCACAATTAAAAACATATTTGCTGTGGGAATTTAAAGACAAAAGTTATTTATCGTGTATTTTAGTCACAGCAAGTCAGAGCAAAGTTAGATTGTAAATTCGGTATTTGCTATTTATTTATGGTTTAATTTGACACGATAATCAATTTTTCTTTATTTGTTGAGGGGTTGTTTTAGCAGAAAATACACTATCATAATTTCACTTTATTTTTTCATCCTAAGTGAGCTTTCACAAGAAGAGCTCTGCTGCTAAACAACCCTCTCAAGCAGCAATGGCAGCATAATTAGGTCTCTGCAGACTTACTCTGCAACCACTTAGTGCCAAGGCGTAATCTCCTGTCATGACATAATAATGTGGTCTCCAGGGGCCAGCTCAGAGCTGGCTTTGACACGGCAGTGGCAGGAAAATGGCAGGAAAATGGCAGGAAAATCCATGTGAGCCCTGCAGGGATTTGTGCAGGAGGAACTCCTGCCCTGCGGAGCCCTCTCGGTGCCTGGATCTGTCCTCTGCCATGCCTGAAGATTTTAGCCTTTACATTTTTCAAATCCTACACTGCCTTAGTGCATGGCTCTAAACTCCATATAAAGTGTTAGTTATTGCCTTCACATTTTGGTCAGACTCAACAATCCCTCCAGACCCAAGATCCAAGGACACCCTGCAGCCTCAGGCCCCAAAAAGTATAAACAAAAGTCAATTTGGGGCGAGCAAACTGGAGGGTAAATGACTTCATTACCTGCAGCTGTAATTGGAGGATTAACCCCTGATATGTAAATTGACCACATTTATAATTGTCTGAAAAACTCGTGGCTATTGTCCAGCTTGGACAAGCTCTAGGAGGCTTCTGACAGCCCAAGGTGCAGCTATTGGAGGCCTTTAATAAATATCCACTTAATTCTCTTAATATTCTCTAGCCTCTGTTCTAGTGGCCACTCCAAGGCACCACCTGAAGGCAGAGCACAGTAAACCAAGGTCGTTGGCTGGTAAAAAACCCACCTGAGACAGGCTGGGGGTCAGGAGCCTTTGCTTCTAACCAGGGTTACCCCATAAAAATCCCTCTAAGCCCTAAAACAACCGTGGTAGGACAAAACCCCAGGTGCTCTCTCCAAGTCTATCAACTCCTAACATTTTATAGCTAAGGTTTAGAGGAAAAGAAGAGATAGGATATCACAGAATCACAGGATGGTTTGGGTTGGAAGGGATCTCAAAGACCACCTTTTTCCACCTCCTGCCACGGCAGGGACACCTTGCACCATCTCAGGTTTCTCCAAGCCCCATCCAACCTGGCCCTGGACAATTCCATGGATGGAGCAGCCACAACTCATTAATATCACTCATATAACTTTTTTCCTCTTGTACTCAAGTCAGATTCATTATTTCCAACATTAATAACACAGATTTATTAAAAAATTTTTACAAACTTAAATTGTCATTAAAATAGTTCTTACCCCATCTGTGCTAGAAGCAGCCTTTGTTTTACTATCTCATATTTAATTTTTCAAGACTTCAGAAAGTCTTGAGTGTGAATGTTTTAATTGTTTAGCACAGATGCAAGAAGCTGGGTGGCTTCAAGTCAGCAAAATGGAATGCTGAAGTACCTTGTTGAAAATGGAAACAAATTAATTTTACAACAGCAAACTGAAAAATAAAATCTCTGCAACATAAAGGAAAATTTTATTATCACAAATACCTAACAGCTCCTTCTGATTTACCTTGAACACATTTTTATTACTCTAATTGGAAAACAGCTAAAAACTTGTCTTACAATAAAGTTATGCAAATATTCAGCTTTCTTTAAATGGCCTCAGGAAAGAAAGAAGATATTTTTGGAATAAAATCCTTTCCAGGCTATTTCCTATGATGAAATAACAAAGAGGAAACTGTAAAAATTACCGTGTCATTACCATCAGAGGCCAGAGAAGCCCATGGGTTGCAGAATTATTGTCCCATAACATATGTGAAAGCCATAAATGTTAACTGAATGTGTGTCTATTCTGTGAGTACTTGAGATGACAGGAAAAAGAATTAAGATTTCCATACTGGGACACATATTCTGACCCTTATCAGCACAAGCCTTGACAAGGGAAATTCAAGGAGACAAATGAGAACCAGCTGCTTCCATAGGTGATGGTGGAACCACAGAGCCAGATGGACACTGAGCAAAGCAGACCTCAAAGAAATCGTCACTCACCTTTCACTATGCACAATAAATAAATAAATTGATCTGGAGCTACAAATACAAAATAGATTTTTTTCACCCAATAAGCTGTAAGTTATGTTTAAAACATATGGGATATATTAGAGCCGTGTGTTAGTTATTGTATAAAATATCAACTCCAGAAGTACTGTCAGTTTTTGGGACAAACAAGTGTTATTGTTATGCAACGTGCAGTAAATGTAGGGGATCTTGGACATATCTCATAAAATATCTTATGAACTTTGTCACCATAAAGACATCAGGCATACTCACATTTCCAGCTGATTTTTCGTGTGGTTTTAATTACTGTAAGGAAGGCTACACCTATCTGTCACACAACTCCACCACTCTCTTTGACATATATATTTGGAAGTATTTCTTTCTCCAAATGCTCTCACATGCCCTATAAACAGAAATCTGCAGATTGTCCCGTGATGCCATCAAAGATTTGTCTTTCCTTTCCAGCACTTAGGTGTCCAGTCTGTCAACACATTGAGCACTGAGCTACCCTCTGCCTTATGCACTAGGAATCATTTCAGGAAGATAAATCTGCAGCCTGTTGCTATGTTTACATCATTAACCTCTTAGCCTCAGCTTACAATCGTTCCTTTTATTTCCCAAAACTATTTTTTTGTTTGCTTTCAAGTCCAAGGTCACCTCCCAGTTCTACCAAACCCTTTGGATGTGCTAATTGCTGACTCACTGGTTCCCTCCATGGCTGCATTTCCAATCAAGTGCAGTCAGACATTTCCACATGGAGCCTGCTCTGGGTGGTACTGAGGGACAGCTCTGATGATTTTCCCTTTCTTTATTTTTCCCTTTCTTTATTTTTCCCTTTTACTGTGTAAAACACCCAACAACAATTAGGCTGCTGATTTCTACATCTATTTTACGTCTACATCTATTTTACATCTACCCACTGGAAATTTTGTGGAGAAGACAAACTGTGCAGCAACAGGAAACACTGGGGCACGGGAAATTCTGGTTAAATATTAGGATTTTAACTCTTTTTTTCCATACCAGAAGTATGCTCAAACATGTGAATCACAGATGCTGAGGAATTTCCATCCCTCAAGACATTCAAACTTGCTGGAGCAACCTGCCCTGCTGCAAGGTGTGAGGGGCAGAAAGGCTTGGAAGAGGAGACCTCCCGAGTGCCTTCCAAGCTGGAATTACAGTGATATTCTGCTGATTCAAGAAAAAATAAATTGAAGTGATGAGTGCCATAAATGCCTCTGTTACAAACTGTAATGAATACAAAATGATTGGACGAAGCCCCATAATAGGATTGCTTTTATACCTCAGTTTTATTTTCACTTCTATACTGCTCACATTATGGGCTGTAACTTACCCCTGCATGCTGCCAGCACACAGACTATTTTTTCATAATTTTCTTTTGGATCATCAGTTTTCCCTTAGCACAAACTGCAAGCAAATACCTTTACAGCTTTACAACAAAAGGAATTATTCTAGGTGTACCAGAATAAGGCACATCTATTATATCTTTTGTGCCTTTGATTCAGTGCCATACAATGTACATTTCATGAAAATAAATAGTATTTACTATGATGTAAATCGAGAAGATATTTCCTAGGCATGGTATGAACAAGAGCCAGATGTCTTCCACTTTTATGCACCTTTAACATTTCTTTTTATATCAGCACGTTTCTCATTCTGGCCATCTCTGACAGGTTTCAAATTATAACGCTCTTTTTTTATATTCTCAGCACAGCAATCAAATCTTTAGACCTTGAGGAGAAGGAGGAAATTAAGGCCATTAACATGTTAGAGAATTGTTTGATTTACTCATTATAAATTATTCTGAAGCTGAGCAGCTCATAAGACATGCCCAAAGGGAAGACAAATTTTGATTGGCAGTGTCAAAAAAGTCAAGGACATAGAGAGGTTTTGTTAATAATTACTAAGTGCCATTAAGAAATGCTGTGTCCTACCTCTCCAAAATCAGGGTGATTCTGATCCAGAATTTCCCAGCTATGAAACATAGTAAGAGCTGAATTTATAATTAAAAGAGATTAGGAATATATGCTGTAAACCTTCTCTTAATAAATATAAAGTGTGAAAATGTTGAAAAAACCAAACTAGTCAAGCTGGAGAAACAAACTTGAGGATAGCAAAACCCCTCAGTACAAGTTCAAAGGTGACTGCAGGGAGGCCTCTTGATCATGGTTTCCTCAATCTCATTTTTTTCCTCACTATATACCCAACTTTATACCAGTTATCAAAAATACACAACCAGCACCAGTTGCATATCAGCCAACAGGACCTGCTCAGAGCCCCAGCTTTACCCTGTATCCCTTGGTATGGGGTGGTTAATAACACAAATCTGCTGTAACCCCAAATCCCTGTGCCAAGCACGGCAGCTCCACAGTCTGCCTGTGCCCATTAAATGTGTGAACTTCCAGAAGAATGTTTCCTTATAAAAGCAAATTGTGCAAAACCTCATTTTCCTGGGAAGCAAAAGCCACAATACTCTAGGACAGGAGGGAAGAGCAGTTTTGCCATCCCTCCACCTGAATTAAGCCAAAAACCTTACCTGAAAGTACAGGTGACAGACTTTGCAGAGGGAACTGTGCAAACTGACAGTTTTCACTAAGAATTTGGACCTTCCCATGTTTTGGAAGAGGTTCTGTCCTTTCTGTCCTGTAGGAGTCCAGGTGAAGCAGGAGTCCTGTGCCTCTGGACTGGTGTGTGCTGCACTCCTGGATCACAGCACTGGGCTTGGCTTTTCTTCCTTAGGTGCTTAACATACAAATTCTAAACATTACCTGAGATGGAAACAGGGAGAAAATGGTCCAAGCAGCACTCTTCTCACTGGCACTACAAAACTCTTCACTCCAATGAAGAGAGAACGTGGATGTGCATATTTGAATAACATTTTTTTTTTTATTATTTGTACAAGCTGTAGTAGGGCAGCCAGCTAGGAAGTCAAGGCTGGAATTTTTTTCCTTGCTGTCCCATACTATCCCCCTTGCAGGCAATTTTCCCCTCTAGCAAGTTTAAAGCCCTGCTTATCTTCTGAGGCCACTTTGATGTGTGTATGTCTTTCTTAAATAAATAAGGCAGCCCAGCTGCCCCCTGGGAATGGCACAATGGCTCAGTGACATCCTGGGGACAACTGAGGGCTGCCACAGGGTTCTCTGCTCATTTCCAGCAATAGAAGTTCACTGCTCTGTTAGAATTAAAAGCACTTTGCAGGGGGTTTCCTATGGACAGAAATTGTTAAAGCCAGGGAAGATCAAAATTTTCTTCTGGCACTAAAAAACATCTTTAATTTGTATTAGCAGTGCCATGTTGTTCTTTTACAGCTGGAGCTGTACTATTGCAGACCACTAAAACTACAGAGTAGCTGCATCAAGGTTTTTCTGTTTCATTTTTACAAGATCACAGATAATTAACATTTTATTTTGAAAGCAATTTTTTCTTTAAAAAAATCCAGTAATCATTAATTTTTAATGTACTGAGCTAAGGATTTGTCTTTGACATCATTATTAGAGACACTGCACGTCTGTAAATCTGAAGTGATAGGACAGCAAACACCTTCAGAAGGACAGACACTGCCTTTGAAGTCAGTGTATATATGGTTTAACATAAATGTAATTTCACAGCAAACTGCCTTTTATTGTTCACTCTTGTTTTGTCCTGACACTCAGTGTCTTGTAAAAAACATTCTGAACTTTGATATAAATAAATAATGTAATGCTTTCCTTTAAACTCTTTGAAAACAAACTGAATGGAGACAGGCAAGTGGGATAATGAACACATTCCCTTGCACAGACCTGCATGAGTTCCAGTGTCCAGCACACCCTGCCACATCTGGTGGCCACTCTATTTAAAGTCATGGATCAGATTTTCAGCCCTTTTAAAGGCTGCAGTGCAGTAATTTTCTTTGTCTGAACATTTTTTGGTAGGTCATATTCTGTTCTACCACGACCAAAAATTGCCATAATGTTGGGATTTTTTTCTTTTCTGTCATTTAGCCCTGTAAAAATAACAATTTTAGCAGTTCATATGGAAGAAGAGTGATTCTATTCTTAACCATTTCACAATAAGTTTTTAATTTTATTCTTTTGCTAGGGAGGGGCATGTCTGCCTTCAAAGTCTGCAAGCCTGGGAACCAAAGAGGGAGCCCGCTGTCACAGAAAGGAGAGAAAATCTGGCTAGCAAAAAAATTGCAATTAAGATTGAGCTTCCCTAAGGCAAGACAGCCTTTTGTCATCAAAGAAAACACAGACAGCACCATGTAACTGACCTAAGAGTGCTGGCTCATTAAAAACCTGCATATTTATGATATTTGTGATGGAATGATTACTGCAGAAGTGTAAGGAATATAGCATATTTCTATCTGTATTAAGAACTACATCATTTCTACAGCAGCCAGGCTTGCGGAATTGCAGTCTGGGACAGCACTGTCAGGACCCAACCTTCAGGAAAGAAAAACAAAAGGATTGTGCACACAACCCTCAGTAAGCCCCAAATTCAGGCTGAATTTGGCCATATGACTGTGAATATTAAACTAAAATAAATAAATCTGAGTGTAAGAGCAAAGCAAGGAATTGAAAGATGGAAGATGAAGCTGTGGATGAGTGGATGAAGTTCCCAGAGCAGCTGTGGCTGTCCCTGGATCCGTGGAAATGTCCCAGGCCAGGTTGGACACTGGTGCTTGGAGCAGCCTGGGACAGTGGAAGTGTCCCTGCCATGGCAGGGGTGGCACTGGATGAGCTTTGAGGTCCTTTCCTACCCCAACCAGTCTGGGATTCTGTGGAAGAGAAGACGCATCAGACTAAAGACCCATGGTCTACATGGGGAATGTGACAGAACCTGTCCATTTTATCCTCAGAAACCCAGGGAAAAGTCTGATTCTTTGTGTTTTGGTTTTTTTTTAGAGAAGCAGGTGACACTCCTGACATGTACTGAACTTTAGAGCTCTCATCAGGACAAAGGGGGAGGGTACAATTCTTGAAGGAGAATGAGGGGCGAGATCCTCTGTGTCACCCATTTCCAATGCCTGAAAAAAGCAATTTTCCTTTTCATCACCACTCAGCCTTGCCTTGCCTGGGAGTTAGCAAACAAACTTTTCTGACCCTGGTCGTGTGCCTCCAACAGCAGAAGCTGTGCTCCCATGAAGAGACCCAACCTCTCACAACGTGAAAGTTCAGCTTCCTTCTGTTTTACATGAAACAGACCCAAATTGTTGCCACAAGGGCTCAAATTCTCTTCCTTTTCCTGGTGGTTTGGAGTTGCAGGGACAGCTCTGCCTCCAGTGAAGTGACACCAGACTCACCCAACGCCAGCCACGCGGGGATGGGGCCGGAGCTGGATGGAACATGACAAGCATAAAAAATGAAATGAAAGAAAACATTCCCTTTGATTTGATAGCTGTGATCAGCTTGACGCAGAGTTTGTTGTCGAAATTTCTGGCTAACTTGAGGGTGGAAATGTTGGTAAGTCAGGAAGATTTCCAAATTTTTGAAGTGGTAGTAGTTCTATTCCAACATATTTCATCGGTAAAATAACCAGTAACAAGACACTGCTTGCAAAAATATTTCCCACTTGGGTGTCACAACTGATTACTCATCCTGGTACATTATTTTTATTTTATCCAATGAATTTTCTATCAAATAAGACCAAGGAATATGCATATTTTCTACCATAACAGCTTTAACTAAAACATTACTTAGTTTCCTTAATATATTTTATAAACATATTTTCTCAACAGATGCAGAAATTAATTTTCAAGCCTGCAGCAAATCATGTGAATATTGCACCTAACACTCCAACTTTAAGTGCAAAATTTTACAAGGATAACAAAGTCAGCAAGGAATATTAAAATTTTATCCCTGTTTTTCTGTGAATCATTTAAATTTCAGAGACTTTGCTAATAGCTTAGATAAATATTTAACACTTCTGATTTTCTGTTTAGACTTTCTTCTAAATATAACACAAAAATGAGAAATAATATAGCATCTAATGCAATTACAACCGATTTTACCAAGATAAATATTCCAAAAAGCAAGGCTCTGTCATATCATTATTGGAGATAAATATTGGACGTTTAGGCAGAGAAAACTGCAGGACAGAATTACCAACTCCTTATCTCACTTGATTATATATCTTTATTTATTTGCACTTTTAAACCAAAAGTCAGTAATCAAACACTTTATAGCAACGGGTTCACTAGTATCTCCCTGTCTCCATTTATTGAGGATATTCTGTTTTAAAAACCTTTCTTGAGGAAAGGCTATGAGCAGACCTAGGAGTAAAAGGATTTAGTGAGGATATTCTGTTTTAAAAATGCTTGTTGAGTAAAGGTTATGACTAGAACCAGGAAACTGTGAAAGCAGAGAGCTGGGCTTTTAATAAATATATTAATTTGAACTGAATGTTACCATCCCAGAATCTCCCACTGGTTTCAGCTGATGCCACCTTTGAGCAGCAAAGTTTGATAAACATGTCCAGCTTGTGATCAGTCTGAGAAAATATAAAATTTCACCTGCTAAGTGCCAAAGATTCCACCAACTGCTGCTGCTGTAGTAAACATTTAACAGCTTTCAGAAATATTCCCATATTTTTGCTCTCATCAAATGTTCTTGTTCTGCAGAGCCCTGGTTTCATGGGGGCTGATAATCAAAGCATCCAATTCATACCTTTTGTACTTCTGTTCCAATGATAGGAGAAATTTCTGAAGAGTTATTTTTCCTCTTCTGTAGGAACACTATTTCCCCTGTATCCAGGTAAATAGTCATAGATCTAAAAAAGGCAATTGAATTTTTATGTCTTAAAAGACTTATCTGAAAGAGGAATATTCTTTGCAATCTTCAGAACCAGACATAAACCTGTTTTCAAATGTTATGTTTTTCTATACTCCACAATTTATTCTTATAAATGATGGATCTGCTTCCAAAAAGTGACAGAATTCTGCAGTGTAAAAGATGAGTTTCAGTTTAATGAACTGTTCTATCTACCATTTATTTAAACAACGGATAAAAAACCTTCACTGAAAATTATCACCTTAAAGAATGGAAATAGTACCTTAGAATGATGTCACGAGCTTAATTTCAAGCACCTTTGGACTGCCTGAAAAAACAGAAAAAAAAAAGAAATAAAAGCACAAATATTAGGTATAAATAGTAGAGCACCATAGAATGCATAATGAAACCTTTCATCCATGAATTGCAGTAAAGATTTTTATAGGTTCGGTATCTAATGGAATTTATTTCTGATACATAATTGATATTGACTTTCTCGATGATAATCCCATTTATGTCTAATAAATTATGGATATTGATTCCATTTAGACCCCCAAATAAATAAAAAAATAAATAAAAATACAGGATTGCTGTAGATCTGAAAGCTTTCACTTAAAAACACAACCAAACTTACTCAGGTGCAGCCAGGTATGTGACGACATAAAAATAATATTATTTTAACAGGGAATTTACGTGGCAGAAACTAACATTAGAAACTAAAAAAGTCACAACAGTCCCCCAAAAGTGTAAAATTTAAGAGATCTAGGTAGTAGATATATGTAAAAATAATTATGATCAGCCAACAAAATCAATCAAATATATTTCTTGACTTGTAGTGAAGGTAAATACTGTAGGTGCATATTTTTATGTAAATATGTTTCGAGTTTGAGGCTCTCAACTATAAAATCTAATGTTACATATATTGGAGGAGCTTTACCCATTAAAATAAATCAAAAGAGACTATGCAATTGGTTTAAATTTCTACCACTTTTAAATTTCTTCTCCTTTCTTTACTCACAGAAACTTTAGACAGCAGAACTGTATCTGCCCTCAATAAAGGACCACAGGAGTCTCCAAATCTGGTTCAAATTAAACCCCTAAAGTTTCTACTTAGGAGATTCACAGCTGTGGGCTCTATTTGAGTTTTAATTTCCGTGCAATATGTGTAATTCTCATTTCCTTTCCTTTCCAAGGTGTCCATTCCCGTTTCCCCTCTCCAGAGTCTCCACACCACCTTGTGCATTTCGAAGGACACCGACGCTGCAGGAGATCCAAGTCCTGCCAGAAGAAAAAGAGGAGACACAACCAGAAGTTTCCCATCCCCAAGTTTGCAGGGGATTTATTGCATTATAAAGTAACTCCACCCTTTGGAAGAAAGGGCCACTAATGCAGGTTGAGCTGCTCCAGGGAGAGAATGATGAAGTGCAAAGCAGCCTAATCAGTGCAACATTATGCTAATTTTTATTAGTCAACACTTATATCCTGTGCGTGCAGCTTGGGACTGATGAGGAAAAGAAAAGATTTGTTGAAAGCTCCTGCAAGAGCAGGTCACATTTTAATATTTTAATGGGCATCTACTGCTTAATGTTTCCTCTTATACTTCTCTTTGTAAACTTTATGCTGACCTTCGAAACTGAGGAAGGATCAATACCATTTTATAAGACTATAAAGCTGTATGAAACACTAAGTCAATACTGTATTTTTATCATGCTTGTGATATAATGCAGCCCTGTACATCCAATCACCCTGAGAGTACCACAGAAGGCTCGAAATTTTGTTTAAAGGTATTCATTCAGCCAAGCGCTGGTTGACACTGAATCTGCTGAATGCCAAAAATTTTCATCAGCCCAAAGACACCTTAGTGTCCAAAAACTCTCCAAAAGGTGAACACAAAGGATCAAGCTGATGCAGCCTTAAATTGTCCAAATCCAACTAAATGTGAGACATTTTGTATGAATGCTTTAATGCTTTCTTGTGATCTAACTCAATTTTCACATGAACAAAAAGTACCTTAATTCTTGAGTAGGTTCTACAGAGATTTACCATAAATAGTGTTTTCTTTGCTCTTGCATCACAGTTTTTAATTCACAGAAGCTCCCAGTGTTTTTGTAAAACCCACATAAACACAAATGAACATTAATAAACAAACATGACTTGGAAAAAACCATAATAGAAAAGCAGAAGAAAAGGGAACATCATACAAGAGAAAATAAAGAGAAATAAGTGGCTGTAATTAGAATTTGTAATTATTTCTGAAAAGCTCTTGCATTCCGGGTGCAAGCATGAACAAACCCCTTTGGATCAGAGCACCTCTCTGACCCTTCCATCAGTAGGAAAGCAATTAGGCCAGCTCCTCTCACCTCCCATAATGAAAGATCTCTCCACCTTTATGGCAGACCCAGGTTTCCTTGGGCCCAGGATCAAATTTCACTCCTGAATCCTTTCCAACATTGGTTTTATCACAGCCTGATACAGAACAGGGGAGCATCTGACACATCTTTAATCAGAACTATTTTCCTCTTCTGGCCAAGGCATTCATCCTCCCAATTGTGAGCTGCTCCCCATCCTTTTTGCAATTAACACCCATCCAGCCCCTGTGAGCTGGAGGGATAATGCTCAGCTTCAAGGACAAAACTATTTTATTGCCCTCAGCATGAGAAATCTGTACACATGAAATGTATCCCTTGTAAGAGAAATCCTCACACACCCCATCTCTAAAGAGAAAAGTATTTCTTCTGTTCAAATAAAGCTGCAAAGGCAATCTCCAAACAAACATTCAGCTGGATCAATAGCTAGAAATTGAATAGAACAATGTCTCATGCAGCTTTATAGAATTTTCAAAAGATTTGAACCACACAAACCCAACTTTTCAAGTTCCACCACTGGGATTTACTGTCTTGTTTCCTGAGTCTAGGAAAAAAACTAACAAAGAACTGATTCACATCCTAAAACTTTAAAAAAAAGTGTTCTGTATGGTCAGAAAATACCAGGGGTCTAAACTTAAGCCTAGAAAAGTAAGGGCATTCCAAGTTAGGCTCAGAGGTGCTTTTGTTTACCTTGGAGAACACCAGAGCTGAAAAGGGATTTTACACAGTTTTCTTTTTAGTGCCCAAGTGCAACAGATGTAATTTACTTTTACTAAGATCTGATAACTTACCTCTAAAAATGAAAATTTACATATCCATGAAAACAGCCTTTCCATGATTTTTAGGGGAATATTGTTAATTTATTTAATGACCTTTTTTCACTTGAATAACAATATATTGTAACCTTTCTCTACATACAGGGTATAAATTAATTTTCTGTAGCACAAAACCAGGAAATAGATATTCTGTATATTAACTACTGGCCTACAAGATGTATCTTAGACGTTACATTTGTGGAGAAAAGCAAATTTGCTCCATTACATGGAAAGAAAGAAACATCATGAAGAAAAAAGACATCAAATTGTAATTCATACCAAAGAATCTAAACAAAAAAAAAAAAAGAGGAACACTCCATATGAGTGCTTGTTTTCCTCCATGGAGAATAACTTCAGGCCTGAAATTTATCTTTATTTATTTTGGTTAGGAATTCTGAAGGCATGTGAGCTAGCCAGTTCCCAAGGTAAGGTGACAGCAGAAGTTGAAAGAGCAATTTTCCACCTCCCCAGGAGCCCAGAGTCCTTCCAGGTGTGACTCAGTTCTGCTGTCACCTGCCTGGCTATGCAGAGCATCCTGCTGGTTTCCAGAGCAAACCCAGCTGTTCCAGAGACTGCATAATTCCCACAACACATCATGAGGGAGGAAAACAGATTTTCAGAAGAGGAGGTAGGACTATGGGGCTCCCAGGTTTGGATCCCACCACATCCAGCACTGTGTACCTGTCTAGAATTCTGCTGTATTTTATTATTATTTTCATTTTCCTGAGTCACATCAGACAATTTTCCTCCAAAGAACACCAATCCTGCGGGCTACTCATCCACAGTCACCATAACTGCATTCTTCTGAAAGACAGAATAATGACGTTTGTCTTCATCAACTGTGCAGTCTCATCATCATCATGAGCAGTCTCATCATGACTGCCCATCATCATCGTGGGCAGTCTCAGAGAACAGTGAGAAATTGTGGAAGGCCTCTCTCTCTCTCTCTCTCTCTTTGGGGCCCCCCTGCGTGGGGAGACCCCCTGCAAAGGGTCTATGCTAGAATTGAGAGACGAACGGGATCTTTTTTGGTCTTCAGGTTGCTGTTTATTTCTTATCTTATCAAAACTCCTCCACACCGCCTGCACCAGGCTTAGCGTGGTGAAGAGTACAGCGAAAAAGGTCACAAGATGTACAGTTCCAAGGTCTTTTAAAGCCATCCTGTCCAATAAACTCTAAAAACGTACTTTATTTCTACTTCTCTGCCAATAACTAACTAACTTTCTGACACGTAACATCTACATCGTGACTTCTCCAAACCAATCACCCAGTGCCACTAATACTACAGAAAATGGAGTAAATGAAGGAGAAGATAGGGCAATGCCCAAAATTCTCCATTTTGCCCTCCATCCACCCCCACACTAAAAATCTAAAAGTCTAAATTTTTCACCCAGTGATAACTGCACTACAATTCAACTTATACCTTAACAGATTGTACATCATCCCAAAGCCTAGGGAGTTTTCTTCACGGACGGAGGTTAAAGGCACGGCTCTCAGGAGGATTAGGAGGGTCAGGGTTTGTCACAACAGACAGAGAAACACTCCCTGTGCCCTGGGTTCCAACAAGAAATGTTACTTCTTTTGAAAAAAATAGGGATTTTTTTATAGATATAACAAAGGTTAATAGAATAAAAGAATCAACGTTTTTTAATAATGCAGGAGAAAGTCATCCAAACGGGAGCATGCACAGAATGACCCTGTGCATCACCCAGATCTGGTACAGGATCCCAGCCTCTGATACAACTGTGTATCAGCCGTGGCCTGGAGATTTAATTCTCACCAGGAAAGTTGCAGCTGAAACATTTACTACTAAAGTACTGCCTTGGTTGAAGAAACAAGTAGGAAAAGCCATACTGTTATGAAGAATAAAGAGAAGTGACAGGTGGGGATTATTACATTTAATTACTTTAAATGACAATGCCTTTTTTCCCCTGTCTTTCTCATAATTTTTTTTCTCTTTTTTTTTCTGTTCCTTAAATCTAAATGCAAAGAACAGGCATTAATTTTGTTTCCAGTAACAAAATAATTTTGGATTTTGTTTGGTTTCTTTTTTGCATGCCGTTTAATTTACACTATATTTGTAATCATTGCAAAGAAGCTCAGAAGCACATAATTTCTTGGCTTTTTTTTTTTTTTTTTGCTTTTAATATCTCAGGGGAGATTCTACTTTTTTTTAGAAGATGTGAACAAATAAGTTATCAGAAAACATGTCAAACTTGAAAGTCTCAGGCTCCAACTCTGGAAATAAGTACAACGTACTCTTGTCTCTTATAATTAGGTCTATTGATTTATGTGTTTTGTTTTACTCGCATTTCATACAAGTATAAACAGATGAGAAAGTAGCAAGGGGAAATAAAAAGAAAGCAAATAAAGTGGTTTAACATAAAGGAAAAACCTAGAAGAATGAAATTCATTATTGTGGTGTAACGTCATCTATCTAGTCTTATTTATTTCTCTCTTGTTTTACCTGGACTGTTAGTCTTTAAAAATTCACAAAACTGTGGGCAGGGACACCTTCCACTGTCCCAGGCTGCTCCAAGCCCTGTCCAGCCTGGCCTTGGGCACTGCCACAGCTGCTCTGAGTACCCTGTGACAGGGTCTGCCCACCCTCCCAGGGAAGAATTTCCTGTTAATATCTGAACTCTCCCTGGAGCTTTTCTCCAGGCTGAACATCCACAGCTCTCCCAGCCTGGCTCCATGGAAGACGGGCTCCAGCCCTTGGGAGAATCCTTGTGCCCCTGCTCTGGGATTGCCCCAGCAGCTCTTCATCCTATTTTTGCTGGAGCTCTGAGATTGCTCCAGCACCTCCTCATGCTTTTTGTGCTGGAGCTCTGGGATTGCTCCAGCACCTCCTCATCCTTTTTGTGCTGGAGCTCTGGGATTGCTCCAGCACCTCCTCATCCTTTTTGTGCTGGAGCTCTGGACCTGCTCCAGCACCTCCTCATCCTTTTTGTGCTGGAGCTCTGGACCTGCTCCAGCACCTCCTCATCCTATTTGTGCTGGAGCTCTCGGAGCTGAGGCTGCCCTGCCTGAGCTGTGACCTCACTACTGGATCATGGTGAGCTCCTCACCAATGGACTCCCCCAAGTCCTTCCACCCAGGGCTGCCCTCAAACTCTGAGACTTTCTAGTTTGGGTTCATTCAAGGGTAACAACCAGAAATCCTGACACTTAGGCCAACTTTAGTAAATATTTCTCGAAATAATAGATTTTTGTACTGCACGCAAGGAAAAAACTACAGAGGTATTTAAATGGCCATCACTATTTTGTTCTTAATACTCTTTTAAAATCAAATGCAACATACTGCCTAACTTCTGACTGCTCAAAATATAGCAGAATTATTTGTAAGCTGAATGACAGATAGCTGGAATTGAATTGACTTCTATAACCAGAGCTCTCCTCCCTTGGTAGGTATATATGAAAATGGAGTGCACTTATGAATGTCAGCCTCTGCTTTCTTCCAGAACTACACACTTTTTTCTGGAAGTAAAATCAATACGATAAATCAATGCCTTTCCAAAGTACACAGCTGCAACAGCAATGCATTACTGTCTTCAAGTTGCAGTGCAATGATTTGAAAATATTCCTAAACTTTCATTTCAGCATTAAAATAAGTGTTTTTTACTGCTATATTTTTTAGATCTCTTGGGGTCTATGTATATAAGCCTTGCTCCAGCACATCAAACCTACGAGGTCTGATAATGTTGGAGTACAGTCACTACAGTGATAATAACAACAATTTTCCATTTCCACTTTCCCCCAACAAAGTTCCTTACCTTTTAGTCTGGAAATGCAGTGTAGTATTTCATTCCTCAATTCAGGACTGAAAATTTTACTTTTTATCTCATTCAAACTCTAATTAACACACTCATTCCGTGATGACAGACTTTGAATATTTTTAGTTATTCCTGCTACAGGCTTCTAGGCACTACAGCTGTGTAGAGCACATATTTCCTCATTAAGGCAGTGGTGATACAACTAACATTTAAACGTGTGAATATGCAATTCAGGAGTACAGGGATTAGTTATCTGGCTGAAAACTCATGAATACATATGAAAACAGTGATTACCTAAAAAGATCTTTGCAGGTTTCTAATGTAAATGTGTACGTTCACAAATTACTTGGAATGATATGAAATAGAGCTGGTTCCCTTGAGAGGCAAAGTTGCTGTTCCATAAATTGTTTCAGGACTGTGTTTATTATCACTTTTTTTTTTTAGAAGAGTGGATGATTCTCTATCACAACTTGATAAACATTCATTATAGCTGCATCTATTACACCAGCAAAAATGTACCTAATCTTTCTACATGACATTTATATTTCAGGAGCTTACTGTGTCAAATGAAAAAAACCCTTGTTTTAACAAAACAGGTAAACGAACTTTCCAGATAAATTCTTCATCTTTTAACACGTATAAAACGCCTTCCATAGAATACCCCTGCTCACTGTAATTGCAATTTAACTTATAAAATATGAACATCTGTAACCATGTACATAAATGATTGTTCAGATTGCACATTGTGAGTGGACTTTGACTGGGAAATATGAGGTCTAACTGAAAGACTGAGCCCAAACTACAGTGGAACTGTAAGAAAAAAGACTGGAACTGAGTTCAAGGTGAATCAAACCTAAAAATAAGACTTACCTAGAAAGGTTGGTTGTCATTTTGGGGGTAGAATAAGGAGAACAGGTGGTGGATCAACCCCAAAATGAAATGAGGAAGCAGCCAGAAGTCCATTTATCTCCACAGTGTTTCCTGTGAGGAGCAAACCTGTGAAGGATCAGGCTGTGAGCTCCAATTTATGGGAAGAGATGTTCTGTAGGAGCAACCCACCAGCTCTGAGAGCCAAAGAACCACGAGCCATGGCAAAAGGGATGACCAGGAGGGTGCTTTGGTGTCTGGGAATGTGCAGCCACCTCAGTTTTGCTCCTCTGGGGTGACCTGTGACTTCATGGGAAGTGACCAAGTGCTCACAGAGAGCAAAACCCAACCATGAGCAACAGCACCCCTGCCAAAATAAAACCACCTAACAGCACCGTTGCCCTAAATGGATCCCAAATGTGTTAAAATCATCAATATTCATTTATTTTGTGCTCTTCAGTGCAAAATTGGCAGCAATTTTGGTTGCATAAATGCAGCAACACTGGGTAGGAAAACAGGACTTATATAGCATTTCTGCTCTCATAATAATGTAACAGGATATCTGAGGTTGGTAGAATTTTCAGCTGTTCAAATTACATACAAATTACCTCTTTCCAAATATTTGACAGGAACGCATCTTTGAAATGTTTTACAGCCAACATTTCAACAACAATTTGAGGTAAAATTGCAATTGAATGAAATTCTCTCACTGTTTTAAGTGAAAAGAAGAAATTGGACAGTAAGTGGCTGCTCAGACTCTCAGCCAAAGTTTTCTGCTAGGATACATGGAATTGTGCTTCAATTTAGTCCCCCTAGAGCCTCTGCTTTATTTGTGACAGCAAGCAAAACACAGGCACGGAAAGGATTAAAAGTGCTTTTCAAGGTTAGTGCAGAAATTGGAGTTTGTCAGAAGATGGTGCTGTTAGGCTGTTCTTACATATGAAAATTACTTTTATTTTCAAAAATAAATTTAATCTGTGCGGAGACCCCAAATTGTTGATTTGTTTGAAATATGAACATATTTAATAAATAAGTAATTTTGCATTTGTCAAGACAGAGCTTTGACCTTGAATTACTTCACTAAGTGTGTACTGATGGGAAATCTTTTCTCACTGGGATTGAGTTTTGTTTCTGACAAATTAAGTAAAAAAAATTCAGGTTCAGAATTTTTCTAGCTAAATGTGGGATAACATGTACGGCTTCAGACATCACAATTTTTTTCCAGTTATTGGACATATGATAGATAGGTTTATGAATAATTTCATATTGGCAATGAACTGACTGCATGGGCTGCAAGGCCAAGGTCAGACAGTTCCGTCAAACACACAAAGAGCTGAGCATTGTTGAGGGCATCCAGGGGAAAGCAACTCAGGAAAAATTCCAATACCACATCCATATGAACATCAAAAATTGTTCTTACAAAAAATCTACATTTGGGGCTCTTATGCAGAAAATGTAATCTTACTGTATCTCCAGCAAGTCCCAAGAGATATTCTATATGAATTGTTCTGAAAAATTGTATAATGACCTCCAACCATTTATTTTCTTCATTACTTGTCTGATGTTTAATGATTAGTATTTCTCATAGCAGATTTCAATAAAGGAGAAACTTGATCAGCCGCTGTGGGGTGAATATTTCCAGCCTTTTCTTCTAACCAAACACTTGAAATATATTTCCAGTTTCCTGGCTGAATTAAAGCTCTGTCTTTAAGGCCAGATTGGACACAAGATCTGCTTAAGAGACTCTTGCCTTGGAGAGTGGGAAGTGGGCACTTGGGGAAGGAAGCCTAAGAACAAAGCAAATAATTCTGGTTCTTTCCATGGCTCCCTGCAGCCTGCAGTTTCCAGGCTAATCTGAACACTTGACTCACTTGTTCTCTGGGCTCAGCTGCTTGGAAAGCTGCTCAGTATTGGAAAAGAAATAAAATCTCAACGAAGAGTTACAGAGCTAAGCACTGTCTTCTTTCCTTCCTGTTAGAATAAGAGGCTTTGAAAAGTCAGATTTAAGATGCTACAAAACACTGGCAAGCAATGAGGTAAGGGTATGTTCTCTTAAGGTGATGGCTTGCTCAAAAATTGTGTTTTGTTCTTTAGGATTTTCTGATCTCTCTGCAACCTGATCTTCCTAATGACTAAAAAACACACAACAAACCCACTCCCTTCCCCCCCCAAAAAAAATAGACCAATAGCACTTAGAAGTAGATTTTTTTGTGAACATCTGGGGCTTCAAAACACCTTTAGTTTTTGAAAAATAAAAGTACAAGGAAGCTAAAGAATAAGAAAACCTGGCAGAGCAATAGGAATACGAGGGACCATTGCACAGGGCAGCTACACTTCCATCAGAACAGGAATTGTGACATGACAAAGAAAGAATGATCAAAACTTTGCTCAGAGGTTTTGCCCTAAAACTTTGTCCTTGACTTCATGTTATATTTCTGTTTAGAGAACCTCCTCTCTCACTCTGTCCTGCCCTCCATAAAATGACATTTGCCACTTGCCCATTGAGATTCTCAGCTGTTTCCACTGAAGCAGGTCCTGGTCACTCACCTGCAGAGTGCCTGGGAAGCTGCCACTGACCTTGGCTGCTCCTTAGGCCCTGCTGTGAGGAGCACAATTAATAACATCTCCTCCAGGGCTTTCCTTCACTTGGAAATCACACCAAGCTAAATCACAACCTTGAGAAGTCACTTAGTGGTGTTTTCTAATTGAATGTAATTCCAAGTGAACCCAAATCCTAGGAGATATTGCCACATTAACACAGCACCTCCAACTGCTTAGTCATTCTGACAAAGTGTTGATCTCCCTTCCCATGGCACTACAAGCCAGGAAATGCAACAGCCAGAACAGCAGGCTTTTATTTCTGCTTCTGTCATCTGTTCATCACATATTATTGAGGAAAATAATGTGTGTTTTCCTGGGCTTCTTCTCTTGTTCTACAGGAAATAACAACTGTGACCTGCTCAGGAGGGGAACCGAAGGACACGACTCAAACTTGGAAAACATGCTGAGATCAGAGATGTTAAAGAATCTCAAGTATTTTTTAAGAGGGGTTGAGCAAACACCATTTTTCAGAATGATTGAAGCTTCTTACTTGGCATACAATTGGCAGAATAATAAAAACTATGTTTTCCATAAATTTAGCCTTTACTCACACAACACTTTATCCACATTCCTTCATTGAAACACTTTTCCCATCAACCTAATAGATGGAGCTTGGACATTTTTCGTGGTGTCAGCTTCATTCTGAAGAGTAACTTTAGAGGCCTGTCCTTTTTGTATTAACAGATATAAATAGCAATATCAAAAGAATATAAAAAAAATCAGGTTCTGCAGGCTTTGCACTCTGCCTGCTGTGCAACCCATGTTCTTGACCTGCTGGAAGCTAATGACAGAGTTAGGACTTAATACTCCAGCAATCATGCAGGTGATCTGTCAGGCTGAAAGGATGAGCTCTCATATTAAATAAGAAAGTGGGAAGGGAAATAAAAAATCTGCTAACACATCCAGCTTGTTAAATTAACTTTGGCCAAATCCAAAAATGAAAGAGAACTCAGGCTAAAACCAGTGGCCCAGGGCACATGGAATTTAAGTAACTCAGAAGAGGCCAAGGCTCTCTGCACTTAATGAAAAAGCCACTGAACTTGAAGACTGATCCCAGGGACCTGATTTAGAACCACTGGAAAAACAGAAGTTATGGGGCAAATAACCTTTTTCTTCCATAAGAGGACTTCTGAATGATGCCCTGGCTGAATGTAGCAATTAACACATGCTTGCATGTTATATTTTCTAAATGTCAAAAGTCTGTATAGTTATCTTAGTTAAAGATCTAGTACAATTTGCTTTCACTTGATGCAGGAAGAGGATTCATTCATTTAGCTTAAAGCTCCCTGTGTTTGAGCCCACATCTGATTTTACATAGGTTGGCCCTATGTCATGAAAATTCAGTGCAGCAACTCAGTCCTGTGAGTTTTTCACATTATTAAGATACTCCATCTACCGTCAGGGGAGAAAAGTCATGATCATGTATAAACAGGCTTTCTCTTACTGCCGCTTCTTTCCTTTCTTCTAAGCATTTGGATAAGCAAGGACAGCAGAGAATGAAGTTCAGAGATACAAACCAAGAATTGCACTTTTCTTTCTGCAATTTCTTTTTTCTCTAATGACCACTGACAGCAAGGTTGGAGGCAGGATAGGTCCCTTTCCCCTTGCCTTGCTGATAATTGTTCATGCCAGAAAAACAATTTCCCAGAAAAATAGTCAGGATAAACAAACAAACAGAATATTACCACCTTCATACTTTTTTGCCCTAATTTTGATCAGTGGCTGGCATCTATGCTAAGTACAAAATGATTACATTGTAATAGAAATTTCTGCATGCTACTCTCATCCTTCCATCTTCCCATCCCATCCATTCATTAAAAACCACACAGCCAGCCATCTTCCAGCAGCACTTGGGCCACTGGGGGATACGTGATGGTTCTGATGGAAATTAATTGAAGCTGCAGCTCTGAGCACAGGTTTGGATTGACTTTCCTTATCTCAGACCACAGCTACCTGAGCACGGTAATTACCAGGTTGATCTTTCCGAGCTCGGGAGGCAGAACAGTTGTTCCTCCACCAGGTGATCCCTTGTTCAGTGTCCGTTTAGGGATGTACCACTGCATGCTGATTAGCCCCAGAGGCAAAACCAGCTCTGCTCCAGAGAGGTCACACCCTCAAACACGAGCCCACGAGCTTCCAACACGTTCTGCTTTAGTCGAGCACAAGAAACTGTTTCGGAAATATGAAGGCAACCAAACGCAAGGCTGACAAAGATTAGCAAGCACACCAATTAATAACTGCATTACACTGCAGCCACAATAAATCCTTCTATAAAATACAGAACCAATTACAAGCCACACAAATCATTAGCAGACTGTTGAGATTTATGAGGAAAACCGCGACTTGATAAGAAAGAGCAAGCAATGTGCCAAGCAACCTACAAAGCACATTGCCAAATGTTCTTCAGAGGGTTTGGGAACACTGACTTTGAAAAAAAAACCAATCACAAATCTTGGAGCTCCTGGCAGATGTCATCCCTTGGAATCCCAGTTGTTTATGTGCAACCAACTGGCTGAACATTGTTTCATGGCTATGCATTAGAAATATAAAAGTGTGTAAAGCTCACCTTGAGGAAGAAAACAAAGCCCACGTCTCATAAAGCAAGGTAATGGCACAGAATATCACTACAAAAATGGGATAGAATAGTGATAGAATCATAAGTATGAAAACATCACACAAAATTATATATGTTTTTAGCTAATGTATGTAACTATTCTGCTACTTGATTGCTTTTGTTCAAAAAAGTCACTGTAGCCAATTCCTGAGATGCAAGGAAAGAATGTGGTACAACAGCAGGTCTTCTCAGCAAAAAAAAAAAAAAATTAAGAAAAGAAAACTAATTTTTTTTTTCACATTTTCCATCAAGACAACCTGGGTTATATACAGAATTGAAGGGTGTTTACGGGCCAGCTGTTTACCCCTTAAAACATCCAGTGGAAAATGTTGCATTTACCAAGACCCCATTCTTCACTTTATTTTGATGAAGAAGGAAAAAAACCAAACCCAATCCAAAAGTGTTATAATTGTTTAAGGTATCAGGCAGATCAGCTGTAAGAGGTTTACACAGGTGTGGAAATAGTTTATACAGCTGAATATGTCACTTGTGATC
This sequence comes from Irena cyanogastra, assembly GCA_013397155.1. Lineage (NCBI taxonomy): Eukaryota > Metazoa > Chordata > Aves > Passeriformes > Irenidae > Irena > Irena cyanogastra. The sequence goes on along the minus strand of VWZV01012656.1, from coordinate 1,054,913 downwards.
ATAAAAAATGCAATTAATTTATTTTTCAGATATGTTTCTGGACATTTCTGCCATGGAAGACAGAATGTTTTGATTGAGGGTGGGTCAGCAGCAGGTGGCCTGGTCCTGCCAGGCCATGGCTGGGGTGACAATGTGCTCAGCATCCCAGAGATGAGCAAACATCTATCACCTACCTGGCCATTGTCTCTCTGAAGAGATGTCCACCCTCAAAGCACCTTTTTTTCTAAATTACCTGAAAAAATAACCAACTAAAGAGGAATTGCTGGTTTTCAGTCAGGTTCAAACCACGTCAAGAGCTGAGTGGGAGCTGTCCTGTGCCACCAAAGAGTGAATTCTCACCTTGCTGATTTCCAGCAGAGCAATCCCTGATTTTGTGTGTGATCCTGCAGGAGGGGGAGCTGGGCCAGGCATTCAGATCCACTCAGGAACTTTCTTTTCCCAAGTTTTATGTGCTCTAACAAGGGAAATGCAGCAAACCAAAGCACAGAGGCTGACTGAGAATTTACCACAGAGAACAAATGCACAGAGTTCAGTGGGGAAAGCAAGAGCTTGCCACTCTGTGAAAGGAGTATTTGATCAGAAGTACCTTACAGAAACACAGAGCTCTAAAAGGGAGGAGAAAATTCTTTTCAAAGCCATTTCTGATTAACTGAAGCTGTAAGACAAATTGTTAAAACTTGGGAAAGGGGCAGGACTAGATCTTATTCAGCTACTGATTACCAAAACTCTGCATATCTTGAAAGGAAAAAGAAAAATTATTAATTTTTTTCTTGATATCTTCTATGTGCAGGCCAGCTTTTGAAATAATAATAAAAAAGCATAAATAATATATTAGCGACTAATCTGAAAGTACTGACATACCATTTAATAAAAAAAGTATTACTAAAAAAAAAAAAAAAGTCTTACCTGAGGAATTACTACATTCAGGTTCATTTAAGCCTTTTAGTCCCAGACATAACATCAGGAAAAGACAAAGGGTTTTAAAGAAAAAAGTACTGAAGTGACTCATGGTTTGGTTAATAGCAAGGGACCTGCTAGTTAATAAGATATAAAGAAAACATTATTATTAGAAAACAAGCAACATGTTTATTTAGACAATTTGTTGATTAAAAAGACACAGATCAAGAGATAAATTGACAGAAGTTTTTAAAATTTAAAACTTTGCAAGGATTAGAAATTTGGTAAAATGTGGGACCTCCTCCTTCAAGCTGCAAATCAACATTTGGTAGGTATCTCCAACATCTGCCCTAGTCTTTGGCATTGTTTCCATCAAACTCTCCCTTGAGATGTGCCAGTGAACATTTACTCTGCCAAGATTAAACCACGGACATTTGGTGTTTCTACTTCTTGGCTCATTCTCATTCATATTCTCTATGGGCCAAATCTTGTATTTTCCCATTGGAAAACAAATGGCCAGATCTCAAGGAGTGTATCTCTATAAATCACCTTTTGAATGCTAGCTGAAAAACACTTTTGGCTCCTTAGTTGCACTTCCCAAATTCCCCCATTACTGGCTTTCACATCGAGCAACCATTGTCTGTCATCAAAATTCCTGCTGAGATGGACAGCAGCAGGCTAGCCAAACCTGGAGATCAAACAGCTTTAAATCAGCTGGCCACAGAGATTTAAAATAAATAAAAAATGACAGAATCCATTCTTTTTTGAGGATTCAGAAACCATTGCTATAGCACCTCAACAGCAAACAAGCTAACTGCTGATTTCCTTCAGCCCCTGTTTGCTTGGATCCCTGGCAGGTCCAGCTTTGTTAGTCCTGAAAGCTGCTCTGTCCCTGGTCCAGGTCTGATTCCTCACTGCTGCCTGATGTAGGACAAGGCAATATTGAAACACCTGTCCACTATCTCACTTATCATGTCTGGAGAAGAAATCACACAGTAATTTCACCGTTGAAGTGGCTTGATTACTGGCCTGAGAAGTTTGAGGTAAAATTCAAATAAATAAGGAAGTAGAACAGGAAAAGATATTTCTGCACTGAGTCTGTAGCTGGTTAAGCAAAAGAGTGAGGTTCTAAAGAGGAAATAGAAATAGATTATAACAATTATTATTACTTAAATATGGCCTTTAGCTGCTTCTACCTGCCAAAACCACAGTTTCTTTTAACTCATTTCTGTATCACTGTGTACTCCCAAAATTATCTTTCCTCCCTTAGAAAAATATCTCACAATAATAGGGAGACCTTTTCACAGATCCTGCAGAGTTAATTGAGGCAAGGATAGTACCAGAGGTAATTGAAGCAAAGAAAGCTCAGCACCAAGGTGAAGTCATCTCCACTTAGGGCTCATATTTAGTAGGCATTCAACCTAACAACACTGCTAAAGGGAATAAAATTTGGTGTGTCAGGTTTAATGATACAGAAAGTGGAGAAAGGGGATTAAAATGCAGCACAGGTGCATGGTCTGAGGGAGTTGATGAGCCCTGGGTTTTATGACTCATATTCACCCACAGGATCAGATGCTGTGGATTATGATGCAATGTTCAGGTGGTCAGAGCAAGGTTGTGGCACCCTGTGTAAACCTTGCAATGTAAAAGCATTCAGTGTCCACGGGGTAAGCCTTGGCACACATTGTTTTCAGGTTTTTATGAGGAACAACATTTTACATTGAGAAAAGAACAAACAAACAAACAAACAAAAAAAAAAAACCAAAAAGCAAAAGAACCCAAAAAAACCCCAAAAAACAAACCCAAGCTTCTCACACTGTCTTTACAGACTGCTTTTGCTTTTTTCTTCTAATTCCTTAGATTTATCTGAATACCTAAACCTACCCACTCTGTATCCATTTAAAAACCCACAAATTCTTCCAATTCTTATTCACATAATTCTCTTTCCTCTCTGCTTCCACTGTGACATACTTGGTCAGCTCATCTTTCCCCTCGCCATGTTACAAATTACATTTTATTAGTAGGTTTGTTTCCTATAGATCTCTACCCACTTTTTTCAGCCCAAATGTCTGTACTTTAGACTTAACATACTGCATTTAATTAAAGAATAATTAATCTAGGCCATCTAGAAATTGCTGTGTTTTGAGACTCTATTAAAAATCCGTAACTTATTCTGGTTTTAATATCTTTAGTTTTTTGTTTAAATAGTAAAGAAAGAAATGTCTGTTCTCATTTACTGAAATGTTAGACTGCTGATTACTGAAAGCAAAGAATGCCAAATTTCATCTTTATTATTTTACAACGTTGAGGACTGTGCATTTTCTTTGTAACAAAGATATAATCCACTTGCCATTGAAATTTTTGGTATTTTGCACCAGAGTAAACAACATAAACTCAGCATCTCAGTGTAAGAAATTACTGAATAACTACTTCATAATGTATAAACCAGATTAACCAACATAGATTAATAAGCAAAATCTGAATAAAAGATCAAGAAAAATCGAACTGGAGGAGACAGGGTTTTTAACTGTTCCTAATAGAGGAAAAATTATTAAGCACACATGCAAGTGAAAACACTCTGAGGTTGGCATCTACACTACTCATCCCCAGTTTGCATTAACCTTTGAAAGAATGAAGCATTTTGATGCTGCACTAAAGCCTAACTGCTCTATAAAATTATTGGAAGCATGTCTGTACTGTGATTATTAATTATTTACTATATTGCTACTGATCAGCGTGGTGTCACAGATTTCATTTGTGATCGAGAAAATTAGTGTACGAGTAATATTTAGATATATACTTAGGCTGAATCAAAAGTGAAAAAACATTAACTAATTAATTAATAATTAAATAATAAGCATCTACTGATTATTAAAACATCAGTTTTCAAATTGCAGCAAAGAAACAGAGCAGAGCTGCTTGGTAAAACCCAGATATGCAAGTGAGGCACTTTCCCTCATTTTCATATTTGCCCTACTTATGAAGACACACCAAACTTCAATATATTCAAAATACCCTGACCTCCCTCTTCATTTTTCTGTTCTGCCACCTGCATAAAACTCAGAAGGAAAATCAGCTGGTGTTTCTCATCTCCGAGGCAGCATTCCATTACTCAGCTTCTCCAAGTCCCACCTGTGTGAGTCAAACCCGTGACAGAGCAGCATTCACCCATCACATCCATTCCTCCTTATTTCAGCATTTTTCTTCAGTTCACTCAGCTCCATTCCCCCCCACAGGTGGTGTTACTTTCTAGTAAAATACAGAATCTTGCTTTTAACTGTTGCCTTTTACAATGAAAACAGACCTCATTAAAAAAAATTCCACAACCAGAGACCCTAAGGCTGCTGAAATGAAATAAAAGTAGTTTTTCTGAAACAATAACAAAAATTAAATACTGAATTTATGACATTTCTGTTTAGAAACCATCTTCACTGGCTTGGCAGAGACATCAACGAGCGGCAGGGAGGAAAGGGAGAGGAGAGAAAAAAGGGAAAGGGAAAGGGAAAGGGAAAGGGAAAGGGAAAGGGAAAGGGAAGGGAAGGGAAGGGAAGGAAAGGAAAGGAAAGGAAAGGAAAGGAAAGGAAAGGAAAGGAAAGGAAAGGAAAGGAAAGGAAAGGAAAGGAAAGGAAAGGAAAGGAATTGTGTGGGACAAAAAGAGCATGGAGACCCAGGAAATGTCAGAGAAGGCTGGGGCTGATTTAGCTCTGTGTTCTGTACATTGTACACTCTAAGGAGTTCCCCCTTCCCTTGGGACACCTCCTCAGCAATCTGGAACGGGACTCTGGCCACTCTCTGATGCCCCAAATGAGTGACAGTCACCCTGCAGGCACAGGAGTGACATCTGAGGGTTACAAAGGATTGTCCAGTAGCAGGGAGAGGATAACAACCCTCAAGGGGTTTTTGGTGTTGTTTTTATGTAAAAGAAGCAATTACACAAAAGTGCCTTTCCCCTTCAGTAAGCTCTGCACCAGGCAGAGCCTGCCTTGCTTTTAATAAGTTCTTTTCTGGCTTTGATCAAAGGAAAAGAAAACTGACAGAGCAAATTGGCAGAGAGCTGGCAGAATTATTGATAAGATGAACAGTTTCTTTAAGACAGCACAGTGTGGTTCCATCATTTTATAGATTCTTACACATGAATAATTACTGTTTTCACAGTCAGAGAATTGTTAGGGTTGGAAGGTGACACAGGAAGGTGTCCAGGTGAGTTTGGGATTTTCCAGCTGTTTTAGGGCTCTGACCCCTCCATGGTTAAAAGTTCTTCCTCGTGTTGAGGTGGAACTTGTTGTGTTTTAGTATCTGGCCATTTCTCCTTGTCCAGTCCCTGGGCACCACCCTCTGACACCTCTTGGAGATTTTTGCAGGGATTGATAAAATCTCCTCTCATTCTTGTCTGGTCTAACCAGGCCCAGCTCTCACCAAAGGGTGACCCTGAGCCACCAGCACATAGAAAGTACATCTATCAGAAGAGGGGGAGTTTTAAAACAATCTGAATTAAGATATTAAAGTTATTCAGATAAGAGTGGAAATGTCTTTCATGTCCTTTACTATATTCTTTTCTTCTCAATTGTAATAAATGTAATAAGAGGGAGAACAAAGAATGACAGAATCTTCCATGTTTCATTATCACGTCAAATGTTTCACCACAGCCACTGGCAAGATCATTTTATGAAGAACAAGTCCTGGAACCATTATTTTTTTCCCCCCCTCACAATTACTGGGGTAATGAATGGCACAGCACAGCTCTAAATCAGAGTGCTCTGCAGCAGAATCCTCACTCACAGCAGAGTGAAAGAGCTCTCCTCTAAGCACCTCTCCTCACAAGGGAGCAGTTACCTGTGGGCACCAGGATGCAAAATCTGGCCAGTTGTGCAGAGTTTAATCTGCCTTGGGGCTGGCTGCAGCAGGTGCAGACACAAGTCCCTCTTCCCTGAACAAGCACTCCCTGGGAGCAGCTGTCAGAAGAGGAAAACAAGTGGTTATTCACCAAGATTTACAGCCAGCAGCCAGATAACACCCAACAGGAACTAATCACCTGTGCAGTGCAACAGCTGGGCAGGGAATTTCAGAGGGGCACCATAGCTGACCAGCAGCAGCATCTGCAATAACACTGCTCAGGAGGAGATTCAGCTGGTCTGGTGCAGCAGCAGCATCTGCAATAACACTGCTCAGGAGGAGATTCAGCTGGTCTGGTGCAGCAGGGCAGGCTCAGCCCCACAGGCAGCAGGGAGCTGTTATCTCACACCCAGCCCTGCAGCTTGGGCTGAGGCTCTATGGGGATCTGCTTAGCCACTGCTGGAGGCAGAATATCCAACATTTATCTGCACCTATCTGCTTCCTCATCAGGGGCTAATTCAATGTTCCAGCCGTGGGAGAGTGTGGCAGTGAGTAGGGGATGAGCAGAGGCTCCCTGGGCTGGGGGTGTTGCTGGGACAAAGCTGCTCCCTTAGCAGGATTAGGGTTTGGACACTTCCCAGTGTGTTGGCAGATTTGAAAGATGCCCCATATATTTATTCAAACATAAATTTCAAGTTCTGGCCTCCCTTCCAAAGGGCTAAGGTGGACTGCCTTAGTCCCAGTGTAGGATATGAAAGCATTGTTTGCTGTTTCCATAATGCCCTCGTGGTTTGTGCCTTTTCTGTTTGAATCTCAACGTGTGACTGGTTCAGATGAACAAAATTTCCTCCCTTTTTGGGGTGGTAACCACAATCCTGAAAGTTAAGCTACAAAACACTTTGCTTGCCAGGCTGATATGGCACTGCTGCAAGGTTTCATTTTCTGAAAATGATGAAACTTGACTAAGAGGACAAGTTTCAGCTGCTGCAATAAATTAAGCTTCATCTAAGCCCTAGTGAATTTTTTGAAAAAGCAAGCTGCATTGGACATGTTTCCTACTTGAAAATGAAAACCAAATATGTAACAACTAAAAATGTTAACTTTTATTAAGAAAGAAACCCTTCAAAATTGTATGCTAACGTTGGGAATGAGTTTCTTTCATCTGCTCTCACCCCAATGAGACCTGACATTACACTTATAAGAAACAATAATTATAAAGATTTTATTCACAACAAAGCTGAATGTGAAAATGGAATAAATCAGAATTTGCTTTAATGACATCTGTTTAATATCTGTTATAGTTTTTAGGTAACACTAAATGATACCAAAAAATTGCCATGTTGTATTCTTGCATTTGAATTTTGTATCAAATAATGTATACTTTCATTTGTGACAAAAACTTCACAACAGAAACACTAACTGCACTTGTGAATGTCATGGAAACTATAAATGAATTTAAAATTTTGTCTAAGAATGTAACTATGTGGTTTTTTATACATTTTAATATCAATATTAATATTAAGAATATGTCTCCGCTAATAAATCTGAAGTTTTAGAGGAGCAGATTTTCAAGAACTGCTGCACTGTGCTTCAGAATCAAGTTTTTCAATAGCCACAGCAGTTTCTGCTTTGAAATCATCAGACCCTCTTGAAAATCAGAGACAGAACAATGAAAAAAAGTACTCACAAGTTTTCCACCCTACTTTAAAAAATAGAAAGGAAGAAAGCTTTTCTCCAACACATATTTTGCAGGATTATTTATCCACTGTTGATCTCCACTTTCTATGATTTATTTCCTAGCCCAAGTTCATCCTGCACTTACTGGACACTGCTATAGGCTCCAGGGCTCTGTGGAGATTCCTTGGTGCCTTTATCAGGCAGAACCAAAATCCAAATCCATGTTCCATATTATTTAATGGTTTTTATTGAACAGAAGGACCAAAGATTACTTTAACTGTTTGGACTCTTAATCAGTAACAAGTCTGTGTGTTCTGTTACTGCCATGTATTTAAGTAATTGCATTTACCTATGTTTAGTTGGTTTGGATTGATTTCTTTTAGGTTAATTTCAGTTTACTTTCACTGTGACCAGAGTAATTGCCAGCCTTCTCTTCATTCAGAGTAAATTCAGAGGAATGGAGTTTTTTTCCTTGGCAGTAACCCAGCTCAGGAGTGAGCCATGTTAAATTTGCTGCTGAAAGCAGTTACCACACCTGTAATGTTCAGGTATCCACTCCTTGTAATTTAATCAATGTAAACAGTTCTTTCCTCCAAAAAAGGAACCAATGCTTCCTGAGAACTGGTTTTCAGCATAGAATGTGCTGAATTTTGAGAAATGTATTTCCCAGTGGACTGAAAATTTCTTGCCATTTTATTTCTCAAGGCATTTTTGCCTCCTTTGGCCTAGAACTCCAAATAAACAAAATTATGAATGCAAAGCTCCTGAATGTGTTTCCAACATTCCTGTTTTCCCAGAAGAGAGTAGTACCCCTAGTGTACCAGTTACCTGCCTTTCCACCATGAAGAACTGAGCATTTTCTTGAATTAGGACTTCCTCCAATTTCCACGATCCTTGGTTTACTTTGCTTCCAGATGGAAATTTCTGTAGTCAGATTTAACTGCTCAAAAAATCACTTCTCTTGCTGATGTGGGTTCTCTTTCCTGACACAGAGTGAAGCCTGAGCGAGAGGGATAGTTTTGGCAAAGGGGTGTGGGAAGAAACAGGAATAAAAAAGAATTACAGTCTATTTTTAAAGAACATGTAGAGTTACCTTTTGAATTCTTCCTTTTTCTTTTTCCCAGGATTCCACTAGAGAAAATTCTGTAGGCAGAAAAAGACCTGCCTGCATTCTTAAAAGATTCTTCTGCATTATCCTTAATATCAGCAGTATAATTCATCCCCTTCCACTGGGAAATTGCTGTTCAAAAAGAATTCACTTGTAACAGGATTTTATTCCTCTAGTTCATTGATTACCAGTGATTTTTTACTTGTGGCTTCTAAGACTATTATGCATAAGGGATATAAAAATTGCCTTTCCACACTAAAGTAAAGTTGTTAATTTTGTCACCATTTTTTTTGAGGTTCTAACATAATTTTGAAAATCAGTGGAAAAAGAAAAATAATGATTGCAGGATGACCACTTACACCAAGGAGCTCGACTGGGTGGTGTGAGATGAATGAAACAAGGACAGAAAACAAAGAATGTGGGCACTGGACTGAAATAATCATTGAAAGACATTGATCAAGTTTGTTTCCTTGCTATTGCTCAATAATTTTCTTATTTGCATCGGTAGAAGCTGGTACACACGTACACCATGGATCAAAGGCTGTTCTGCAGCTGGGGGCTGTGGTGCTGATTACTATTGAAGGTTTTGGGCCTCAGAGCCTCCTTGGGTTCTCCTCTGCACATTCCAGATTGAATTCCAGCCCTGCTGCTCCGAGTGGGACAGACAGACAGACAGACAGACATGCCCACCTTGGGCTGGGTCAGCTCCTCAGTCTGGGCATCGCTGCCACTGACACGGCTGAGCTGCAGAGGGGCAGGAGTGTCCCAAAACACAGCACACATCTTCAGAGACATTCTGATCAAAACATCCCACTCCAGTACTCAATACTTTTCTCAACCTTTTAGGACTAAGTTGTTCTACAAACAGGGGAAAATATAAATTAGTAAAGATTGTATGGAAAATTCGCAACCGTATCGAGCGTGTGAAATCAAAGAAATGAGCAAATCTGCTTTGGATGCACTGTAAAAGTGATACAGCACCCTTAAAACAACATAAAAATCTTATTAAATAGCTAAATCTGGAAGCATCTTAGCAATCTTATATTGTCTTAGCATTGGAATTAGAATTCCATATAAACTGAGTACCTTAAAACTGCTTTGCAGAAAATGAGGCTTGAGCTGAAACAATACTGTAAATACTTGAGGGCTTTTAGAATAGGGGGTTTTCCAGTCCAGGATCTCAGACTCTGCACATCCAGATCCCTCAAAGTAAATTTACTTTATTCTCTTCTCAGTTTCTGAAAATATAAAGTAAACTTGCTAATTCCTATTTATATAGCATCAAACCAATAAATACATATCTAACTGTCCCAAAATGAATATGGGCATTCAAAGCCACTACACTTAAACTAGATGTATTTGTAAATTACTGTAAAATGCACATTATTTGAGAAGGATTTACTGTGTTGAATGATCAGATATTATTAATGTGTACATGGCATATATATAAAAATTTAATAACATGTCTGCAATAGTATGCTTAGCCTGCAAATGAACTACCTTTCCAAATTCTTATTTCTCAACTCTTCTGGATTTTAAACATTCATAATTTCAATTTTTTTTTCTATAAATCACTGTTTTAAGTGTTTGTTCTATTTCTTCCTTTGAAGCTTTCTCTTTCTAAGCATCTGCATGCAAAAGAGAACAGAAAAAGTCTGGCAGTGCCTGCATGAGGGTCCTTCAGGAGACACCTATTGTGGTGCTGAATATATGTTTTGTATCTTTGCACATTATTGGGTACTCTAAAAGTTATCTGGATTAAGCATCATCAAAGTTAACAGCCTCTTTTTATAAGACTTTATCTTTTTCATTTTAAGATGTTATTAGAATAATAAACTCGGTGCCTGGTGGGCTGAAAGCAGCCTGCCATTTAACATATTTAATGAATATCTGGAGATTTTTTTTTTATTCAAAGTTTTATTTTGTATTTTCTCTTAAGCACCTCTTACTCTTTTGAGAAAAAAAAAAGAAAAATCTAATTTTTCCTTTCCAGTTTGGAAGCACTATGAGATGCTAAACACAAAAACCCTGTCTCCACTTCTTTGTCTTTACTTATCTTTTGTCCTTTGGTTATTATCAGTTGGGTTAATATTATCTGTCAGGTCATGCTCCTTCGTGCCCAGGGTAACCTGCGGGTGGGCACACCAAGCATCACCCACAAACTAGATATTATCATGTACATTACCTGGAAATCAATGGTTAATATCCTTAAATTAGTAGTACTATGTTGTTAATATATTTTTTTTTAGCATTTTGTGCTATGCCATTGCAAAGTGTGAACTACATAGCCTGGTGAGGTTTAAAAGCAGAAAAACAATAATAAATGGTTCTGAATATGTGCAGAAAAAGCTAAAATAGGACTGGAAAGAGTTTTTTCCATATATACAGTTCTCATTTCACTGTATATGCAGGGCATATAAAACTTATTCAAAAGAAAATTTTTGGCAAACTCTCCTAGATATATTTCAACCTTTTGATTGCTGTTCACCTGGTTATTCTTTGTTGTATTTTGGGGGCAATTACAATAACAGGCATCCTTCTGAGAGCACCTGCCAGGAAGGAATGCATGTCTGTGTGTGCTAATGGGTGGGAATTTAGCACCACTTCTACACTGACATATGGCATTTTAGGTAAACAATAGACAGGGAGCTAGAAACTTAAACATCTTGGAAGTAATGCTGTTAGGATAAAACAAACAAACATATTCAAAGTAATCTGGGGCTGAAGTGACATATAAATGACAGAGTGGAATGTCCTAAACAGCTTCCCAGGGGTCTGAAGGACAGCATTTGACAGCCAGCCATCACATGAATAAAAGATTAAATGCATTTGTACAATTGCTTGTGCAGTCAAGAATGCAGCTTTCTTTTGGAAGATACAAAGCACTTCCTGAGTTATTCTTGGCAATATGATGAAGTTAACTCAACCAGGTGTGGGTGTTCCTATAGCTTATCTCAACTGGCATATCCTTGCATCACCTTTGCTTCCAGGAACAAATCTGTTGGAGTTGCCATCTAAATTATTTATAGCGTTCATTGTCACTGTTTATTATCTACAGAAACACATTTCGGTTCACATTTCAAATCTGAAATGCAAGGAGAAGTGATTCAGGTTCTTAAACATGAATGAAAGGATTGTTTGGGAAGGTTCACAGGTGGAATTTCTCTGCTCATGCTGAGAAGGACGACAAAACCTGAGCTCTTTCAGAGGCATCAACATCTTCCCTAATTCTGGTAGAATGTTATCTATGGCTCTCATGCAAATATTTGAATAATGTCTAAAGAAACACAGTTTACAAACTGAAAAGAAAGAATCCAAATATATTTTTGTGTTTTTTCTTTCTCCCTGAAGCTGTGCCCTCTGCGCTGCATTTAATGAAGATCAGAGTGGATCTCCAAACCTTCTTCCTAACTATGATGGGCCCAGTTCCAGCAGCATCAGGGCATCTTTATCTCCACATGGTGTCCTTTAGAGGGACATGTCAGGCTGCTTTGTCCTACAGGACCAGCACAAGGCCTCAAGTGTCAGAAGAGGTTGGTGTAGAAGGGCAGAGTAAGTCCTAAGCAATAGCAAAAATACTCAACAACTTACCAAAACCACCACTGGTTAAACCAATGCAGCATCTGCCCCCTCTCAAATTTCAAACATTAGGCAAAGTTCAACAACCCAAAATCACTGTTTTTCTATTCATTCTTGGGAAAATCCTGTCAAACTATAGATGGGAGTTGTTCAATACTTAAAGGCAAACTCTCAGAATTTGAAAACACAAAACAGTTTTGCAAAAGCAAGGCCAAAATTTCAGAGTAAAAATTCCCAATTTGGACACAAAGTGAAACGTAACCTGGCATCCTCCTGCACTGCAGAGCACAGGGACTGATGAGCTGCAGATTTTGCTGTGGCCAGTGGAGGAAACTTGAAGCACAGGAAGATTTTCTGGGCTGCCTTTGAGAGCTGCAAAGTGAGGCTGACTCTCCACCCCAGCTGAAGGCATTTACATCCAGTGAAGCACTTGGCTGGGAGCTGATCAAAGTGGAACCTCCTCAAAACCAAATCCTTGGATTCTGGAGGACCTAATTGTGGTTGACATGTGAGCTAAAGACAGTCTCTGAAAGGAAAAAATAAGACTCAATTAGTGTAATTTATTTCACATTTTCATATTTCTGAGTTTTCGGCTTTCATCTCTGTAACACTCATTTTTTACCAAAAAAAAAAAAAAAAATCTTATCACGTCTAAAGATAAATGCAAGCTGCATTTCAAACAGAATAGGCACAACTTTTTTCTCTCAAGATTTCTGGTCTTCCAAAGTTTTATTCCTTGCTTGCTGGATTTACAGTGGAACAAAAACCACTGCATGTTCCTCTTGAGCTCTGCGAGTATGCCTGGATGATTCAGACTCTTTCATTTATTTCAATTTGCAATACTCCTCTTCAGAAATGCTCCTCAGCTGTGCTCCCAGAGTGGAATCCCCAGCTGCATCCCTTCTTTTAACAAATGTGATTTATGAACAAATTAATGTAAATCCTCTGTCCCAGGCTTAAATATTATTTCAACAAAAAATGAAATAACACCTTTAGTATTTTTAAAAATAAATAATGGAAATAAAACCTGGAACTAAAATTCTTGCCAAGGTACAAATTCAATCTGAAGAAAAAAAAAAAAAACATTAAAAATTGGAGCTTGGGCTGAAATATTCCATATTCAGGAATATTGAATTGCACTAAGAACATATCTAATTATGGTCATTTTAACAACTGCCTTTCCAGCTGAAGTTGTGAGCCTGAGATGCAGAAGATGCCTGCACAGCAAGGTGAAAGCAAAGGCACAACTGCCAACACAACGTGCAGCCCAAATCCCCCTGCCCACAGAGCAGCCTTGTTGCACTCACCAGAGATGGCTGTCAAAAATCCGCCAGGGTCGCACCCATTAATCATTTTATTTAGCTGATAAGCAGGCATCTTGCTGACTTAATTATTTGTAACGGCACCCTTAAAGCTCCTGCACTTGCCTGGATGTTGACTCCAGCGCAGATTTGTATTTGGCAGTTCTCGTTACTCAGGCGACTCGTGAGCCTAAACGTTAATTACACGGCCATAATTATTGCACTGACAATTAATCTGAAATTCTGGGCTGAACAAGGAATGTTTACTTTTTTTATCCAAATTGATGTATTTGGTTTATTCCCTCAGTCACAGACGTACAGCCACCCCTTTGTCAATCTGGACTAACTGCATTATGTTAATTAGAAAAGAAACTTTCATTTCTTTCCCCTGTATGCCCAAAGGAATCAAGGGGACGTGGTTGCTAAGACATATTTCTGTTAAAAAAAAAATAATTTCTACATATTCACATCCAGCAAATGCTGATTATACACTGAAAACAAACTTCTGTTAACAGAAACCAGTGAACTAAATTTTAATGATTAAAAGTTATTGTGTAAAGCTGGAAGAACTTTAATAAGTCAGAATTTAAGTTGTGATTAAAACCAGTAGGCTTGGCCATTAAGCTTGGCAGCTGAGGCTGAAATGTGTGCTGCAGTAAAAGAAATTAGGGACAAATAATCAAAATTGGTTATTATTTTCCTAATTATTTGTACCACCTCCTACTATTCTTTTTAACTATTAAAAACTTATAAAATCTACAAACCTTAATTGTTCTATTCCACTGCACATAGCACACACAAGAGACAATTTCCTTAGGTAAATATTTACTTGTTTATAAATTGTTTAAATTTTGATGAATCTTGTATGTGTAATTCCTTTTCTAATTTGCATAGTAAATAACATATGAAACTTTCTTTAAAAAAATAGCTGCATATTGAAAACATTTCTCAGAGTGCACCTCCAAAACACCCCCAGTTCCTGCAGTTACCCACCATGGTGAGCCCTGCATTGCTGTGAGCTGCAGACTCAGGCAGCTCAAAAAAGTCTCCTTTTCTCAGTTCTTGCTTCTGTAACTCACATTTTCCCCATTAAGTGTGAGCAGTGTCCAGCAAGACTTGTTAAAATCCCACATAACATGTGCAGCAGCAAATGAGCAAGATGAAAACACACTGCTCAAAATCATAAGTTAGATGTTACATTAATTACATCATGGAGAACATATGGCACTTGGAAAAAATGAAGAACCAATGCTCTTAGTCTAATAATATCTCTTAAGTTTTATCCATTGCTTCAGAATTAAAGCTTTATTAATTTAATCCTCATAAATAATTCAACTTTGACTGTCTTCACATGTCTTTATGTGTGGAGTTTTTGCCTTTATGAAATTTGAAAGGATATGTATTTTAATGGGATATTGGTTCCTGACTTCCTGTGGCTTTTCTGACAGGCTCAACCTAAAAGCATTTTGAATGAATTTATTTTCTGTTCCACAGGCTGAATGCTAATACAATGATTGTAACAATACTTAAGCATACAATTTCTAAATTATTTTTTCCTTACTACTCTCTATAACTCTTTGTCCAGAAAAGTTTACTTCAAACTCTCTCGTCATTGAAGTAAAATAATCCAGCAAAGTTTGTAACAGAAAAGTAGAATTAACGTCCAAAAATTCTACATAATTCTTGCAGCTTCCCTTCCTGGAAGACAGTGTTATCCTTCGTGTTATATCAGCGTACATTAGTGCTATATTGGTTAAAAGGGATACCACTTCACAGTTTATGCCTTGTCAACTTCCCACACAGCCACACTGCTTGAGGAGAGCAAATTGTATATTTCCTTGTCATTGTGCATTTCCTTGTCATTGTATATTTCCTTGTCATTGTGCATTTCCTTGTCATTGTGCATTTCCTTGTCATTGTATATTTCCTTGTCATTGTATATTTCCTTGTCATTGTGCATTTCCTTGTCATTCCAGTGCTGCTGCTGTTCAGAGCCACTCTGGCTCCATGCAGCAAACACAAATCTCATCCTTTTGTTACTCGCTCCTACCTGTGCAGCGCCCCAAAGACCTCCAGAGTTCCTCCCAAATCCACAATGGATGTAAGCAAAAAAGCCGCTGCCTAGGAAAGGTTAAAATGAGCAGAACAGTTACATCTTCAGTGATGCTTTTCCCTAAATGGAAACTTCAGATAAAGGAATTGTATTAACAGAGAAGTTTTGAGCCAGAGAAAAACCTCTGAATTGCAGTGTGGCATCACACCCCAGTTACTGAAGAGTGGCCACTCCTGGGTGAACAGTTGGCTTCTTGTATCAATAAAAACCATAAATGTGGAAAGAAAGAAAATATACAAATTTATATATCCATATATAGTTATTTCTAAAGTTATTTTAGATATATTTGTAATTTACATGTTTATATATTCAGGAAAACAAAGGGCATAACTGTGAAACTAGTCAAAATGGGTTTGACACAAGAGTGCCCAACTGTGTTCAATCATGAAATTCTAAGTTAACCTGGATTTATTAATTACTTTATCAGTGGAAGCAAGACAAAATAAATCACTTTTTCTCAACTTTTTCTCAGTGATATGAAGGCTGCTGAGGTAAATGAGCACAATAGCAGGCCCAGTGCTGCTGGCAAACCTCAGGAAGTGTTGGTGGTGACACAGATGACACTGACAGGCTGACACTGTAAATTAATTTACAATTAAAGGATTTCTGATACCCTGATCATCAAGTCAGACCAATTGCAATGAGCTATTTGTGCTGAAGGCACAGCGAGACACATATACAGACACATTTAACATCTCTTTTTGGGACAGGGACAGAGGGATGGAGCTATTGGTGACAGGGAGATGGAGCCATTGGTGACAGGGACAGGGAGATGGAGCCATTGGGGACAGGGACAGAGGGATGGAGCTATTGGTGACAGGGACAGTGGGATGGAGCCATTGGGGACAGGGACAGGGGGATGGAGCCATTGGGGACAGAGGGATGGAGCCATTGGGGACAGGGACAGGGGGATGGAACCATTGGTGACAGGGACAGGGGGATGGAGCCACTGGTGACAGGGACAGGGGGATGGAGCCCTCAGCAGCAGCCCCAGGCTGGGTGGGGTGGGCACACGCTGCAGGGAAGGGATGGATCCAGAGGGACCTGGACAGGCTGCAGAGGTGGGGCTGGGCAAACCCAGAGCTGGAGAAGGCCAAGCTCGGGGTGCTGGGTCTGGGTCAGGGCCCAGCACGGGCTGGGCAGGGAAGGGACTGAGAGCAGCCTTGGGGAGAAGGACTTGGAGGTGCTGGTGCATGAGAAGCTCGATGTGACCTGGCCACGTGTTCTGGATCCCCAAACCCCCCATGGCCTGGGCTCCATCAAAGGACTGTGGCCAGCAGGTCAGGCAGGGGCACAGGGTGCCCAGAGCAGCTGTGGCTGCCCCTGGATCCCTGGAAGAGCCCAGGTTGGACAGGGCTTGGAGCAGCCTGGGACAGTGGAAGGTGTCCCTGCCATGGCAGGGGTGGCACTGGATGAGCTTTAAGGTCCCTTCAGCCCAAACTATTCTGCTTTGCCTCGCTGAAGGCAGGAACTGAGTGGTACTGATCAAACAGAGCTCTCCAAAAGCCATCACCACAGGAACACTGCCAGACCCACTTCCCATTTAATTGTGTGGGCTATTTGCTTTTATAGCTATTTTTTTATGGCTATTTGCTGTTTTATTCCACTGAAGCACATCCACTACTTATGAAAAGCTGAAGCTGTGGCTGCTTTGAAAATTGTCTGCAAATATGAGCAAACATTGTTTTCTTCCTTCCTAGAACTGCATTTTATAGTTTATAAACTATGGCTGACAAACTGATAAATGGAACCAAAAGACAGAAAAAATTTCCTGATTTGAAAGGCATAACTGTAACTTTTCTTGAAAAAAAATGTTTCCTGGAGCTTGATGAAAACCCATCAAATTCACATCTTTTTTGTAGACACAAACAGTGAATTAATTGCTCTAAAACCACAGTTTAATCAGTGGTTTTTAACCATGTTTCAGTATGCATATTAGGAATGCATACTTTAGTGGTTATAAAACAGCTCACTTCAGGTTTGAAATCTTGATTTCCAGTGCAAAATCTGTTGATGGCAGAAACAGCCATTTTTTTGATCAAATTATATTTGTTTTTTAATTAATTTCTCTTCTATTTCTTATACCTCAATTTACCATAACTTTGATGTCACCTGCATACAGGTATCTTCATGTTTGCAGCAAATCAGAGATGCTGGAAGAAGACATCCAGGAAACAGCCACAGGTTTGCACCTCTACAGCAGGCAGAGGTTAAGGGGAGATCCACATGCCCAAGCTGGAGTTTTTAGCTGTCTTTCACTAGGGATGAGAAAATATAAATTTATTTATAAGTAAATTGTCAAAACAAAGCACTTAATACGTTGGCTTACACTGCAAGTCACTGATGCCCTTGGGCTAGCAGACTTTATAAGAACTCTATTGATTTTCTTCCCTCTCCTAACTCGATGCATATTTTATATAGATTATTTTTGGCTGCTTAGGCTCTTTTTTCAGAGTTGTTCATTTTCCAGGATAAATAGTGGCGAGAGCGTTCCCTTCTGCATATGAAAATAAAAGGCCTCAGTGTTCTGAATTTCAGAGTTAATTAACAGTGAGTAGATGTGTGAAAATTGAAATGAGCCTCATGATGACAACTCCGTGGCAAGCAGAAAGATCCAGGGCTGGGCCAAGAACCTGACCTGGGACTCACTGGAAGCCTTTAAGTGACACGGAGGTGACGATGCTGATGTCCAGAGATAATAAAATACAGAGTGAGAAAATGTGGAAAAACGAAATAAAAGTGCTTCCAAAAGTATTTAAAAGCTCGCAGATCATAGATTTAACTGGCAAAAACAAGAACAAATAAACAAATTCCATTAACTGAGGCTGAATGTATGTAAAATGACTTTTCAAAATAAAAAACTTCAAGAGACTGAGCTTCCAAAAGACCATCCAAACCTTTCTCTAAGGCCACTTGCTTTTAAGTAATGCTGCATTTCTAGGAGCTTAAGGTCATTTGCTAGTTTGGACTCCTGACATTTTTAAATAAATGAACCACAACCTTTTTAGAACAAAAGAAGAAACTTTCAGCTTTTTGTGGCTGTTGGGAAACCAACCCAAAAAGTTCCACAGGAGAAAACTGACTCTGAATACAGAAGTGAACTTGCCACAGAAGAAATTATCTGGTTCAAATTTTTTAAAGAATAGCATGAAAAATAGGTTTTCTTACAAGGAAGTTAGGCAATAGACTAGGAAATAAATTTAGTTTTCCAACTGACCATTAATTTGCTTTAAATATGAAAAACTCTAAAAAATTAAACTTCTCCAATGTCTACTACTTATTTTGTCAATATTAATCTACAGTAATTTCTTATCTTTAATGTCTGAGCTTTTATCTGCCTCCCTATTGCATATTTCTGCCATGTTACAAAATGCAGTATTTCTAAAATACATTGAATTATAAAAGTGGACTTCAGAACAAATTTGAATGGGTTTTAAATACACTCTTATCTGTATACAAACAATCATTGCAAAGATCTAGTTGAGATGAGAGAATTTTAGAAGACTTACACATTCAAAACATGAAAACTGCTTCCATTCAGAAGCAAGTCTATCTGGAAAGCAAATAGAATTCTTTTTTATTTGACTTATCCAGGTAAGCCTAGCAGATATGAATAGCATTCAAGGAAGTAATGAAAGTTTTAAGATTAAGGCAGATGTGGTTTTGAAGAAAGTTGTGTTGTACATAGCCAGGGAGATAAAAGTTAAGACATTTTCTTTGACCAAATGAAAAATCAAAGACAATTAATTTTTAAAATATACAATCATATTTAAAGAGGTTACCTGCAGTGTTTCTATGATTGGGAAAAAATATTTTTCTTTTTTTGACTACTATTGTGTTTATGATGTATGAACTTTTATTATTACCTGCAGTTCTCTGTGTGTGTGATATATATTTCCCATTTCCTGAATTGAAGTTTCCAAACACATTGGTAAGCCAGGTTGAAATGTATTTATATTTTTTCTTCATAATTTTATATTCCATTATTCTTTAAGTTTGAAACTATCTATTTGAAACTATCTACTCAGTTGCCAAGTGAGACAAGGCAAAGTACTGCTTTCAACACACTAATACACATTGAAGGAAACCTGAACAGAGTGGAAGACACTGATTTAATTACCTGTTCTTTGACTGAGAGATAAAATAATGTGCAGAGAAGTTAAACTGCTCCTTTTTCTCCTGTAGAAAAACTTATCACTAATGCCTCTAGGTACTTTTTTTTCCTGTGAGTTTGCTTTCTGAGGGGTTATATCTCCTTCCTTTTGTTAATATACTGACTTTAGGTAGATTTT
Organism: Irena cyanogastra; assembly: GCA_013397155.1. NCBI lineage: Eukaryota > Metazoa > Chordata > Aves > Passeriformes > Irenidae > Irena > Irena cyanogastra. The sequence continues at coordinate 1,035,113 of VWZV01012656.1, read as the reverse complement.
TGATAATCACAGTGCATTCTTTTATTTCAGTTAGAAAGCACGGGAAGTCTAAGATAATTATTTCACTTCTTTCCTGCCTCCTGGCTGTGTTTAATTGGGCTTTTAATTTTATCTCCAGAAGCAGAACCATGACAGTGGAGCTGATCTTCTGTAAGGACTTATCTCTCCTGGCCACAAACCCAGCACTGGAGAAGGCAAGGAACTTCATGTAAAAACTTTTATTTTCAGACTGAGAGGGGTTTTTAATTAAATTTTCGTGGTAGCAAAGAGCTCTGTGAGTTCCCTCTGCTATCAAGGGTGGGAAGCAGAACTGAGCCTCTCCCATCTAAACACAGATCTGTGCTGCTTTGGGACAGATCTCACACATCCTCTCCTCTCATCTTCATCTCCTGCTGCTTGCTGACAGCCCAAACACCCTCCATTAGCCCCTCTTCCCCTCATTTCCACCTCAGAAACAGATCTGCGGGGATTTTGCTGCCAATCTCAGCCACAAGTGGGAGAGTGAGGGGCATCCCTGAACTCATGTGCCCTGTAACAACAGAGTGGCAATCACCCCTGCTTTAAATACCTTTTTTTCCACTCACGTTCTCACTTAACAAATTAGCCACAATGGCTTTATAAATCCTCACAAATTTTTGATGCACTCTTCTCTTTTCAAGCAGCTTATGAGGCTCATTCCTTCTTTTTTAGAGTCTTTTCTATAGATACTTGATGGACCTTTCTTTAAAAAAATTCATAAAAATTAGCCTCAATTTCAGTTCATATTTATGGACAGTCAAAGGCATTTGTAGCTACTTCCATACATGTACTGTAGTGCATAAATTCAAATTAAATCTTCCCTGTAAAGCCACTTTAATCTTCATTCTTACCAGCAGGCATCAAAAGGCTGTGTCAAAATTTGTTAGATACCCTCTCAGGAAACACAGCCAGCTCATAAATCCTAAACATAAGCCAGAACTGTAGCACTGTTTACTAAATAAAGGAAAATTGATGGCAAATTGGATGGAAAATTCTCACGTTGTATTAGTGAAATTCTGCTAAGTTTTAATATTCAACTATAACGTTTTAAGCTCAGTGCTGTCTGTTGTTGGGTAATGAGTAATGAGTTTCTTTTAGATATTTCTGAAAGTTGTCTCAGACTGACCCAGAGAGGATTTTTATTGTTTTAGCTGTGGCATGTCCCATATTTGCTTCCCTCTGCTCTGGAGAAAGCATGCAGCCATGACCTGTCAGCACAGCCTCAGGCTGATTCCAAATTGCAACTGGCAGAATTAAAGTAAAATGAAACAGAAATTCTACTTAAAGGAAGGCCAATAATGATTCTTTTTCTTCCTCTTATTTAAACTTCTAATTTTTATAAGAACATCAGAACATTCCAAGCTGTGTTCCACTATTATTGAGTAAATAGCTTTGTGCATAGTCCTGAAAAGAAGCAGAGAATAAAGGAATAACTTCCCCAAGGCAATTACTTTCTGTTTTCCTTCTCTGTGAGGCACCCAGAGCTCAGCACCAGCGCAGGGCACGTCCCTGACAAATCCTGCACTGCACTCTGTGGGGTCATCACGAGTTAATGGCAAATCAGTGATCTTTGAATTCCCTGATTCTTTTATTTTGAGAAGCACGCGGATTTATTTATTTGCATTCCCAGTAATCTGATGAGATATAAAAAGTGCAGATGTCAAAAGCACACGGTTCTAAACTGGGCTTAGATGTGTTAGATTTAGATAAGCCCAAGCACACTATTCCTCATATTTTTATGCAAATACATTTTATTTAGAGATTTAAAGCCATTTCAACTTGGTTTAATATGATTATTTCAAACTTTACCTCTGAAATATTTTATTGAGCCTGCCCTTTCATATTTTTTTCCAGAGAACTCCTTTTCTGATCTGCTGCACATCTGTACCCCAGTCTGTAAATTAGACAGACACCATGATAACAATTTCCTATTTCTTAGTACTCATGTTCAGATTTTCTTCAATTTATTTTAACTCAATTTCACACCTCTGTCAAATCTGTTCTAGTTAGTGACTTCTCTGCCTCATTTCTTTTGTCTTTCATAAAAGAAATTTTGCTGCTACCTGGGGAAGAAGAAGTTTCCCAAAGTTCCTCTCCAAGTCCAAGTTCTGCTCCTTTGCCATCTGGGTTCTGCTGCAACACTGTACTTGTATTTTTTTTTTTTTAGTGCACCTCAAAAGAAAGGAGAGCAGGAATGTCATTGTGACCATGTGTCACAAAGTTTAGGTCAAAGCTGTCATGCCTTGGACAAGCCCTTCCCATGATATTTTTTTTAAAGACATAAATACATACAGCACTTCATTGGCTATAAAACCTATAAAAAACCCCAATTTCAGGTGTGAATAGAAATGCTGTTTTTCTACCTAAAGGTGAATTTTACATCACAGGTTCTCTCTCAATGCAGAGCTGGGTTCCTAGGCTTGATGACAGAGAGATTTGCATAAATATATTTGCATGTAGCACTGGGACTTGCCAAAAGCTTGGAGTAAAACACACTCAGACTCAGAAATTATTATTTTATGCAATTATATGACACCTTCAAAGCTTGGATTTACATTTACATCTATGCACAACTACTGGAAAGCGAAATATAAATTAAAATATGTGGATAAATAATCCCAACAGAATCTACATGTCATCACTTCCTACTCCGGAAATAGAAATTAATAAATATTGACTTTCATGAGAAAACCTGAGTTTCAAAAATCATTTTATCCCATTATGAGGATTAAGGATAGAAGGGGAAAATGTGCCCATAAATTATTTACCTGAGGAGAAATTTGCAAGTGTTTCCAAAACAACGTGAAGAGAATAAAGGTGTTCACAGCAAAAGTCAGTTTTGCTGATGACTCTGGTGTGGTTCATAACCTGGTGTTCCTGCAGCATGAGGGTACCTTTAAACACATTTCACAAATTGCAATGCCAGCCAGAAAATGTCAATGTTAATTACAGATTGTTTGAAGGGTCAATCATATAATTATATAACTAAAAAAAATAATTACCTTTACACATTACTGGATTTATCATCACTGAGAATTACCAAGGCTTCCAGTTAAGGAATCATTTTGGCAGAACTTACAGGAACCTGCAGAAAGAGTCCAATCAACTTAGTAAAAGTTTATTTCCTTATTAAGATTTTCGTTTTGGAGAGGCTGGAAGAGAGGACACACTTCCAAATTGCTTTCTTCCTTTTTTTTCGCCTTGAAAAACAAATTGGGAAGGAAAAAAATATAAATAAAAACAAAGAGCAAAGAATAAAATCCAAAACACTAGAATATTATGACTTAAATTTATATAGAATCCTCTCCAAAATACATTTTTTTTTTTTTATGAATAACTAAAATGCCAGTCTGGAAATGGACATGCAGAAAAGTCGTGACTCATTATTCTCCATACTGGTCAAGATCAGAATAGGGATTAAAAGTGAATAGTTCCATTTACCTTCATTACCACTCTTAAATCATGAGACTGTATATAACACAGCTCTGTATAAAAGAGATTCATTGAAGGGAGAAGCCAATAGACTTTAAGATTTAAAAGAATCGAGGTAATTTTCATTGCCACCAAAAGTTCTTCCACCAGCACAGTGAAATCCATGAGTGTGGAGCTGGATGTCATCCATCTTCCTCTCCCTGCTTCTCCCCTCTCAAACAATGAAAGAAAAAGAAATAAATAAATGAATCAAGCCTCCAGCCCCTCAGTAAATGTTGGGAAAGAAGAAAGGAGAAAGACATGCTGTTCTGTATCTCAACTCATTAGCAGCCAATGAAGCAGAGAATAACAGCAGTCCAGGAGGAAACGGGATGGTGCAGCTGAGAAAGGGCAGCAGATGAAGACAGATAATGGGTGTAATGAGCCAACAGGGGAATTTTCAGGTTGTACCTTCAAATTCACACTCAGCTCCAGATGTTTCTTCCCATTTTCTCATCTAATGAAAGACATGGAGGGAATTTATTTTTTTTAACACTTGTTTTCTCATTCTTATTTCAAGGAGACAACAGCCTGGATTGTCTCTACAACCGTGCTTGTCATAATAAATCCTTACAATTGTTCAACAATGAATTAAGATCTCTGGCACTTAAAGTAATATTTTCTTCAGAGAATGAACAAATGGATTGACCTTCTTTTCTATGGAAGCTAATAGGAAGCATGTGCAAGGAGAATTTTTGGGCAACAGACCATATAAAATAACTTGAAAAACTTAAATTGAAATGAATTATAGGCTGTAAGAAGTAACTCAGTGTAACCATTACCAACATCAGTGTTAGTGTCACAAGATGTCATTCAGAATTTCATTTCCATCCCAAATCTTTTCAAGGATTGAATATACTCCAAATATACCTCCTTGGCCTCAAAGAAAGGGATATGAAGAGTGGGAATAAGCATCAGGACAGACACACTCTCTACACGTGCTAAATTTTTGTCTTGGCTTTAAACCAGACTAAGTTGGGTTCTCCCTCTTGAATCAATCTTTTAGACCTTGACCACCAATTTTGAGCTGCAAAAAAATGCAACAAATTAATTCCCAAAAGTGTTCCTATGTCTAAACCTTTTTATTTGTTTATTATTGAAATTTCGGCATTGGAATCTAGTTGGGAAAAGAAGGTGATTTGTGTAAGCATTTAATTTCTGGTTTCTTATCTGTTATATAAGTATTAGATAAGGCTTTAATGCTTCTACTTGCACTTTCCAGAAAATTTCCTGTGTGAAGGTTACAGCCACAGACAGGGGATCACTCCTCTACCTAGACAAGTTATCCTAATATATTTGGGATAGAAGTGGAAAAACCAGTCCAAATCAAATAATCCAAGCCCAGCTTGTATTTTAGTCATTCCTACATCTTGTAGTCCTCATTCAGATATTTTAAAGCAGTTAATGGTGTCACCTGCTCTTTGGGTGTCCACCATGGAACACTTAATTTAATGAATCACAAAAATCGCTCCCAAAATAAATATTGTTTAGCTAGAAAAGCCTAAAGTTCACAGCCAATACAATGGAGGTTATCACTATTTTGCTTACACCAAGACGTCAACAAGGCCTGACATTATTTTCTCTGAGGAGCAATGAAGGTACAACCAAACACAAACACTGTCATTCCTCAGTTAATCTCTGTGCACACCGTCCACAGGTTGAAAGGCACATAGAGAAAACAGATCTACATTTCAACAAATATTTCAAGAGAACAGAAGTGGTTAAATCATAGAATTGCAGAATGGTTTGGGTCAGAAGGGATCATAAAGCACAGTTCTTCCCAAGACCTCTGCCATGGGTAGGGGCACCTTCCACCAGAGCAGGTTCTCCAAGCCCTGTCCAGCCAGGCCTGGAACACCTTCAGGGATGAATATATAATATATAATTGTACATCAAAATAAATGAGATTTTTCATATGTTAAATTAATCATCAGGCCAAACTTTCTGTGAGGTTTTATTTTAATCCTTGTCATATTTCTCTCTCTTCTTCTGACTAAAATATTAAATATCAGCTTCTCCCTCAACCTACATATTATTTTGTGAGAAACAGCAATTACTCTTTCTATAAAAGAGCTGGCAAAATATTCCTGGTACCAGCCAACATTTCAAGTGGAATTTTTCTGTGTTTGAGGGAGACATGTTCTATGTGACATGCTACAGCTGGCAAGTGATAGGATTTTCAGATTTAAAAACTGTCCGTCTGTTCACTGCTGTAAGTATAACTCCTAGACAAAATTAATTATATGCCTTTCTCTTGCTGTTGTAACTTTTCTCTCCCTTTCCTAAGCAGTAGCCTCAAGACCATTCTCAGTGTAAAAATATCCCAAATTGTGTGTTCAATTGCAAGTGCAACATAAACCTTAAAGGCAGCCATATAATTATTGCCATAAGCTCATCTTTATGTCAGCTTAGCATTTGCCAGGGAACAACTTAAGAGTTATTTTTAGGCACTTAAACAGGGACACATCTGGCATGGGGTGTTCATTAATGAAGTGTGTTAAAACTGGTGAGACATTGCTGATATCAACAGAGGAAAACGTTGAGAATCTGGAACATTTGGCCTGGTGTTTTTATGTGCTGCTTTCAGTGCTAAGTGTTCATAACAATGAATCAAAACCTGGCAGAATGTTCTCTTTGCACTACCAGCTGTAATGGAACAAACTTTTAAGGTGTCCACACAAATTTCTGGCTTCAAATTAAGTAAATTCAAACATTTAGAGATAATTCTAGAATGGTACCTCATGTATGACCTTTGTTGGGTGTCATGGACTGTGACAGAGATGGTCTGGAAGAAATTAATTGCTTCCATTTTTAAATCCATTTTTAAACCTACTGGCTGTTTATACCAATCCTGTTATGATTTTACAATAATAATTCCCTATAATATTATTATAGATAAAATACAGCTTCAACCAGAATCCCCTGTTTTAAATTGGTTGTAGAAAATCTATGTACATAGTACTTTGGATCACTCTAACTTGGAAGAAATCTCGTTTGTAATATACTTCCAGAGAAAGCCTTTGAAGAAAAATAATCCAGCAGAGAGTGCCCCAGACTGTGCTTTATATGTAAATTTGTCTACCTCTTTTGCCCTTTATTTCTTACCACAGTAAAATCAAGTGTTTTATGTATGAGAACTCACGCAGAAAAACAATAAAATCAAAAGTAGTTCAATAAATATGCAACAATTCAGGGGCATAAAGGATGCTGGATTTAGGGAAGATAAGAGAATGCTGAACAATTAGATATTGGGTAAGTAAAAGAGATTTTTTTGAAACTATGCTTCTAATTTACTTCTTAATATTTTCTCTTTGATATTTCCCATCTATCCTGAGTAGCACAGGTAGGTGAACACAAAGAGCTCTCTTGCCTCACTGTTCATAATTTGCCAGACTAAAATCAGAATTTTCTCTACAATTTTCCACGATGTGCAGAGAGAAAATGTTGCATCAGAAGCTGAAGGCTTATTGGGGCAGGGTGATGATGAAACATGGCAGTCGAAGAAATGCAACTTTTTTTCCTGGTCTAGTCAGATCCCCCCCATTTTCCACAATTTTCTTTCCTAAAGAGCCCCACGTGAAATCCTCTGACAAAAAGTGGATCAAATGTAACACCGAGTGTGCCCTAGAGCGTTCTAGAAGTTTCTAAAATTATTTAAACATCTGGACACTCAGAAAAACAGGAAATAATGGAAAACACCCAGGAAAACACTCAGGAAAACAGAACATAATGGGTCACATTGTAAAATTCTAGAGAAAACTGGGAGAACAGTGCCTAGCTCAGTCCTGGCAGATGGAAGGGTCACAGGCTGCAGGACTTTGCTTCTCTGGAGACATTTAAAAATGAGTGAGATGCTCCTTTCATTACTCACAGCAGGGAGGTACCTGCAAACCCACAAGACCCATTTCAGGAATGCCAAGATAAAGAAGTAAGGAAAGCCTAATTTTGATGCACTTGAGGCAAAGTTCACTGTCTACAGGAGATTGAATCCCCGCTCATTTCACCTTGGATATGTCCACTAACCATCCACAGATCATGTCTTTAATTCTACAAAGAATCATGATTTATTTTCTTTCAAAGCTAAAATTATAGCAAACATCTCCATGCTATGAGAAGGAAAAGTAAATACTGAATAAATGTTGAGAGGAAGAAGGTCTGAGACACCAGAACAGCAGATGTAATCTTTTTAATTTGCTGAGGTCCACCAGAGGATGTTCCTTGAAACTCAGTAGCAGAAGGAAGTTGTTTCAGGTCTCTGGAGGAAATTGCTTAATTCATTTTCATGACATTTAGTGTCATACTCCTGCTGAGAAATACACATTTTGTTGGAAGGAAATAAGTCATTAAAGCAAAGTGTATAATGTAATTCTCAACTTACAGAGATTTTGTGCAGCAACAAATCCAAATCCTGGTACTTCTCAGGCAAAATATATATATAGATTTGTGTTTTGGCTAACAGCAACAGAGACATTGGCTGTGGCTGGTACTTCTGCATCCAGTCTTGGAGTTTTCCAGCTGGAATTGATGCTGACTTGTGCTTGGCTGTAGTGTGGACAGCATGCTCTCAAGAAGGCCTGGAGAAGAGAAACAAGGCTTCATGCCAGTAGCAGGAGAGGTTCATATCCAGGGAAAGACTTCCCTAAGGAACAAAATCCAGAGTCTTCATCAGTAAAACCATCAGGCTCAGTTTAATCATGTGACCAGCACTGCTTCTGGCACAGAACCCAGGGCAGGTTGACAAAAAGTGACATAGCTCAGTACTGCCAACTGCAGGGCCAAGATACTTGAGAAAAAATTTTGCAGCATATGCCAGAACAGAATTTAAATCTGCCTTTCTTATAGAGTCAAAATTCCATTGCATCAGCACAAGAGCAGAAGGGCTAACAACAATGTGATGCACAGAGAAGAATTAATATTCTCTCTCTTAGCAATCTGAGTCTTCTCCAGGGTAAAGCCACCCGTGAATAGTTTTTACCTGATGTCTACTTTTGAAACTGCTGTGAACTCTTGAGTACCTGGTCTTTTTGAAAACTCCACCACTCTCTTTAAGCTCCCACCTAAACAGCAAGGCAGCACTTTCTCAGGAATTAGTCAGATACTTGAAAGGCTCGAACATCAGTGAAAGCCAAATGGAAGTTATGCTGCAGGGCAGTCCACAGCTCTGAGAGAGCTTGTTAGGACAGCCTGCTACAAAGGGTGTGTGCCTTGATGATAAATAAACCTGTCTCTGGTTATCTGCCACTGACAGCAGAGGATGAGCCCTGCTCTTGAATCCCTGGCCCTGTGTTGGAGCTGACAATTGACTGGCTCTGCAGTTAATTGGTTAAAGATGGCAAACTGCAAGGAGCTGTTGTCTGTGTCCCCGAGGGCTTTTGATCCCGGGGCTTTATCACTAACCATCCACAGATCACCTGCAAATAGGCCTCCAGTGCCTCCCACGTGCCACTGATGCTGTTAAGATCCAAGAAGTCCTGTTCAGACAGGGAAACAAAGACACTTTGCACTTTCAGACTCTGTACGAGATTTCTGAGGATGTACCAAAGCCAGAGGGACAAAATCAGGTTTCAGGAAAATAAGCTTTAGAAACTCCCTACAGCAGATCAAGTGAATTGAGACTGTTCTGAGTTCAAATGCTGCTAATAGAATTGTTTCTATTTCTTCCCTACCTTTTGAAAACAGTATAGTCAAATATTAAAAAAAAAAAAAAAAAAAAAAAAAGACAGAGCTTTCCAACTCCATACCAAGGTTTTTAGCTATTCACTTTCTGCCCATGGAGACAAAGCCAATCTTGTAAACAACTGGTCTATAATCCAAAGCCAGAAATCAAGACTCATTTTATTACATTTCTTTCCCACAAAATTTTGAAAGAATATTTGTCTCGGTGTGATTCAGAGACGAGCATCTCTCAGAAGTGTTTTTTTCTCCCCTAGGAAAGGAGTTTGCTTTTTCCAAGAAGCTCAGACCATTAGCAGTGTCTTTAGCAACCTTGTGTTTTCTTTCACAAGCTTGCCCACACTCTGGCTGGAACTGCTTTTCTGTGGATAATCTTATTAAAACAATGATGGCAACAGTCTATATATAATTCAAACAATTAAGCCACTGCAATGAGAGGAGAATAATATGTGTTAAATCATATTTGCAGTTTGGATACTGTCCTGCATAATATATCTGAATGGTGCAGTGTTTTGCCTGCCATAAATAGCAGCTTTTACTTCCTTTGCAATTCCACTATATCAGCCCTGCACTAGGATAAACAACACACCATAAAAGAGCAGAAGGCACAGTTAAGATAGAATCATTATGCAAATAGGTTATGGCATGCTTTATATGAGAACAGCTTCCCTAAAGAGACCTAATGGGATGACTGACCTATAAAGCATTTAATTTGTTGTTAGCATTTCATTTAATTGTCTTTCAGTTCCTCTAGGAATAAAACTTTTAATTGTAAAAACTTCCAAATGACATAATGGTTGATTTCTCTTTCTGTAACTAACAGGTTCCTCTCATAGTAAAAATAGCTTGCTGTGATTTCCAACTGTAATTTTTAAATTCTGGTGTAATTCTGGTGCAAAAGTTTGGATGTTAGGCTTCAGCTGACAAAACTCTATTAGAAGAATGTTATTCTAGAAATGTTAATGAGAGGCGTCTTGAAGAAAGACTATATATCTTGATATACAGGTATACAACAGATGATCAATTTTTCTCACTTTTGACCTTTGAGTGGTAGACTCAGGATCCATAGTCCTAACAGGATTGATTATTGTGTGAAGGTTACATACAATGGGGGGTAAATAGACTATATCAATAAATCTTCATTTTCTTTGGCCAGCTACTAAAGGAGATTTAAAATCCTCACCCCCCCCAAAAAAAAAATCCAATGGCATGTAGTATTAATTATCAAGTGTAATTAAAGGGACTACATAAATACCATATTCTGAGATGTATTGCTTTTTTCAATTAAATCCTTCGGGTGGGTTTCCAAAGGTAAATAGGATTTTTTTCATAGAGAAGGAAATGTTATGTCTCCAAAGGCAGGCCTGGAGGCCTGGAGGTTTCTCATAACCTTGTAGGATATGAGAAGGCAAGAGATCATTGCTGTTGGGAATTTGGTTTTAGTTTGGGATTTTTTGAATGATGAACATGACCAGAAATATGCTGCTCTGTCAGGCAAGGTTTTTCACAGCACCTTGGGTTACATCAGCAAGAGAAAAGCCACAAAAATCAGGGAATGAGATCACTCCAACCCATCTGACACTTGTCAGGCCACGCCTGGAACACTTTGTCCAGGACTTGGTCCAGCTCTGATCCCCCAGATTCAAAGAGACAATACACCATGGAAAAGGTGCAGCACAGAGACACCAGGATAAGCAGACTTCAGGAGGGCTTGGCTTGTGAAAGGAGCACAAGGGAATTTTTGTTCATCCAAGAGCAGAGAAGGCCCAGGGAAAAACCAATCCCAAAGTTCCAGTGCCTAAGAGGGAACTCCAGAAGTGATGGAGGACAAGCGGTAACGGACTCAGCTGCTTCAGGGGAAATATTAGTCTGGAGTAAGAAATCAGATCATTGCAAGTGACAACAACAATCCTGGAATAAGTTCCAGAGGCGTGTGGAGTGTTTCTTGCTGGAAATATTCCTCCCTCAGCCTGACAGGGATAACCTTTCAACAGAAGGTTGGACCAGATGGGCTCCAGAGATGCCTCCCAACCTCAATTTTCCACTCCTTCTAAAAATGCCTGGTGTTCTGCTGTGACATTTCTTCCTACCCAGCCTTTTTTCAAACACAAATCCTGGACCAGATGGGCTACTCAATTGAATTTATACTCAATTTCACAATCTTGTTAATTTGATTATTAAAAGAAACCAGCTTTCTACAAATTGAACAAATGGAAACTCTTCAGCCCTGTCAAACATTCTATAAGCTAAGTCTACTGATAAAGATATGACAAAGACAAGAAGTGCTAATGAGGTGTGGATTTTGATGGATATATTTTAGATGAATGGTTATATTTTAGTTATTGCTCCAGAGAATATTAAATCTAAACAGAAACATAAAGAGAAACATATTTTAAAAGGTCAGAGCAAAAGATTCTAATTCTACCCTCAAGCAAGAAAAAACCCCAGTGGTATTTTTATGAAGGTTTTTCCTAATTCTAAACTAATGATATAAAATTGGATAGAAATACACGCAATCTTTTAAAATTTTTTTTTTTTTTAAAGAAACTTTTAGTATTCTGTTGGTGTTCTTTTCCAGGAAGCTGTGAAACTCATGCATTTTCATTTAGATGCCTCCATCTTAACCTTTCCTCATGTATTGCACCCTTAAGCAAAAGTGTTGAATGTATATTATTTTAGCCATTAATTTCCCATTTCTAGTGTTACTATACCTCAAAATGATTCACTGTGGCCAATTCTTAAATATTTTGTGCAGCATAATACCATGCTCCACAAGTAGTTCAATCAAAGAAAAAAATGAAAAAGGTTAAACTCCAGAAACACCTCAAGTTTATCGACCCACTCTTGTCTAACTCTATGAAAAATTTTGGAACAAAACAAAAGAAAACAAAACCAAAAAGCACCTTTTTAAATCTACAAACCTTACCCATATTTTGGAATTAAAACACATTTCTGAAAGAAAGGCTAAAACACACACATTATTTTGTTATTTTGTTAAAAACTAAGACAATGGAGTGAAAGAAGGCAAGAGGTAGGGTTTGTAACATGGCTGAAGAGTGAAAAAACAGAAATGCATAATTTCTTTTTTATATACGACTTTCAGAATTTAACGATGGAGATAGTTTTGTCTAAAATTGTTTTTTCTCTACAATTTTACAAGAAGTGGTGTTTAGGGGTGTTAATATTTAATTAAAAACCTCTCAAATTGCACTTGTGGCCCTGTGAACACAGAGGTTTATGAGGCATTGAAGGGTAACCATTGCTGATGTGATGTCAATCATCACATAAAAATGATATATTTCTATTTCTTACATTCACAGAAAGGAAAATGATTGGCTGATTAAGCAAATAATGAAGAATTAGAAGAGATGCTTATAAAAACGAGTTGTATCCAGTTGGAATGCACTGAATCAAAGCTATCCACACACAGATTTAACTTTAGCAAAGATAACTTCCTTCTGGAGCTGTTTTTGCTTTAAAACCTTATGCAATTCACAGTGGAACGAGCGGAAAATCACATTTGTTTAACTTCTCTAATTCAGAAGTTTTTCTTCAGAATAAAACCACTCTCAGCTCTGCACAGATTAATGCTCCTACACTGATTTATATTCCAGTCCCTCAGTGGAGCATCTGTTACGTTTCTCCACATCGTGTGTGTGTTAGGCAGAGAGCCTCAGGGCTTTTAACTAGAGCAAACCCAAAGTTGATTTTCCAACCCTCTTGCTACTGAGGCAGTTTTCCATTCCACAACAGCTTCCTCCTGGAATTATGTCCTTTAAAATGTATTTGCCCTCTACTAATCAAGGGTGTTTGGAAATCTCTCTGATTGCTTTCCCCATGATCATCATCTCCACTGTCGCCTCAGATAACCTTGTTCAGTTCAACTTTCTCAGACATCCAGAACGTTGCAGGAAGAAATATGGCCCAGTTTTGCCACAAGAAGTCTGCACACTCCTAATTCTACTTTCACAGCTTTAAACAAGTGATATTTTTTGAGTTAGCATCACTTCTGTTCAAGCAAAGGACAGAGAGATTTAGAACAAAGCCTCCTTCCAGGTCACTGCTTGAATTATTTCCCATAGCTGGGTGCTTTAGTCTGTGCATTATTTGTCAGAAGTTAACCAGAATGAATATTTTATAGCACAAAAGGTCCTTGCACTGTGTATGACAGCAAAGAGTGTCAAAACTACATGGCATTTGTTTTTGTATGTGAGGAAACAGATCTCCAGTGTAGGAGCTGTAGAAGTTCCTTCGCCAAGGTCCCCCTCTTAGGAGCTGGTTTAAGACAGGATAATGAACTTACGAGGAGCTCCAGGTTGTAAAAAATCATCCCCAGCTACAAATGTGAGATATTATTCCTTGGGATTTGCACTCCAAGATCAACACACAATTTTCCTGTGAAAAGAACAAAAAGTACACTAATTGGTAAATCTCACCCACTGTTCCTAACCTAGAACTAGAATAGATCTCTCAATATTAGGGTGAACAGCATGTAAAAAACTCCAAAATTATACCCCCAAATTATTTTCCAATAAATTTCAGATTTTTTTTCTTATTGTATTTTCTTGATTTCTTGGGTTCCTACAAATATTCAGTCATGGCTAACTGTTTCATAAACACATATGGGAACTAACACTGAACTCACTAATATATACAGTGAAATAAACACTGCAATCAAAACACAGGCAGGTCATGCTTCACCACACAATATTTGGTTTAGAATTTCACCTCTTGAAAGTTTGTGTATAAACTGCAATCCAGCACCCTTCCTTCCGTTGGATCATTTTTTACATCTTCCTCAGTCTCATGAACAGCTTGGAAACCTGCCAGACACCCACGGTACTTTCTGTGTGAGTACAGATGCAGCATGGTTTCAGTCATGATCTAGAAACTTACTGAAAAATAAGAATTTATAAAGGGATAATTTATAAAGACTGCAGCATCAGTCCTGCAGTTTTTACTTAAATTTACAGGCTCTAGCAGATGTTTAGGCTGCAACCTTTTAGAGATGTGTAGTTTGTCTCTTGTGAGTTCTTTCATGAATTATTCTGTGATCAAGCAAGGACTTCTTGAGACATGAATATGAGAAGAGCTATCACTATCACAGAAATCTACAAATCTGCAAAACACTTCTATTAGAAATTGCTGTCATTATTGTAATAAACTCTTCCTTCTTTTTTCCTGTTCTGATTATTCCATTTTGAAAGCCAGGGACAGACGTTCTCAACAGGCTGAGTGTTCCACTTGCAGGAGGATCCAGACACTGTGTGAAAAGATGTCTGTGAGTTATTTAAATCATGCAGGGGGTGGATGGATGGATGGATGGATGGAGACTACATTACAGGCAAACAAAAGTTTAAATTTATATGGTCAGGATAACAGGTTAACAAAAAATTCAAATGACCTGGCAGAAATTTACATTCAACTTTGCTGGCATGGTATTGTGCAAAATTGAGATGAAAAGTCAGTCTTTAGAATGAATATTGCTAGAATCTGCTTATCATGGGTAAAAGTCTAAGGTTAAATTTCTGTGATTCTACAGAAAATTCATCTGATTCTGAGCTGTAGCCAATATGCATAACACTATTAAGGGCCCATAAAATGAATCACAAAATTTATTTTCTTTATTAAAAGGATGTAAAATGAAAAGTTAATTTTCAGTCTTTTTCCTATTAACTCAATGTATGGAAGGATAGTCAAAAAGCATATAAGAACAAGAACTTTCTTGCCATATTTTGCTGGCTAGACAGGAAAAATAATACTAAGAGGGAAAATGCTAAAATACAAATACTGTTAATAGTCTGAAGATCAAAGATTTACTATATTTCCCTGTTTCTCCAAGTGTGTTTTAGCACTTAGAGGAGAGTAACAAATTTTTTATAACTCAGGCTGAAACTCCATACCCTAGGAATGCAGTTAATGACAGAAATTAATAAGCTGAAATATAAACCAAGAGTTTTGAAATCCGGTCACGTTTGAGCTGCAAGGGAATTTGCAAGACTAAACTTTGGGTTCCTTTTTGAAGTATTCCCACATTTCAATGAAGAGAAAAAGATCCATACTCTAAACACAAATTCAGAATAAAGTATTTTCAGTTGTGGCCCTGAAGTGTCCTCTGCAGAAAGTGAGCTGTGACCATCCTTGTCTGGTTTAATCAGCCGCCGACCAGCTGCAGTGACCTGGGAGACACAGCAGGATGGAAAGTGTACAAATGTTCCTGTGTCCACCTCCAGAAACTGCATTTTGTTCTTAATAACACAGGATTTAATATGGTAAAGCTGCACAGAAGAGCAGAATGGCACTTGATGGCTACAAAGAAAACAAGAAGCATCAGAAATTAAAGGAAACTTCTAAGTGTGACCTCCAGTGCCCTTCTGTGTGCTTGGATGTGCCCATCACCTACATGCCCCTACTTAAAAATGTAAAAGCTATATTGGGATGAGGCTAGAAGGGTGAAATATTAGCTGAGAAAATGACAATGTTCTTTGTTGGTGATTTATTCCAGCTTCAGTTAATGTGTTTTCTTAAGCTTTTGGATAGTGTCATCTTCATTCTCAATTGTTAAGTTTCAGACATGCAGCTATATTATTAAAAATTCCTTTTGATAGAATTAGACTATCATTACCAGGTAATGAGAAGAACATTACTGACTTTGTGAGGAATTATGTCTTCCAGGATTTTCATCTAAATTAAACTTTGGTCTGACTTAAAAGAATAAATTGTCTCTGAAGTCTACCGTTTCCTTGGTGATATTTTTTATTCTTGTGTCATAATGCGAGCAGAAGAAACATTTGAAACTTTGGTTAGATTACTTTCCAATAGTGCAAAAATGGGAAGATCACACAAAAATTGAATGATGCCAAGTGAATGGAGTAGAGAATATGCAATTATGGTTAAAGTAGGATTAAATAAGTAAAGGTTAAGTGCAAGCATGACATGATAGAGCAGGGAGAAAAGGAAAGGAAAAATTTCCCTGTGCTTCTTTTCATAACTCATACATGCGAGTTCTCCAAGTAATAGATATTTTTTCAAGATCTATATCAGCTATGAAAGTGCATAGAGAACCAAATGACTGCTTTAAATGACAAACTACTAATAAACACATGTGGAAGAAAGGCAAAAATAGCTTTTTTCATACTATATACAATATTATTAAATCCATGTATATATACACATATAGGTAGAAGGGTAAATGGAAATATTGTAGAATTAGTTTGGGAGTCCAACAGAGATATGTAATAATTTCTTTTTTTTTTTTTTTTTTTAATCCAAGTACTTTCTTTGAACTTCTGTCATTATCTGGAATTGGAAATAAATGAAACAACTACAGTCACTACCTTGTAAAAAATCCATACACCAAAAGATTTCATGAAGAGAATAAACTATTACACAGTTAGAAATCCAATCCAAAGAACTTCTTCACGTACTCAGTACCCGTTCAGAGGGGATAAAAAATGTATGAAAATCTAATAATTTTTCAGAGACAAGAATGAAATCAAGAAGTGCCCAGAATACATTTCATTACATTAAAAAAAATCTACTGTGAACAGAGAGCTTTTAAAACCGGTTGATCTGAAAAAAGCCACAGTATCTTTAAAGACAGACCTCATTTCAATATTTATACTGACAAAGATCAATGGCACCAGCATTTCCTTGAGGAGAGCCTCGTGGCTTTACCTTAGGGAACGCTCAGCACGTGTGAGGATGCTCATCACACCCTGGCTCCTTTGTGTCTGGAGAGATTTCCAGAAGCAGGGAGAGCAGGGATTTCCTGCTGCTTTTTCAGGACAGTTTGCCAGGCTGGTGTCACCCATCTGCACCTGCTCAGAGCCAGCCAGCTCTGTGAGGATCTGTGTGTAGAACTCTTCCCAGAGCAGGTGATTCTCCATCACATCCACGTTATTTTATGGTGATGTGTTACAATTTCAGTCAGAAAAGGTCAGAGCTGGCACGGAGGGAGCAGAGATTTATTATTCACAGGGAGATTGCAGTGCAGCCCATAAGGCATTCAGTGCCACCATTGAGACAAAAGCCACAGCCAGGACAGCAGCATCACCACAGTCCTGTGGAGTTTAACTCCTGCCCCAGCAGGAAGTGGGAGAATAATCCCATTTTCAAAAACTACAGTTCTATACCTTTTTATTCTCTCCCAATTAAAGCAATAAATAAGCATTTGATTAATAGTGGCTAAAGCCACTGTCCAGACTTGATTTTTTTCCCCTTATAGACCAATATTCTTTCAAATACTAATGAAATATTAATTAAAGAGTTTTTGTTAGACCAGGACAGAAAGACTGAAAATTAGCCAAACATACGCAATTATAATTCTAGAAACATGAACAAGGACATCCCACATTTTAAATTTTATGTGTTAAGAAATCTGAGAAGACAGATAACCCTTAATAAATCAACTTTTTACGGAAGTAGAGCTCAATCAATATTCTAACAAAATTATTCACCTGGCTGGAAACATTTGCACTAAATTTGGAAGCCCTGGGCTCTTGACTTGTGTGAGGACTGAAGGTAATTTTCTAGATGAAACATTAATTTATTTCAGAAGAATTTTTACTTCATGAGTTAAAATGACAAAAAAACCCCCCATGTAGTTGTTGGGATCTCTGCCTGATTTGTCCACAGCTGAATATTTGCCTGGGCTTTGCATCCATCACAGCAGGGAAAAGGCTCTGTTTGGGAAGGGACCATAGCTTGAAGAATAATAGAAAATAGTTAAAAAGAATGCTGCTGAAATAAATGGAAGTTCTTGGTTGTCTTTGCCTCATCATCCCAAAGCACTTCCCAAATACCAATGACAATTTAATAATTTTCTGTTTAATAATTTTCTGCTTATTTTGCCCATGCAATGAACACTTCACTGAAATGGGAGTGATTTTGCTGAATAATTTGCTGCATTCTAAGCTGTGGTTTCCCAATTAAAAAGTGTACCTTAAAACATCTTTTGTCCTTGTGTATAAATGACTTTAAAAATCTTCTGCAATAGTAAAAAAAAAATTCTTCAAATTTCTTGAAAGCCTTCAATTAGTGGAATACATTCTCTTTTCATAGAACACATTAAAAACATTACCTTTTAATTTTTATCAGCATCATTAGCACATTTCTTAAATTCAGTGTCCATCTTCAGTAACAGAATTATCATAGCTGTTTAGCAGAAATATCTTTTTGAAAATAAGCCAATCCTAATCTAAAAAAATCAACCATGAAAAATACTGAAATTTCTTCCAAATTCCATCAGGGCAGCAAAAAGCCAGAGTTATTTTATTTATTCTTGAGAAGTAGGAAAAGGAGCAAACAAGGAAGGATTTCTCTGCAGTTATCTGGTGCCTGGAGAATTTGGGACCACTGAAGATGTCAAGATAAGATTCCTGGCTTTAAAAGACTTCTGTGGAGCACAGAGGACTGACTAGACCTCAGGTAAACCAAGTCTCCATAGAGCCAAAACATCCTTACAACATTTCAGGATCAGAAACAAATTTACTCCTCGTTTCCACTGTGGAAAACTGAGTTACAGGTGCCTTGTGTAATTCAGACTTTTACATTTTCTTAAATTATAAATAAAATCTTACAACATGTCTGGATTATATAATAATAATAATTATAATTCAGATAATAATTACTGCCTGAATATGCTAATAAACATTGTTGTTAAGGCTAGAAAGAGCATCTGTGCCAGAATTGGAGAGGAATGGTTGTGTCTCTGTCTGAACTGGAATATCAGTGTCTTCTTTTACCTTGCGGGGAATTTCTTGGATTTAACCACGTTATGGTTTGTCCAAATAATCACTGGGTAGGTTTTTCTTTTTTTTTCTGTCTTTAAATAGGAGGTTCTTTGGAAGGAATCAGGGTTTTTGGTGATCCCTGAGCTCTAGGTGGAGCAGCCAAGGCCAGGGTGCTGTGGAACAGGACAGAGTTTGCCAGCAGCAGCTGCAGGATTGGGGGGCTCAGAAGCAGCAGAAGAAAAGGCACAAATGTCATAAATCTGAGTGCTTTAAATAATGTGTGACCTAATATACTGCTTTAAAATATTAAAATTTCAAATTATCAACGGTTCCTCTCATACCTGATGTACCAGGATGTTCCAGCAGTTTCCATTAGGGCTGCAGTGGCAGCTGCTCCTGACAGCTCCACTGCACTGGCTGTAAATCTGGAGAAAATGCACCCCTAAAAACCAGCTGGTTACATAAGAGAGAATCCACAACATTGCTGAAAGATACTAAAACAGATTCTAAAAGCTTGGTTTTATGATTAAGATATGTATGCCAAAATCTACATTACTCATTACATGTTGTAAAGACAAGCTAAGGAGGATTGAATTCACATCCCACATTACAATGCAGTATTTATGGTTAAGCTGCCTTGTTTCTAACATGGTAACTTCAAAATCCATTAAGTTTTACACTTATGGAGATACCAGAGGAAAATTTAAGGAATGGCACCCCCTGAAATAAAGACTTGTTAAAATCAAATCAAATTTAAAAACTCTTTATAAATGATAGAGTGGGAAACAAAAAAAATCTTCTTATTGTCATTACAGATATATGAAGCACATCACGAATCTCTCCAACAGCTGTTGTTTTAAAAATAATCTGTAGAAATAGCTGAATTTGTTTTGTTTGCTCTGTCTACCCAGGAGTTTATTTGTCTGAATGTTGCAGCTCTACATTTATGGGAGGCAGAAAGACAGATTTAATGCTGTTCTGAGGCCAAAAAGGCACAGATCACTCAAACCTGCCACTAACATGCTTTGGATAACCTCGTTATTCTCATCAAAATTAGCTTCAAAACATAACAATTTGGGTGCTGCATTTGGAAGATCATATTTTATGAAAAATCTGCTCCACCAAACGAATTTTTTATTGTACTTTTTATGGCTAATTTCCCCTAACCAAACTGTTCTTTGTATAGCATAATTTGAGCTGATTTTTTATTACACCTTTACCACTCTAAGAAAGACCTCTCTGAAAATTAGCTCCATCTTACCTTTTTGCTCTCTGCTATCTTCTAGATCATTTGGGTTTTAAGCAAATGTTGAAGAGCCACTTGCATTTCCTGTAAATTGCTGACTCCTTATTTGCGGTGCACTTCAAACAGATTTCGAAGCCTTGACTCCAGATTCCAAAGCTCCTTCACACTTAGTCCCCTGGCACTTCAATCACATTGACTCCACTAATTAGTTTCTGTAATTTCTCAGTCTGCTCTTTTGGAATTAGAAACCTTGAGCCACCAACCTGGCTTTGTTCAACTCCTTCTGTTAAACTGGAAATGCAGCGATCTGTGCCAAGGTTACTGGGTTATTTCTCCAAGGGTATTCTCTCTGACCAGCTGATACTTCACCCTCCTGTTGCTCCAGTGGTTGCCCAGTGAGGGAATGGGATGGATGCAGAATTCCCAAAGTTTCTGGCACTCCTGGCATCACTGGCTCCAGCTGGGACGTGCAGATGCCGACGTTGCTGTAACGACGCAGAGCGTGGTAGAATTCCTCCCTCCATAACATTAACAATCCATTTAAATCTGTCCCCAGAAAGTGGAGCAGAACAAAACACTGGCTCAGAGAACGCTCTTTGCAATCTTTCCCCACCATTGGTTTTCTGATTCTTACCTCTATTGGGCTGGGGTTTTTTTTCTAAACCAGTCTGCCACTGCCTCTTTTTTCTTCCTTTAGAACCCAACTGCTAAAAAAGCAAGGACTCTTCAATCCCTCTGTTACAGCTTTGATACCTCTTAATACTTCTATTATTTTCTAGATTTTTTAAAAAACAAAAATTATTTGACATTAGGAAAAAATTACAACCTCAAATTGTTTGATTCAGATACTGCTGCCCAGGAACTTGACTTCATTTTCACTCATTCAGTGAAACTTGAGCTCTGGCTGTATCTATAATATTTAGTATGGCATTCAGACAGTGTTGTGGCTTGAGTTTTTTAATACTAGTAAAAATATTCCCCAAAAGGTTTAAATTTGAAACCAGTTTTGAAGGACTTGTGTAAGTCTCCTGTCACAGTACAAATAGGAGATAACAGATGTATTTATGGCATATACCATGCTCTGTAGATATATTTGAGGTGCTTTCTTATATATGTATGTGTGTGCATTTGTCTGAGAAACTTGAAAAAAGTATAATTTAAATGCATTTAGATTTTTTCTGGTTTATGAACAAAAAGGAGAATGAATCCTCCAAACTGCCCAACCATTAAATGTGTTTTTTAAAGCCTCATTTTAATCATAATATTAATTATCTATGTTTCAAAGCTCCATCTTCTACTACACCTATTTCTATTTTTTTGAAAGTTTCTGCTTTGAAAAGTCAAAACCTTACTCAATCTGGTGCTCTGCTTTAATACATAACAAAGAAGTCTTTGTTATTTCTCACATCATTTTCTTTGTATTTATATTCAACACACAACTGTGCTTTTTCCCTAGTCTTTTGTTTGATTCACCACCAGATTAATTCTTCCTTCTAAATAAAATCTCATATTAATTTTATTCATAGATAGCCCATATAAAAGTTGTCTCGATGTTATTTAAAGCACATTAATGGGGCAATATATATTAACATAACTTATGCTACATTTGTTTCCTGTTGGGGTTTTAAATCTAGGTAGCAACTGATTAAATAGTGAAAAACCATTTTGCAAAGAATTATTTTCTGGCATTCTGACTGAGTTCTGTACCAAGATTCTTTTTATCTTAGACCTCCATGCTGGCTCCAGGATAGGTTACGATAAACTATTAATGGGGAGAGCTTAGCATGCACACCACAGTTTAAAATATATACATTTCAGCCTAACTTATGCTTTTGCATTTTAATATTGACCCAAAAACTTACCTCATGTAATTGATCTATAAATATCTCAGGATGAAACAGTAACTGGAATAAATTTAAGATTTTCTTTTTAAGAAATTAAAAAATCCCCCATCCTGCACAACCTCTTTAAACTATCTTTCCTGTAGTCTTAATTCAAGTAATTTCTCTTAAAAAAAAAAATTAGAAATCAAGCTTTGTGCAAGTTCACAATTTGGCAGCAGAAACTGATGGTGAAACTGCCTTCATTAATTCTATTACACAACTGTGTTCATTCTGAAACAGGCTGAAGGACTGTGCTTTGCTTCAGCCCTCATCAAGGGGACACAGAGCTGAAGGAAACACAAAAATATAAGGAATTCACTCTTCAGGGTGATTTTTTTAGGAAAATGGGACTAGTTATTGAGATTATTTAGAATCAAATAAAATGTAGGAATTGTCAGAGCTGTGGAAGAGGACAAAGTTGGAAACCATAGAAGAAGAATTATGCTGTGATGAGCTCTGGTCAGAGTGAGTAAGTCCTGGAGTGGGACTGTGACTGCACAGAGACTCTGGGGACCTGGACTTGACATTGGCTGCTCAGCTCCTTTTCAATTCAAAATAAATTCTCAAACTCTTGCTGAGATTAAGCTCCCATCCAATGGCAAGCATATCATTGCAATAATTTCATTTTAATGGCTGATTCAGACCAAAAAAAACCCAAAAAACCAAAAAACCAGCACTTTTTAAAAATCCAACCCAGCCCTTTTAAGCAGCACTGCAGAACATCAGCTTGTGGTTAATTTATGGTATCAGATCTATGCAACCCTTCACAAAACCAAAAATGTGTCTTCCACCATGGCAGCCATTTCATTCAGTTCTCAACTAGAAGATCAAGTCATCCTCATGACAGCAGCAGAGATTTTCATGATTCTTTCCATATTTTGAACTTTTTTTATTTAATGACAGTCTACAACACATAACAAATAAGTATCATACACAAAATCTGTTACACAGAACAATGAACCATACGTTTGAAAATTTGTTTTCAGATGAAAAATGGTAAAAAATGGAATAAGGATATTAAACTGTTTCTAGTTTACTTCTGTAAGTTGCATGATTTTTGGATCAGCAGAATAATCATCTGTATCTATGTCCAACTCAAGAATACTTACAGGAGTCCAGACCTTACCTGAAAGGCTGCTAAAATCCCACCTTAAAATTCCTTTAAAAAACTGAAATTACATTTATATGTGACAGAGAAAAGAGTGATAAAAGAGTTACAGAGTATTTGAGAAAACTGTCATTGATACATTTGATTTTACATTAAAAGCCTCCAGCATTCTGGAATATGCTTGTGTATAGTCTCTATGAAAAGACTCAACTCAAAATAGCATGGATACTTCCACAGAACATTTATAAGAGACAACAATTCTAAAGACAAAAACCTTTGCTAGAAGCAAGAAAGCTGATGTGGATTACCTTTGACTTCTCTTTCACTTCCTTGGCAATACATGAGAGCATACGGTTTTGACAGGAAAATAAAAGGAATTAACAAAATGGTAACTGAAGACATGTTCCAACTTTAGATTCCAATTATAGCCCACGTTGCTTAAAGCCAGGAAATGTGCAAACATCTAACACAGATGAAGGAGAGAGAGCTAATGAAAAAGACAAGCTGACACCAGAACACCGGGGCAGAAGCAGCTAATTAAACCCATACAACTGCAAAGCAGATGAATTATTAAGAGAGGCAGAAGTTAGTGATAAACTTGTAGAGCTTTTATGCTGAAAGAAGGTTTAAAATTAAACAACCTTTAAGTACAAGTTATATGTAGGGTTGAGAAGGTGGAGCAGTTATTGTATTTATTTTTTTCTGCTGTAATTTACTATGCAATCCATGCTACATATCAAAGACTTTAGCCCAGGTTTGCCTGTGGGCCAAGGGGTTTTGACAAAAAGCTGTGTAATGCACACTGGGAAATGCTTCATTCTTTGGAAGATAAACCTCTGACCATTGTTGTTATTAACAGCAACAAAGCGTGAGTGTATTTCAAAGGCAATGTTCATTTTGCTCACAATGGCAGCTCGTTCTGTAACCAAAATAATCTGCAAAACTTCCTACTTGACAGTAAGGGATCTACTACTGATCTACAACAAAAGCAGTCTGCACAGCAGAATGAGCTCTGGGAATTTAGGGATCTGACATGAATCATTACTAGTGCTCATTTTTACCACGTGCAGTGTAACCCCAATGAAGTAATGTGGAAATAAATTCATTTAACCCTGGAAGTGTTCAAGGCCAGGCTGGATGAGGCTTGGAGCAATCTGCTCTAGTGGAATATGTTTTTTCCATGGCAGGGGATTTGGAACAAGCTGATCTTTAAGGTCCCTCCCAACCCAAACGTTTCCATGACTCACCTCCACAGGCAGCATGTGCCAGAAAGGGGGGACCAAAGGGCTCAGGCGTGAATGGAGCATCCACATCTCCAGGGAGAACCAGGATCTGGAACACAGACTTGTGTGGGACAATAGGAACAGCTCTTACCTCTGGACAAGGTTTCTGTAATCCAGGAAGGGAAATCTGTGGGGGGAGAGTGAGTTAGCACCCCCAGACACTTAGGAGTCCTCCTTCTTCATGAGCAGCTCTCTGCCATGCGCATCTACCTGTTCACTCTCTGGTTTGAAAATACATGCAGACCTGAAAATCTACACTCATGAGCTGTTTTTACAAACCCCCTGCTAATTTTTTGAAAATCTAAGTGTTTGAAGAGCAATAAGTACTTGCTTTTGAAACTCCCTAGAGAGAAAGATTTACATAGGAAAAAAAGAACCTTTTCCCCAATATCAGGGAGTTTTTCACCATGATACTGAATAAGCTGTTCCTCCCAATCTGAACACTTACTGTAGGAACAGATGCTTTAGTTGTTTCCCAGTAATCACTGTCTCTGACCCAAATTACTTAGTTCTTTGCTTCTGATCATGGTTATTACAGAAATTGTCAAGTGCTTTTAATTTAAGACACCGAAAATATCAAAATAGTCCTTAAAGCATTCCTCATATCCTTGAAAAAGTCATACGTGAAAGATTTTTTTATCATAATTTTCTTCCTATACTAACTTTGCTGTGAGTTTGGTTTCCCCAGCATCCCTGAACATCTGCATGTTCTAAACATAAAAAAGAAATTCATTTCCAAAACTGACAGAACAGGAATAAAACTGCCAAATATCAGCAAAGTGCATTTTTACAGCAGAGAATAATTTGGGTTTACATTACCGGCGCTTTTCAGCTAAAATTTGTGAGTAGCACTTTTAAAAGTACCAAGTACTAATTTAAGAGTATGTATATGGAGCCACCAAAGTCTCCCCAAGTTTCTCAAAGTTTCAGTCTCTGCTGGAGAGCTCTGTGCAATTGTGGGCTCCCCAGTAAAGGAGAGACAGGGACACCCTGGGACCAGGAAGAGATTAAGGGCACAGAGCATCTCTCACACCAGGAGTTAAAACAGCTGGTGCTGCAGCCTTTTTGGGGCTACCTAAAAACAGAGGCCAGACTAAATAAAGGGAATAAAAGCAGTTACATTTATTGAAGGGCCTTTGGGTACATTTGGGGCACATGAAACCCCCCAGGGGCTGCACCCAAAAATGGATGATGGGTCATGGGTTTTCATATTTTTGTAAGTTTGGTCCATTTGCATTTTGGGGGTTAATCCTCCAATTACAGCTTCAGGTAATGAAGTAATTTACCCCAAGTTTGCTCCCCCCTAATCCACTTTTGTTTTACATTTCTTGGGGCCTGAGGCAGTGAGGTGTCCTTCATTGCCAGGCTGGAGAGGAATTGTTGTGCCTGCCCAAAATGTGAAAGCAGCAGCTCACACTGGATATGGAGTTCAGAGTTATGCACTAAAGAACTGCAGGATTACAAATAAATGAAAAATGGAAAAGCTCAAATCCTAAGGCATCAGAACTGCTCATCCCCAAGGAGTCAGGGCTCAGGGTGGGTCATGGGAGTGTGCAAAAACACCTGGGGAGAGCAGCTCAGACCAGGCTCTTCCCAGCAGTACCCAGAAACAGGACAAGAGGAAGTAGGTGCAAATTTAAACAATGCAAATTGCATAAAGGAAAAAGGATTTTTTGTTCTAATTTGGTGTGTTTTGTTTTCTGTGAGAGTGGAAAAACAGGTTGCCCGGAGAGCTGTGGAGTTGCCATCCTTGAAGGCCTACACAATCTGAGTGGACACAACCTAAATAACCTGCTCTAGGTGAGACAACCCTGATGTTGGACTAGACCTCCAGGGATCCTTTAGCATTCAACTACTCTGCTTCATTTATTGCTTTTCTGGTTAATCATTTTTTGGCCTCTGACACTGTGGTTCTCTTTTCACAAAAAGAATGCATTATGAGCAATTTTTATTAATAATTATAATTTTTTTTCAGGACTAACTTTGTTTCTCCTCAGCATACTAAAAGATATTGCAATTGAAGACAACTACAAAATTGTAACTTGCTTCGTAATCAGTAATATTTATAATTAATTTTTTATTCTGTTATTAGACACGACCCAGACACAAAAACCAAATCAAACCTATAAACCTCACGTAACAGCTGAACAGTATCAAATTAACTTTCATTATTAGGCAGATTCTCATTAATTTCCCTGAATTAAAAAATAAGCAAAACATTTTATATTCCTCTACACCCATCTAATATTATTGCCAACTGGAGCTGTCGCAATTATTATTTTCATAAGTTATACTTAATTACCTTTTTATGTTTTTGAACAAAGACTGAAGAAAAACTTTCAGCACCTGAAACATAAACAATTCAGGGTTACAAAGCTCACATTTCACTGAAGGCTGAGCAACAGCCTTGAGATTAATGGAAAGGTATAAAGCAAGTTAATATTTGAGAAAACTCACAGGCTCTGCCATTCTCTAGTGGGAAAACTGGGAGAGGCAAATGCTGTCCTGTGCTGGGTTCCTGTATGAAAGATATGGTCCAAAGTGAGGGGTCCAAAGTGAGGAACCCAAAGTGAAGGAGCCAAAGTGAGGGGTCCAAAGTGAGGGAGCCAAAGTGAGGGAGCCAAAGTGAGGGAGCCAAAGTGAGGGACCCAAAGTGAGGGACCCAAAGTGAGGGAGCCAAAGTGGAGGGGCCCAAAGTGAGGGAGCCAAAGTGAGGGGTCCAGAGTGAGAGACCCAAAGTGAGGGGTCCGTTGCAGTATCATGGAAAGGGCTCATGAGAGAGCTGGAGAGTTGGATGGATGCCATGGAAATCATGGATCAGCCCCCAGCCTCGGGAGCTGTGCTCCAGCAGCTCTTCCACTTGCCTGGAGGAGGCCAAGCCCAACTCAAGTTTACTTTCAAGGTTTTATTAATATAAATTGACTGAGCATACTTTTAGCTGAATTAATCTTAGTACTCAGCCCTGGCTTGAGAAGGAGGA
Organism: Irena cyanogastra; assembly: GCA_013397155.1. NCBI lineage: Eukaryota > Metazoa > Chordata > Aves > Passeriformes > Irenidae > Irena > Irena cyanogastra. The sequence continues at coordinate 1,007,717 of VWZV01012656.1, read as the reverse complement.
TGAAATGAGAAGGAGGATGAAATGAGAAGGAGGATGAAATGAGGGACCTCTACAAGTCATTCCAACCTCATTTTTCCTTCAGTTCTAGCTACACGATGCTCTATATTGAGGTAATTCTCAAATATTGATGCCTGTGCTCAATTTGAGATTTTATGGCTCACTTCCTTTTCTGGGAGAATTTTCACTGAAATTAATGCTCGTCTTACATTCTTTTTAAGATACATTCTTCCATGCCATGTCTCATCAGGGCCATTATACTTTAACATAGCACCTTTTTTTCCACTTTTTTAAAAAAATCATGCCTACTTTTTTAAGATTTCTCCTCCTCTATTCATTTATTCTTGAGGAAATGAGCAAGAATCATAATTTCAGGTCTTTTTATTTTACTTTTCAAGGTGTAATGCATCAGTTAAAAAGGAAATATAGCTCTAAAAGTTGCTGTTAAGAACCATGAAGCAGAAAAATAATATGTAGTTCCTTTGCAAGGTTTTTATCTTAACAGCATTACTAACTGTGACATTTATCCTGCTTAACCTCACCAAATGTACCCTAGGGAAATGTCAACAGAGTCTTATGGTTTTAATACAAATGAATTATCAAAGAGTTTGAATAATGTAATCATCTTAATGTATTCAGTTTTTATAATGAACATCTGTTATGGGCAGAGAGAGGCAAAATGACTGGTTAGTGCAACAATTAAATAAACAATTAAACTCAAAAATTATAAAACCCCGATTTTTCAAGTTTAACTGTTTAGAGCAACAAGCTGAAGGAACTGCCACTGAAACACTCCTTCTATCCCTCATTTCTGTTAGATGCATTTTTTCCTTTGATGGCACTGATATATGTTTTTCAGATGCTTGTTCTGGGTATAATCCTGTTTACAAAGACAGCTTGTTCCCCAGATAGAAATCTTCTCCCTTGAGTGACGCATATTTGTGTTCTTAAAGTTGCTGCCAAATCTCTTCCTTTCCATGCCTCTGCCAATAATCCTTTTGCAGCGTATTTTCTGTCAACTCCATTTATTAAGAGGGTTGTTTTCAAACATCCTGCTTGCATACATTACTGGGATTCTGCTCTCGTGGGAATACATTCTCTAATTATCGAGATGGTCTGACAAATGCCTCTGATATTTACTGCTATTATATTTTATTCTGGCATTGCACTTGCCGACCTAAATAAAATATCTGGAAAATTGGCATGAATGATACATAATTTTGCAGTCTATACTCTTTCGAGCTACCCTTTATGAGTAATTCCAAGAAATCATGAATATTTTGTTAAGGAAATCGTGCTGTCATTTACTATTCAGAAAATAAACATCCTGTTTTATCCGAGCTCCTGAATGACATTTCTCCCAATCTCCACGCTCTGAACCTTGTTCAGACACTGTAATCAGTTTGTTCTTTTGCTCCTGAAATGCCAGGAGCATTTGAATACACTTTAGGAACACTTGTCAGCTTGCCTTTGCACATCCATGAAGACAGAACAGTTTAGGTCCTGAGTATGCAAATCTGGTATATTGAAATTATGCTCTCAGAATCCCTTGCCAGGTTGGTTCAAGGCTGGATTCATCTGCTTTTGCATGATGGCTATTTGCTGTTCACCATTTGTTGTACGGGGATAATTCAAACTGCATTCAGAATGATATTTCAGTGAGTGAAGGTTTTCACGTGATTAAAGGTCCTAATTACTCTTAGATTAACCCCAGAATCACCAGGACAGAGAAAATTCCTGACTTTGGCCATGACCACAACTTAACTGGAGTCTAATATATGACTTTTTTTTTTTAACTGAAATTTATTTCTCACTGAAATCCACATCCTCAGTGTCAATGACTGTGTCTAGAGGGGTTACATAGGTCTAAAAAAGTATTTGCAGCTTCTGCTGTATTGACTAGGAAAAAACACAAAATGTTTCTACCTGGATGAAGGGAAGCAGGTCTGTGCTGCTGAGGCCTTCAAGGAGTTCCTGTCAAATTCACAATTTATAACCAGCACTAGAGTAATTTTCCCTTTCTTTATTTAGAAAGAGTGATTATGGTAATATACCTGAGAAGTGCTAAGTATGATAATGGTGTTTTCTTCCTATACAGAATGTTCTAGTCATAACACATTAGCTACAGCAGTCAGGTTCAAAGTTGATTTAAATGTACATTTCTGCCACCATATTATACCAGCCTAAAAACCTTCCTGTTGAAAGAATGACACAAGACAATGAAGATCTCAGAAATCACAATTAGGCAGAGTATGATAATTATTTCTGAAGATGAGTGGGGAAGGGGGAGTGAGGATTGCTGGCTCTGCTGGTGGCTCACCCTTTCCTCGCCAGGGAATAACTGTGTGTCACACATGACAGCTCTGAAACCTGGGCACACAGGCAGCTTTCTCACAGGCAAAATCAGTCATTCAGTCAAGAGCCAATGGAGAGGTTGCTGCTGCCAAAATCACACGAACATGTGCATAATTTTCATTCTTGTATTCACAGTCATCATTACTAGGGAAGCACAGAGAGTGACAAACCAGAAGCCTGTGGCTCTACACAAAACTCATTCCCTTCACTGTCTGCTGCCTTTGATTCCCTAGGTGAGAATGCCCTCACCTGATTATGGTTTTCCTTTCACTGTCTGCTTACCACAATCAACCCTGAATTTTACTGTATTCCATGCTCCTTTCCTCGTCCCCTATTCAATCCCAGTTCTTTTGAAACCACTGAATCATCTAAACTCTTTCATCCTGACCAATCGCCTCAGGAGGAATAAAACAACGTGCTTTTCTTAGGATCTTCCACACAGTTTTCTGTGTGTAATTTTTTTTCCTGTGGTCAAATTGTGCTGAATTCTTTTAGGAGTGTTGATACTTCAGCCATCCATAGATTCATATCTATTTTATGGATTCAGGGGACAAGAATCTTGGTATCAGGTATGGTGTGAGCATGGCTGCTCTTTCCTTTGGAGCAGGAGAGACTTGGAATAACTGGAGAGAAGATGTCACCCAGGGCAAGGTGTGAAACTGAGGCCAGGCTGGGACATAGGAGGAGCAATGTTGTGTATGAAAACAAACCAGGATTTAGATAAATCTTCCTGGAGCACTTGGAAGCCCTGGCTGATTGCTGTCTCTTCACATTCAGGCAAAAATTAGAGGGATTACATTTCTTGACACTAAATGTCTATATTCTGCCCCAGTCATATTTTAAATGTCTTTTGCAGATTAAGCCTGAGTCTTTTAAAATGAATTACCTTTAATTACCAGGTTCACTCCTCTGTCCTCGGAAAATTGTCACTTCATTTTCTTTGTTCTAATATTTGCTTACCTTCCCAGTTAAACGTGACTTTTCAGAATGAGATTCTCCACTGTACAGCAGGGTATTTCTAGCTAATTTCCTCAATACCCAAAGGATGCTCATAATCTGGACTTTGAGAAATGAGTATTAATTTCTTGTCTGTATATTCCCTCCTTTGATCTTAGTTATTTTACAAGGTCAATTCTAAGCACAACTTCATGAATTTTCAGGCACCTCCTCCAATTTCATTTTCTGTGTCCTTCAGCATTAGCAGCCACAGGTAAATGATACCCCAGCTTTTTACCCAGTGCATTCTTTTCTTCTTCCCCAAGATTTCATTCCTGTTTTATTTTGCACGCCAAAAACCAAGATTCCTTTGACATAGCAGCACCTGTCCAAATCTCACCTTTACATGGCTCCTTGAGTTACTCATTTTTATTAATATTCCATTTATATGATCCAGCACATCAGATTCCAGTAATGCATCAAAAATCACAATTGGTGTCACCTCCTTTGCTTCTGCAGACCCTTATTTCTGTTTGTTTCCTCTCTTCCCATACAGCTATTTTAATGCATTTACATGTTTCTTCTAATCTGATTTCTGTCTCAAATAATGCAGCTCTGAACAAACTGAAATTGCCTGGCACATTTCAGCTCAAGTGCCACTCAAACCCTGCTCTCCTTCATCAGCCCCTCTCACCCAAAACAGATCTTGAAGGCATTATTGTTCATGCAGATCATGAAATAAACTTCTCTTCAGAGGGAATTTTTTTCTGAAAATGCTAACTCTTTGTCCAGGTGAGTTTGTGTGCTTTGCTTTTCAGTGAGTTCTTTAAAGCAAAGGGAAAAGGACCACTAAGATTTTGACAAAATATAACATTTAAAGATAAATGAAATTATTTCAGTGCTTGAAAATTAAAATTATCCAATTTTTCTAGGCTATATTAAAAGTAATATCTTGTAGGGAATATTTGGTGTGATGGGTCATAAGATATACACTGGATAATGGCAGAAAATCCAAGAAGTCTATCAGTGATAATGGGTTTGTAACTGTAACTACATTCAAATCTTGTTTAAACATTGGCCTATTGAACTGTAAGTCTCTCTATTTAATTGAGTTTAGGCTAAAATAGAAAAGATAGCTTAATTTTTAACTGTGGCCACTAAAAACACCTAAAGTGATAAAATCTGCAATCTCAAGGTATTTAAAACCAAGGGCTTTTTATTTCAGTAAAACTGACCCTACAGCCTTAAAATCACTTAGGCTTTTTGAGGACATGATTACCTCAATATGATTTTCACTCACATATTCTGCATTTTTTACCTATATCTTGCTCTCTTTCCTTCCTTGGAAGTAGAATTGAATTTACTTTCCAAAATCATGTAAGAAGTTGATAGAATTTCTCACAAATATTGTAAAGCAATTTCCTTTAGTGCTGCCGAGCCTAAAAAAGGAGAGAATATTTGAGCATGGACTTTTTACCCTTCTTCCAAAGCATAGCTAATGATGAAGATTTGGCAGGAGAAACAACTTAATCTTTGCAAAACGTTTTGTTAAACTTTGTTTAACTCACAAACCTGTATTTTTCACTTACAGAGTCGTCCAGAGTTCATCCCTTAAGTAGTTTTTCCTATAAAAATATTCACCATTCTCCAAATCATTCCACTGAATACAAAGACACTCAAACTCCTGGATTCTGGTCCTTCTTGCTGTTTTTCCTCAGCATTCTCTGATATCTGTGTGAAACAGCACAGGAATTTCTCTTACAGCTGGAATTTCTCTGTCCTCTGCCTCTGTTTTATTCCATACCCTTCCTGGACACACCTCTCCACCTTATCACCCACAGCAGCAGGTTTTTCTCTGCTTGGTCTAGCAAGTTATTCTGACTTTTTATTGTTTTCTCCAATTTTTTTTGTTTGGTTGGTTTTTTTTAAAATAATTGTACAACACATTTTTTTCACAGATTGGAAATTCTCCCCATTCCCTCTGTTTACCAAAGCTGTTGCTCACCAGTTTGTCCTGATGCCCCACACCACAGGAAATTTACAACTGGGAAGGGTAAAACAGAGATTAACCTCTGGGTTCTGGCTCTTCTTTCGCAGTGGAAGTCTTTGAGAAAGAACTGATTTGATTTTTGGAATTACACTTCAGAGATATGGAACAGACTGGTGTGAAATTTGGTCACTCAACTCTTTCATGGCTTGCTTTAAGTGGGAAAATTTAGTATCAATTAGGGGATAGAGAACTCCAAATCTCCAATCACACTGGAAAATATTGCAATAAATTACTCCAATTTTGTTCACACTGTGCCATTCACTCACCAAAAAGCAATTAAAAAAAAAAAATCCTCAAAATCCCAAAACCTTCTGGATTCAGCAACATGGACTGTGAGCAGCACATCAGGATGAAATAAAACTCTTCACACATCACCAAGAGGCTTAGCTTGCTAAGAAAAGAGTTAGTCATAGCTTCTATCAAAAAATTGATTTATGATACACAAACAAACACATAAAGCTTCCATTCATTTCAGAGATCACTTTTTGAGAGCAAATTGAGTACTGGAAACAGCAGCCTCCAAACAAACTCTCTTCTGACTACCATTGAAATTGGGCAAAATTAAATGTTAATAATTTTTAAAAAAGACAAAATTACATTAAGTAGTAAATTATAGGCTAGATAATTAATGCATTCCGTTCTCAATACCAGATGTTCTTTTCTTCTGAAAGTCTAAAATTTATAAGTAAAGAGAAAAAAAAATCTCAATTGCTGATAAACAGATCATTAGAAGCAAACTAAGCTTGAAATTAGATTATATATTTTTACAAGAGCCTGTATAGCTAAAGAATTATAAAATAATTGCAGGGAAACAAAGGTAGGCTTTAATTTGTTGAAGCACAGGATGAGGCAAACTTTCAGAGACTGAGCTTGAAATGAGAGCCTTTTGTAGTACAAAAACACGATGAGACAGCCTTTCATAGCACTTCAAGCTTTTCCATAATATATTGTCATTGCAGCCAAAGAACCCGTCATATATGATAATTTTCACACAGTTTTGCATAAAAACTTCAAATGGATCAAGAGAAGACTTTCAAGTTGCTTTGTGGTTTGTAAATATATTTAGAAATTGCTTTGTAGCACAAACAATGGCACTCGAAGCACTTCAAAAAGAAAGCTGTTAGTTATGTTACCTAACAAAAATAACATTATATACTGAAAATAGTTTACAACACTTAGAGTGGATGGAAACATTTATGTAAACAGCAAAATACTGGAATGACTCTGTAAAGTGCATTGTACAACAACAGCCACATTGATTAAAGCTACTGCTGAATTTCCTAGTTTATTGCTTCTAGTTCTCTTTCTATCCTGGAGAAAATGATTGAATTCTCTCAGCCCCAAGAACGTGTGACTTGTTAAATATTTGAAAATATGTAAGTATTAGACTGCACAAACCTAGTAATTTCCTCTGATAAATAACCTAGGGGAGAAAAGCTGATACTCATTATCCCCAGCACACTGCAGTAAACTGTGTGGGCAGTAAAACACAGCACTACATCTCATTTGTTGACAGTAAAATATACATCCAAAATAACTTGTAGACCTGTAAAATATGTCACACATCATAAAATATCAAAGACAAAGCCCAGGCTGACCTCAAGGGAGGTAGCACCATAAAAAAAATAATACACATTGCCAAAACAACCTGGTTCAGGAAGTCCTTTGTGCATCTGCCTGCACTAGTAGAGAATTTCCCAGTGATTCCTGCACTTCCCCACTCTCTAGTGCCTGCTTTAACTCAGCGCTTCTCGGCCAGGCTGTTCTTGTGGCTCTGCCTCAACCAACAGGAGAGTGGTCCCCAAAAATTGCCACTGACTGCTAAAGCAATTTGGAGCTAGATAGAAAAACGTTGCCTTTTCCTAGACTGAAATTTGGAAGATGAAAATCAGTGGGGCTTTTTTTCAGTGTAATATTTCCATTTTCTCAGGATGAATGTGAGCACGTTGTATTGACAGAAATGCTCAATGTAACACATTTAGGGTAGAGGCAAGAGCACAAAAAGCTTTTCTTTATTAAAAATTTTATAGAGGCTGATTTTTTTCTTCCATTATGACCAGATCCAAATCCTTATTTCATTTCATGACAAATGCTGGAGGAATTTACACTCTGAGATTCCCCTAAATGCTGGATGTTGGAAGATACTGTGCTAGCCATGTAATCTTTATCAGGGCCGTTCAGGGAGGTTTTATTCCTTTTAAATCATACAGATCCCAAAACAATAATCCAAAAGGCAGACTTAACTGAGTTCCCTTGGAAGCACACCACTCAGATTATTTTCTCTAAATCTCTAAGGCCATTAGCAGAAACCTGATAAATGAGAAATAGTGCTGGGTAAAAAGAATGTTACTGCAAGGCTATAATTTCACTTTATAGAATTTTTCTAATATTTTAAGCTTTTAATAGTGCTAAGATTAACTGAGTCATACTTCATTACATTACTTGGCTTCAAATATTTTGCCTCTTGATTTCATCAATGGAAAGTTATTCTTCCTCTTTGTGAACACAAATTTTGCTTTGTTTTTAAGGTATTTCTAATAATGAAAACAAACAAAACCCCCCTGATACGTGTAACCTTAAAAATAAAATTGCTTGCCCAAATATGGATTTACAAAATACTTATACATTCCTTTTGTACCAGAACACCAGCAATTAAGAGTTGGACAGCATTTAATTAGCTTGTCAAGTCTAACTACAAGTTCTTACATATATTTTTTTCCCTTCAAAAGAATTGTATCGAAATTTTATAGTCTGCCTCTTCACAGGCTGAACCTTCCTCCTGAAAACAAATGACTTTATTCCTTCTGGAAATGTGAATCGTGTGCTAAATCCCATGCCATATAAATAATACCTCCTGGACACAGACAGATCAAACATAAAAAGTCTAAGCCTTAATCCTCATCCCCAGACAATGCAAGCAACTTTAGAAAGCAAATATATCATGTGTCTGAAAAAGGCTGATTCTGCTCCAAAGTCAGCAGCACACAAACCCCCCTGAGCCCCTCTGTGCCTTCCATGCCAGTTTCTCCTTCATTCCACAAAGGATCCTGGTGCTGCCCAGCCATGGTGTGCACTACAAATTCCTCATGAACATCATTTCCTTGGAGCTGCTGAAGAGAAAATGCTGGCCTTACATTTTTCTGCCTTTCCTGCTTGAGGATGCCCCTGAATGCAGGAACAGAGAATCCCAGCACCACCTCCACCTTCACATTAATCCTGTCCTCAGCTGCCACGTCCTCACGTTCTGGGACACGTCCAGGGAGAGTGATTCCATCAGTGCCCTGACAGCTGTGCCAGTGTTTGACAACCTTTCCACAAAGGAATTTTCCTTAATATCCAACCTCCACCTCTCCTGGCCCAGCTTGAGGCCATTCCCTTTCTTGTCCCTGTTCCCTGGGAGCAGAGCCCGACTCCCTGGCTGTCCCCTCCTGACAGGAGTTGTGCAGAGCCACAAGGGCCCCCCTGAGCCTCCTTTTGTCCAGGCTGAGCCCCTTCCCAGCTCCCTCAGCCCCTTCCCAGCTCTGTTGCCTGCCTTGGACACGCTCCAGCCCCTCAATGTCCCTCTGGTCATGAGAGTCCCTGAGCTGCCCCCAGCACTGGAGGTGCCCCAGCAGTGCCAGCACAGGGGACAGCACTGTCCTGATCCTCCTGGACACCATTCCTGATCCAAGCCCGATGCCATTGGCCTCTTGCCCACCTGGGCTCGTGTTCAGCCACTGTCCCCAGTCACGCTTCCCACACGATCCTTCACCTCCTTTGAAGCAAAATGTGCTGCAGATGCTCTGAGCAGCAAAAAGCTGAACTTTCAGGTAATTTTAGCAGCTTAAACACTTTATTAAAACGTTATCCAAAAAGCAGAAACAATTCCTGCCTAGCACCACGCTGCAGAGGAAGGCTATTGCTGTTCTGAGGTGCATCAATCACGTGCAGCACCTTTAGGAATGCTCACTGCACTTGTTTTGCTGGAGAATCATTTTTGGCACGCCAGTGCTCAGTTCCATATCATGTTCTCCAGTAAGACAATGAATAATCCTCACCTAAAGAGCAATTACAGATCCATAATTTCAACTCTTTCATTTCCCTTAATGAGAGAAAGCACCAAGGGCAGGAAATATAGGCAGCCCCCAGCTGCCATTAACAGCGAATGAGATTTGCAGAAGTAACTTATTTGAAACTTAAATCTCCATATATATCTGTTACATAATTAGTTCATGTGTCTTTATAGATGCCAATATTCTCCTCTTTCTGCAAAGGTGAAATGTCTTTGCCTCTTTAGGGACCATAAACAAAGTTCACAGACGCCCATCAAGCATTTTTTGTGTTTCTGCTCTCCTCAGAAGAAAAGCTGATCCTGCCAAAGATTGCAGGACCCATTTCATGCTGTGTCCAGCTCAGACCCTGGGCATAAATGCTGATTTTCTGCCAGAGGAAATGCTCTGAATCTACATCAGAAAGACATAGGATGTACCCCCAGATCCTCAGCTCAGCCAGGGAACTTTGCGTGGCAGCCAAGGTTCCTTTGTAATCCACACAATCACTTTTTACCTTCCCAGCAAGTTTAAATTTGCTTAGAAAGAATTTTTATATGCTAATTTTATACATAATGCTTTTCAGAATACAACATGACATATGGGAACAGCAGCTTAACAAATTTCATAAATGTAAGTGCTTATCTCAAACAATGTCACAGAGCTTTGAAACTTGTGACTTTGTTTTCCCCCTTGTTAACTGGCAATGTGCCTGTGAAAGCATAAAAACTAAACTGCAAAGTTTAAATTTTCCCCTTTTCTTTATTAAGGATCATTAATAGTATGTGGCCCAATATGGTAATACAACATGAGGTAAGGCATTCTTTAAAGTGATTTCTTGGACAGACTAAAGCAAATCTAGTTATTGGCAGAAAAAGGTAAATTTTTTCCCGCATTTTTTAAAAGATTTTTCAGAGAAAATCTGAAGCCATACCTTTATGCTTTAATTTTTCACATTGTAGAAAACAAAAGGATGAGAAGACAAATTTCCAAAAGGTTTTCCTTGCAGTAATTTCTTAGCACAGACTGTGGGTGGTAATTCAGAGTGTCAAAAGTAAAAATGAGATTTTATCTCAGGGACTTTAACAAAACTATCTGGAAAGGCCTGTCTGTGCTTTCAAATATTTTTTAAAAGCTGGAAATTAATACTTTTTAACACACTATCATTTTTAAGTCTCATACATTTTTTTGGGGTGATTAAGGACACATTTTTTCCAGCAGAAAGAACTTCTGGCTGTCCCCCACCTCCTCCCCTCCATTTGAGATAATTATGAAAAGATTGGATATTAAAGAGCCACATCCTGTCACTTCACAGGTATTTAAAGTACAAACTTTCCAGGTCACCTCAAAATGATGTCCCTGCCCATGGCAGAACAGATCATCCCCACCTCAGACCAAGCCCAGACGTGACCCAAGAGACCCCAATGCAAATATTGAGGATTTTGGGGGGGAGGAAACTGAGACAAATTGGCAGCAATTTATTTTAATGAGTATGTAAAGATACAACTAGCAGGTAAAGGGTAAAAGGCTGAAGGAAAACAAAAATCTTCCTGCCTTTACTTTTATAAAATTTATTAGAAAGGAAATTTTTTTATCACTGTGAAAAGTCCCTTGGATTTTATCATTGCCTATTTTTTAGCAGTGTTTTTCTGGTATCTAGTTTCTCTATCTGTAATGTCATAAATCTGTCAGTCATGCTGGAGAGAAAAACGAACAAACACAGAGAACCTCCTGATAATATCAGAACATAATTGCTAACTCAGAAAATAGATCTGATTTTGGTGAAAGCTCTGAATACAAACCTGCTCTGAAAGCTCTGCCTTTGGCCCACTGTTACAAGCAGCAATGCAAACTGCAAACATGAAATAAACCCACCAGCACAGCTTTTCATTGGCTACACCTATTATCTTGCTGTGGGTTAAATTACAGCTATTCCCATTTCATAAAAATCAAATTCACAATGTATATTACAATATGTCAATTTTACAAACAAAAAAAGAAAATAGCTGCCTCCTTCAGATGTTATTTGTTTCCACTCCCCTTTGGTACAGGAAAAAGAAATGCACTGACTTCTTACAAGCATAATTTGAAAAGGTGTGAAAATCAATTTCTGCTTCTAAAAAAAATCAAGGCAAATCACATGCAGAGCTGCTCTTCCTACTTTGCTGCTTCCCAGGTCTCCTCCTCCATAAAAAAAGCATCAGTGGAGAGAGCTCAGCCCTGTCTGCAGCCCTGTCTGCACAGCCCCCTCGTTAGAGGCTTTGAGCTTTACATGGCACAGACCTGCTTCAGCTAAAGGAGGAACTGCAGTTCCTCTGCAAAATTGATCAGGTTCTGCTCTCTAGAGCCCAAACTCTCACGTGGAGTTAATTTTGGAACTTCCACATCTCTCCTGAACAAAAATCCTGCAGCAGCATTACGCTGCCGTGTCAGGAGTACAGTCCAGCAAAAGATAGACAATGTTCCTTTTATAATTGCAATATTCTCATCAAGCACAGGAGTCACAAACCATCTGCTTTGTTGGTTTTTTGGTGCTTCTTTTTTGTCTTTTTGATAGTTTTATAACTGAAGCAGTATTAAATTTCAAGGTAACTAGCCAAGAGCATATTATTTTTATTTCCTGAATAATGCTCACTACTACTGCTATCCTCAAATTATAAATAAATTTAAAAGCCCTTTGTATTTACATCAGCAAGATATAAATATTAATTCCACTGCCCAGTGGAATTTTTATTGTTTTATATGAAACCTCTCTCATATACTCAATTCATTCTATTAAAGAATAGGACAACTATAAAATTACAAAAAAATCCCCCAAGTTAGAGCTTCTCTCATCAATATTATTTGCATAAAGAATGCCAGCAAAGCACGTGGGGATGCTGAAAGCTGCTAATTAAGGTGTGCATAAGCAGTGGTTGGCATCCCACAATCTATATTATATATATGGTGTATTCACGTGGCAGAAAAACTCAATTTCTCATAGCTTATTTATCAGCACTGTGTCATATTATTCACAGATAAATTCCTACCTCAGTAAGATAAAGGAGAATGAAGCTTCAATTTCTGTAATTTCCTTACTTTAGGCCATGGGATATTCCATCAGCTACTGCATACCTTGTTTCTATGCTGGTTTTATCACAACTTTAAACAGAATATGTGACAGCCCCTCTATCCCTCAAACTTCTTCAGCTAAATCCTGAGTCTCCAAATACTTTTCAGGTTAACAGATATGAAGAGAAAAAGTTTTGTCTAAACCAAAATTATGATTATTTATGTAGTCAGAATTCCCAAGAGTGTTGCAGCAATTAATTAGCAGGAAGCATGCTGAGAAGGGTAACAGATATGGGACATCCATCCTGTCACTTCTAAGGTACCTGTTCACTTTTATATGTTACTAAAGATGAGGAAAAGATGCTTTGTTTTTGCTTTTTCCCAGTTAAAAAGTGTTAACAGCATGTCTGGTCTCGGGCCATGAACACAAAAATTCTTTTAAATTGCTTTCTGAAAGAAAGAATCAAAGTAAACTGCCCAAACCCCCTGTTTCAGACACACAGCCAGCATTTATTCTGCCAAATATACAGGACAGCATAAATCCTGGAGACTCTGGAATTTCCTAGGTGAGTTTAATGGCAGAAAACACCTCTGTTGGATTGAGTTTACCCAAATGAAGGCACTGAAACAAGATGCCCTGATCATATTCCCTGAATGTGAGTGTTTGACACCAACTTCTATCAGAAATAAACCAACCACAAAAAAAAAAACTAGGAGTGGAATTCTCAAAGCTCTTCTGACATCCTGCAAACTTCCTAAAGATCATTTCACACAGAGCAAAGGAACAGAGGGAGATGGAGCTGTTGACAGCTCTAGGGGCTTGGCAGCAGCTCCCCAGCCATGTCAGATAAAGGGTTTTTAGCAGGGGTGAGGCTCTGGATCCCTGCAGGGAACAGGAATTCCCGGGGCAGGGAGGCTCCATGCACAGAGATCAGTCTGGCAAGGGGCTGTGGGACACAGGGCCCAGATGATTTTGAAATCAAAGAGTGATTTAAACAGATTTTCTGTCAGATTTCTATCTCAGAAGTGCCTCATGGCAGAGCCCCTCACATCTCACAGATTAAAATGTGATGGGAGCCCAGAGACTCAGATCACTGAGCAGCTGCCACCCCTACTCCGGGTGTTATTCCTACTCTGAGTGCTGCCATCCCTACTCCAGGTGTTCTCATCCCTACTCTGGGTGTAAGATGCACACAATCAGTGGAGTAACATCCTCACTGCAGCACAAGCACTGCTCAGGAAACAGGCACCATTCACATCCAGGCAAATCAGAGTTCAAAAATGCTGTTCTTTTCAGTTACTCTTACAGGAAACAGAACACAGAGTAATTGCTCTGGGACAGTAATTGCAAGGCATGGGGATTCTGTAGCATATTCAGATTTGTCTCTGCATTTTAATGACCCTTTGCCTGCCCTTTTTTGAGATTTCTGGTTCCTTGTCCAGCTAGCTTGCTATAATTGCTCTTACCTTTCTCTCCTCAGACTATGCACTATTATTTACTTATTGATCTTTAGTTTTCAAAATGCAAACCTCAATAAATATGAAATTAAGGCAAAGCAAAACCAGAGGTGAAGAGGTAATGAAATATGTGTTCTTTTATTTCTCTGAATATCTCCCAGTTCAGCCACTACCTCCTCTGTTCTAATATCACTGTTGTGGAGATCTCTTTAAAAACCACAAGCACAGACCCAGAGAAGAAATATGCAGTGTAGAAGTCAGAAACATGATGCCCTCAGGCAGAATATTAAATATTTCTTTTCTCCCTTTTTTTTTTTTTTTAGAAATATCATTTATTCATAGGCAAAGCTATTTAAATAGATATTTCTTAACAGAAGCTTTTATTTCACTTCTATGAGAAGGAAAACCATGCATTCTGCTTGCAAGGCTGTCATACAATGTTTCAACCAAGCCAAAGGAAATTTGGGTGTTTAAGGAACTCTTTCAGACAGGGAATATAAGGCACTGAGAGTGAGAGCTACTAAGTGGCTCCTGTTTGGGTGACAAGCTTCTCATGACAAAGTGCCCCAGAGGACAACGCGGAGATTCAGAGAGAGTTATCAGAATCTCTCTGACAGAGGAGAGGAGAGGTGAAGGACCAGAGAAACAAACATTCCTTCTGCTTCCCAGCAGGCGAAGCTCCCTCAGCTGGGCAAAGCTCCCAGCACAGAGATTTCACCACTGAGGTTGTTCAGATCAACAGTGCAAAGCCCAGCTTCTGCTCACACGTAAAGTACTGCGTTTAATCCTGGCCTAGGCAAGCCTCACCCTGGGAGCCATGAGTGGGCTCACAAATAAAGTGTTACATTTATTTAATCCTGGCCTAGGCAAACCTCACACTGGGAGCCATGAGTGGGCTCACAAATAAAGTGTTACATTTATTTAATCCTGGCCTAGGCAAGCCTCACATTGGAAGCCATGCAGTGGAGCCAGCCCTGGTGGTGCCTCTGGGGAGGATTCAGGCACTGACATTTATTCTTCTACACAGAACTCGTTTGTTCTTGAGGTTGGAAAAGACCTCCAGGAAAAACCTGTGCCCTATGCCCAACATTGTCACCAGCCCAGGGCACTGAGTGCCACCTCCACTCCTTCCTGGGACACCTCCAGGGATGGGCACACCAAACTCCCCTGGGCAGCCCCTGCCAAGGTCTGAGCCCCCTTTCCATGAGGAAATCCCTCCTGGTGTCCACCCTGAGCCTGCCCTGGCCCAACCTGAGGCCGTTCCCTCTCCTCCTGTCCCTGTTCCCTGGGAGCAGAGCCCGACCCCCCCGGCTGTCCCCTCCTGGCAGGAGTTGTGCAGAGCCACAAGGGCCCCCCTGAGCCTCCTTTTCTCCAGGCTGCGCCCCTTCCCAGCTCCCTCATCCTCTCCTCATCAGACTTCCCCATGCCCCACGTCCCATGGAAGTTGCCTGATCCTCCTACAGCAATTTCTTTGGAATTGTGCAGCTGAGGGCCAGCATTGGCACAGGGTGTGACAGAGTGTTTTAACACCAACTGCTGAACATGAAATAACAGGCACTGTCAGCAGAAGGCTGTGGGGAGGCAGAATAGGGGGGTCTGGCCTCTGAAACATGCAGGATGCAGTCCTCAGACACAAACGATGAATAATAAGTCGACCCATTAGGAAGAGAGAAACAGGGAAGAGAAGCATTATAAAGGTGGAAAGGGATAAATGCAGAGCTGTTGTGACTTCTGTGTTCATCATCTTACATTGCAAAATATCCAGAAACACTTTAAAGCAAAGAATTAATAAATTAGGATGCTGGTGCCTTCTTCAACAGAAGTAAATGGTAGGTGAATATTTAAATTTGGCAAAAATCTGAGTGTCTAATTACCAACTCAATTCAAGATGTGTGTGCTTGCAATGAGAGTCAGCCAGGGATCAGTTTCCATCCCTTGAAGACCTGCCTTGAATCAGTAGTCTGAGATGTGAATAAACCATTATTCTGTCAACTTCTAGACCTTCAACACATCTAAGAGAGAGACAGTGCAGAGTTTGGAACGCTTCCCAGAAGGTTTCTGAAATTTATATCAATGCAGTTAAATGTAGTAAAATTTGAATTAAAAAGAAACTGGGGTTTTACAGATTCAACAGCAGAGGCTGCTCCCAATGAGCACATTTAAGAATTGAAGAATTCTTCTTAATTGAAGAATTGAACAAAAAATTGGTTCACTTTCCTAAAAGGTGATCGAGAGGTCCATGTCTAGTGAGAAAAGAGATCCTTGTAAAGAGAAACTAAATAAATCTGTGTGCCTGTTTTCCATTGAAATACTGAAATGAGGCAAGGAAATTTATCTTCCTGTGAGTTTATTCCAAAAGATGCCCAAGTCTTGTTAATAAAGATAACAGAGGGAAAATTTTAATGTTTTCAAGACTTTCAATTGGATTTTCTATTGGATCCTAAAATTTGCAAGATTTTCTATGGATATTAAAGTTATCCCGTTAATTATACTACAATTTCCTTTTAATAATATAATTTTTATGACTAAATCTAGATTAGGTCATGATATTATAGCAAAAGGAAATATAAACTCAAATTTTAAAAGGATTAACTATGAAAGTTACCTATAATTCAAATGCATATCTAAATTTGTAAAGTAAAAGGGGCACATTGCTCTTAGTGTGGAAACTCCTGTTTTTTTGGGAATTTGGTAGCCCCTGTCAGCAACCTGGCCAGGAAGGAATACCAGACACATCTGATGTGTTTTGAAAATGTAAGGAATGAAGGGTGTCTAATTCCCATTATTTTTACTCAATCCTTTTGTCAGACAGGTTTCCTCAAAGGGAAAAGGAATTCTTTATATCAGAGTTAATCAATTTCTGCTCACCACTGTGGCTTCTTTTAAAGTCTTGTATCTGTCATCTTTATGTTAGGGCCAGGATCAAGAAAACTGAAACATCAGTGAATATTCCTGTATGGGGACCTCCTGAGACCTCCAGGTAATAAAGACAAGTTTTGCAGTTTTAGTTTTCTGTGAAATTCAAACTACTAGAAAATTCAGTCTACTAGAAAACTTCAAGGACAGCAGAATGCTGGTTTAAGGGTTTATTATGTCCCCAGAAGTTGAAGATGTTGCTGAAATATTTCAGAAACATGAACTGCACGCTTAAAATAAATAAATAAAATTTAAAAAAACCCTCTCCAGTGAAAGAATCAGTATTTACTAAAATCCTAAGCATCACCCATAACTGCACTAGAGCTTTCTGTGATTTGTGATGAATGAATGGAATTTGGAATTGTAATGGCTTCTGATGCTAAGGCCTGTTAAAGCAACCTCTGAGCCGAGGCTGGGCGGGGTTTCTGAGCTGCATTTATCTCTGACAGATTTAATCCAGGTCTTACTATCATCTCAGAGTTCCTTCAAGTTCTTGGAAAAGAGTCAGCAAGGTAAGCTTTCCCAAGGGACTAAACCCATTCGGGGAGTTTCTGAACTCTGAATCTGCCAAGATCAAAAGTTCTTCCACTCAGTTTTCATCCCAAGTCAGCTCCAGTGCTTAGGCTGAGACTCATCACAGTGTGTCCCTGTGCAAGCATGACTAAAATAATGACATTTAAACTCTTAAAGTATATTAAATAGGGAGATAGCCTAAGATTATTACTTAAAACACATCAGAGATTTGAAATAAAACTTTTCTGTTCTACTACCCAAAAAATCCATATGCTACAGAAGAGCTAATTTCTTTTTGTTTCTGAATTTATCTGCGTTCCTTAGGTGCTTTGGGTTGTGCCCACCTCACTCAGAACATCCACTGAAAGTGCTTTGCTCATTCAATAGCAGCGTGGGGTTTTAGATACAGATTGCAGGAGACAAACCTACAGTTCAATCCATTAAAGAGAGAAAGATCCATTTGATAGGACAGAAAGTCTGAAGTCCAAGAGAAAGCATTTAGCTTTCTATCCACTGCTGCACCTAAGCAGATGTTATCCACTTTACAGAGCAGCAATTCCTCCCAAAGGATTATTCCAGGGCTGCAGCTGTACCCAAGCTCAGGTCAGGAGTAGTGTCTCATCACTTTAGAGGAAATCCAGGCACAGAATCAGATAACATTTATGCCATAATCTGAAAAAAAATTACCATTTAACTTTTAGAAAATCAGTTTGAGCTCAGCATATTCTGACACGATGATTTTATTTCACCTATTAACAATAATCCTTGCAATTCTATTAAATCTTTGTAGACAGCTGATCACTTTTATCAAGATTCTACATCAGCTTGTTTTCCTCTTACTGCGAACAATTAATTTTTAATTAATCAGTCTTGTTAAGGACAGGGACAAAGCATTCCTACAAACCATCGCTGCTGTCAGGTGTGCTGGGAGTTGGGGTGGTTTTTGTGCTCTTGGCACCTTCCCCTCCCTCCTGGGACACTCAGCACAGGAACCCTGCAGTGTGTGCTCCACGAGAACATATTTCCTCTTTATCTCTGCATCACCCCTCGGTGAAAGCAGCCATGGGAGAGATCTGTCAAAAGTTAGAGACCTCAATTTCTGAATGAGTTTGAATTTCCACGTGTAAAAGGACATCAGTAATTTTCTCACATTTTCCTAATCTCCCCTGATGGATTCAGGCCATGCTTTTCATTTACTCCAGATGCGATAACCAAACTGTCAGCTATGTTTCAGCTTTTCCTTTAATCTTCCCTGGAGCCAATAATAAAAGATTAGTAATTGACAGTGGTTGCCAGGCTAAGGGTAATGCTTATTTTAAACACGAGAAGCAAGAGCTGTATTCTTTGAAGGGATAATTTGTGGGAGGCCAGAAAATTGGATTACTTTGTTATCTGTTGTGTAAATGACAAAGATAGTCAGTGTCCTTAAAATGTCAAGGCAAGTTTAATTAAAAATTTACTACCTAATTCGAAGGTGGGAGAAGAGAAGGAAAGAGAGGAAACACAGTGATGTTTACAGGTAACTTAGAAACTTCAGAACTTTTAAGGTTATGTCTTAAACTAATAATACAGGACACAAGAATATGAACTGAAGGTAAGAAAAATTCTTACTTTAGAGCCTACTGAATCATCAGCAGGTAATTCTGCTGATAGAGGATGAGGAAAAGTTTGTGATTTCTATTCAGAATATGCAGATGAAATATCCACAGTCCTGGTTTGCCTACAAACACATAAAACCATGTTGATTCTTTCTTGAAAAGATTCTCACTGTGAGAGTTTATGCAGAATTTGCATCTTGACTGTAATTAAGATGAGAAAAAAAGAATGTCTTTAGAGAGGGCATGATGACAAGGCAGTCAAGAGGATAATGACAACAAATGTTGGCACCTTTCACTTTGGCACACATTATTTCATTATTTATTAGTTCAAAGACAGCACCTTCGCAGTCACCATGGCAAAATACAGGTAAAAGCTATAGTACAACTTAACAATGGTCAAACACCCCAATAAATCCCCTTTGGGAGATTAAGAAATAAGTTCTTATGCCACAAACCCACTTCCCCAGTAAACTTGATTTTTAATATTAATATTTGTTACTATATTTACTTCATCTTGAAGTTTATTTTTCTTTTGACAAATTAATCTTAGTTTGAATTAATTATTTGTTTTCACTGCTGTCTTATCAAAGTTTTGAAATAACTTTAAGCATGAATATGCATATGTGTTATTTATCTACATCAAATGGTTTAACATGCTTTCATCAGAAATTCTTGCAAGTTTTTCAAGGTTCTTTGTCAGAATGGTAACTCTTTTATACAACAAACTCTTCACAAAGTTAATGTCTTTAGAGAAAGGAAGTTTTGAGGTGGAAATATTGAATCCCTGAAGGTTTACAATCTTGAAAGTATTTTTTCCCAGGAATATTCCTCTTTTCTCATTGCAATTATTAGAGCTGTGTAACAGTTAAGAAAAACACACCACTAAACTTTCTAGCCAGACATGAAGCTTACCAGATTTCACATTATATTTCTATTCTACAATTATTTAAGAGTTTTGGTTTTTTCTGTGGGCTAAATGGGGAAGTTGAAATCACCCATGCTGCACCCAGATGTGCCTTTAACACTGAATAAATTAGTGTATGGCCTATAAGTCACTTATGTGACACAAAAAGTGGATCTGAAAGATACAGCCTGGAAAGAAAAGGAGTTCCTGGTTAAACCAAAGCAGTTCAACTCAGTCAAGAGCAATAACTGAGTAAATTCTGAATTTATATCACTAATTTACAGAGTCTTGAATGTGTGGCCCATGGGGTGAAGAGGGAACCTTCCAAAACTCATGGGTAGAACCAGAGCTCTGCTGTGCTGGGATGTGGCTGTCACAAAGTTGTGACAAACCCAGTGCCTCCTTCCTCAGTCATGTAGGGATGCACACAGAAGGATTGGAGGGAAAAAATGGAAACTTTCCCATTAGCCTGGGAAATTTACTGGACCTCACAGAGGCAATCCTAAGAATTATCCCAGTGACAATGAATACTAATCCCCTTTTGGAAAAGGGCTGATCAGACCTCATGATTGCAGTCTCTAAATGAAGTGATTTTTAGTCACAGCAGATAGGTACATGTGGTTTTGTATCTTTAATCAATTTTTTTAAGAAGTGTATCATCTTCCTCCCTCCAAAAAAAGCTGGAAACTTAATATGTTGACTTGACTTTTAGCTTAACTTCAACTAAATGGAAAAAGAAAGACTCATGTACAGAAACTGGCTGGCTCTTAATGGAAATTGCTGAACATTTCCAAGCAGTAAAGATCATAAGAACGTTAACAGCTTCGTAACACAAGTAGCAGTGGCAAAAATAACAGCCAAATACTTGAGAACAAGCACAATTTATGAATGTATTTTTGTGATCTGGCTGCCTCAATTGCAGAGAAGTGAGTTTTGTGACCCAACAAGTCCCACTGCAGCCTCTGTCCTTTATTAACTTGTATTTATTCGGATATAGCCTTTTAAAGGAGCTGAGCATCAACAAACTGAAAGTGGAGTAGTACAAAAGGCCCAAAGGAAGGTTAAAAAAAAGTAATGGAAATCTATGTAGTTTATGGGTGTCCGGGGAAATCACAGCTCTAGTTCTTTATAAGTTTAAAAATACAACTATTTCATTTTAAACAGCTTTTCTGCAACTGCAGACGGCTTCAGGTGGTACCAAAAAATGCATGTTTTGCATTTCTCACAGAGTGGTTTCTGTGATTATGCATCCTGATGCAATATGAATGGGATAATTACATAGAATATGTTCACAATGTAATTCTGAGGTCTTCCCCTTGCAGCTAATCTTTCCAGAGGAACTGGCAAACTAAGCCTGGCCTGGATCCCTCCTTACAGGGCTGCAGACAAACCTGGAGCAGCACACGCATAGCACAATGACTGCAGGCTGGTTCTACGTGCTGGTGAAATCTACACCATGATGAGTTTAAGGTGTCCACAGAAATCTCAGACTTATTTCACTCCAATCAGCTCCTCACATAGAGGAGAAATGTCTCAAGGACTGTCCTGGGGCAGCATTTTACTGCAGCCTCAGCCCAGCATTATCTTTCCCCTTTACATGGCAGCATGTTAAAGCTGCTGGAATTTTGGTGGATCTATTTTAGCAATGCCACTGCCATCCATTTTCTCATCTTAATTACAGTCAAGCTGATTTCTAGGTGAATATCCATTTAAAAACACGTATACATGTTGGAACCCTAGATACTGAGATTTTTAGGCTTTCTGTGCTAAAAGGCACAGACCCTCAAGAGAGCACTACATTTGACCTGAGGTCGTGGAGAAGGCTTCCAAAATTAAATTATAGAACTGGGATTATGAGTGTGTAGTTTGAATAGAAATGTGTAGAATCACATGGTAGAAAACTTAAAGGTTTCAGAATACAGTAATATATATAAGGCAAAGATAGAAGTTTTAGGGCTAGTCCTTCTTCACGAGTTGGAGTAGTATTTTATAATTAGACAGAAAAGTCCACATTGCAAGACGTGAGTAATTAGTTATTAGGTTAAAAGTAAAAATAATTTGTCATTTCTTAATTAGGTAATTTTTTCTAAAAAACCTTGTAAAGATAGATACGGGGCCATTTCTGTAACTTTTTAGTAAAATGCTACAAAACTCACAGCTTGTAAGATTATAATAGAGATAAAAGAATAAACATCTGAGTCTGAACATGAAATACTGTCTTGAGTGCTTTCAATCCTGACCTTAACAGAAGCAGAAAAGAAGTTGAAGAATCTACATTAGTGGTGCACACACAGAGAAAAGGCTCAATCTACAGCACAGCCAGGGGTTGCCGGCTGTACCCTCACTCAGCAACCACAAATTCTGGCTGTGGGTCCTGAACATCAACCTGTGCTCACAGGAATTGTGTAGGAATTTACCAGATCCCTTTTCTGCCTCTTTCTTGGCCATTCAGCATCATTTAAATTCACCCAAAAACTCTGTTACTGCTTGCACTGCTTCACTCAGCTTTTATATCAAGAAATAAATTACCAGATATGGAAAGAATGTGAGTGGATTAATGATAATTAAACCAATTAACAAAATACACCATCCTTTTGAGTTTGAAAAGGTCCTCACAACCTCCAACAAAACCAATCCCACCATTCCCTCAGGTGCTCTGCAGAGCCCTGAAGTTTTTTGGGAAATAAACAGATCTGGGGTTGGGGGAAGCAATAGGATTAACAATGAATTTTAATGCAGTTGTCAGAATCGACACTGAATAGATTCACTTACATTTCAGTTTATTTACCTTGGCATTACAGAACTGCTCCTCCACTGCATTTTCATTGTGGTTTACTTCAAAAACCTGAAACCAGTACCAGCCAGCCCTCCTCCCACTAACAGTCAGCTTATTATTCCTAAGGTCCTTTTTTGTTCAATAAATACTTTTTGAATTAATGAAAAAAGAAGAAAAAAGAAAAAGTCTTGTTTAATTCACAGCAGATTCCAAATTGAAATTCCGTAGCTACAGAATATGCAAAATCTCACAAGTCACAGAAAACAAACCTGGTTACAACAGGAAAAGGGAAAAAGTACCCTCAGCAAATAAAGCCTTTGACCTCCACCAAAGTTCTGCAGGAGTAACTCATATGCAGGAGACAAATTCACAAATATCATCCCCTCAGTAATATTAGCTGGTGTAATATAGCAAATTCTGCCCCCTTTAGCAAATTCTGCCCCCTTTAGCAAATTCTGCCCCCTTTCCATGGAGAGGGCACTGAACAGACCTGGCCTGAAGGCCCCAGCATTTTCCAATTCACCCACATTTAGGACACATCTCCTTCACTCAAACACCATTAATACCTTTTGCAATGCCATGTTTGATACATAAATTGATATAATTTGTGGTTTTTAGAACAGGCCACTGGAAAGCACCAGTGAGCACTGTGCAGTGCAAGCAGAGGAAATGGAGAAGCAGGAATAAGGTTTTGACCAGCTGACAGCTAAAGAGGTGGTGACAGCTCCAGCTGTTCATATCTTAAGTGCCACTTATTTCTTAAATGATTGCCAGTTCACAATGAAAAAAAAAAGTGGAAGCAAAGCCTTTCTACAGTTATACAATCAACTAAAATGATGACTTTGGTATTCTACATTACTGGATTTATTCTAATTGAGAAAGTAAAGAATTAATTACATTGTTTCAGCTTGTGGTTAATGCTTTTATTTTTTCATTCATTTATTTATCCTCCTCCTCTTAATTTTCATTTCCTGAAGATTAAAAAATGAAGGTAGTGAATAACATAATAATCACTAAATAACCTTTTCTGTAGAAAGAAATGTTTTAAATGAGGACAAATAAAATCTCAATTTTAGAAGTTCTTTCAGTAGGTGAGTAAAATTCTAAAGCTCTGGATTTTCAGGCTTCTCCCTTTGGACTTTCAAGGATTGCCCATAAACCAACTCAAGTTCTCCCTTCCCCATCTCGTGCCAAGGTACAGTGATTTCTCCTATCCAGATATTTAATATGCTGAGATTGTACCTCCAGAAAATGCAGTCCAAATCTTAAAGGCAGAGAGAAGAATTCACATGTACCAACTTTACAAACCAAGAACTTAACTAGTCTTGAATAACCTGGTTTATACAAACTTTTACTTTTGAAATTACACTCTGGACCCCTCCCCAAGTGGTGGAAAAATTGCCCTTCTCCACTGCCAATATTGTGGATTTTTCAATGAACTCCACATGGATAACTCATATCAGGAAAGTGTTACCTTTTATTTCATATTCACTCCTAATTTTATGCTGAGGAGCTGATGAGATACAGATCTGTATTCTGAATTTCTACAATATGACCTTTCATGAATTTGATTTACTAAAGCCTCAGATGTGATAGCTCCCATTTGCACGCTTTGTTTTATATGGATGACATTTTCCCTCAAACATTAACCTGCCATTTTATTGTCTCTCAATATGTTCCGTAGATGGAACAGTTTTGACTTGTCACGAAATCAAAATTGGCCCACAAAAATTAAGCTTTGGTAAGGAAAATGCAATTTTTTTCCTTTTTTTTTTTTTGTCCTTGTGAGAGCAGAATGTCACATTAAACCTCCTCTGTTTTATTCTTCATGGAACACTTAGATTATTTTCTCCTAGGTCATGTATTTTACATGAAATCTAAAGGGCCTTTCATGTGAACTGAGGTCATTAAGGTATTATTCAAAGAACTACAGTTTAAAAATGTTCCATAAAATTATTTTATGCTATTCCATTGATTAAAAATTATGAACCAGTTACAAAATTGAGCTCTTTGAAATGACTGACATGATTTCCTTCTGTCTAACACGGTTATTGCCATATGGGATGGATGTTTATCTACATCAGTCACACAGAGAATTAAAGATTTACTGACACAAAACAGAGAATATGAAACAATTCCCTCTCCCTGCAATATTTTCCTTTCTCATGAATGTCTGATTTCTAGCCTTTTGCTTCTATTCATACAACTAAGATAGGTGCAAATCTCTTTTTCAGTATTTGATTCCTTCAGTAAATCAAGAATATCTGCTGGGAACTGTGCTGCTTCATCAGTCCACAAAATGTAGACATACATATGCAATTATTTTCCTCCAAAAATAAAAATAACCAAAATGTGATTGAAACACATGTTATTAGCACTTATTAAAAAACAGGAGTTATGGTTTTTTGTTTAATAATCATCTTTCTTAAAGTAAGGATGCACAATGTTACAAAGGCGTGCAAGACTTAAAATTCATGAGAGAACACCTTTCGCAGAATAATTAAAATATTTTTGTAAAATACAGAGTGTGAATTTTTAATAAGCTATTATTAGTGCACTACCAACCTTGAAAATTAAATACTGTGCATTTTAAGACATTTTGACATCTCTGCTGTAAAAACAAGCATAAAATGTGCACTTCTCTTCACACTAAGTACTGAACTGAAAGACTCCCTGCAGTTCAGAATTCCTTCTCTTAACTCAAAATTTTGTCAAACTTTTTATAAAAGTTGTCATGAAAAGCCCAGAGGAAGCAAGTCTCAAAGTATGGCTTATCCATGTCACATATTATTTGGGATCGTGGCAAATAATTATGATTAATAAGCAGAATTCTTATTCTAATAATTTCAGTGTTGAAAGCAACAGAGTAATAAAATATACAATCCTTGTAATAAAAGTAATTTCTCAAAAAGTAGGAAAACCATACGTATATATATTTATATATTATATTTACAGGACCCTGCAGTGACAGGACAAGGGGGAATGGCTTCAAACTGAAAGAGAATGAGTTCAGATCAGATATTAGAGAAAAATTGTTCCCTGTGAGGGAGGTGAGGCCCTGGCACAGGTGCCCAGAGCAGCTGTGGTTGCCCCTGGATCCCTGGCAGTGCCCAAGGCCAGGCTGGACATTGGGGCTGGGAGCACCTGGGACAGTGGGAGGTGTCCCTGCCATGGCAGGGGTGGGATGGAAAGGACTTTGAGGTCTCTTCTAACCCAAACCATCCTATTATCCACACAGGCAATCTGGATCATTCAATCCAGCCCTTATTGTCTATGAAAACAAAGAGGCATCAATAAGAAAAGGTAGTTTTAAAGCTGTCCTCAAACCTCTCCAGATTACTGCCCTGGGGAAATGGGATAAAACCCAATTCCATTTGGAGGCAGGGGAAGGGATCTTCCCCAGGACATTCTGGTCTCAGTCTTGTCCTGCCCACATGAACTGCAAGTTGTCCTGAGCCTGTCTCTGGTTTCTCAGAGAAACCAGGGTTTTTTTGTTTCTTTGTTTTCCTAGGAGGGTGTTTTGCTGTTTGGATTTTTATTTCAACCCTACGTTTTATAGAACTGCGTTCCTGACAAAGACAGATCTGGCCCACAACAAGAACTTGTAACATCACCCAAGAAAGGTTCAGGCTGGGCTGAGCTGCACTGAGTGATTTACAGCATTTCACCCAGCTAATAAACCTTCCTGGGAGCAGCAGCAGCAAACTTCACTGGGAAATATTCACTAACATCAACCCTGGGCACTGGAAAATATCCACTAACATCAACCTTGGGCCACTTTGTGCCCTCCTGACCCCCAAGTGAGTGTGGCCTGGGGACAGGCCAGCTCGGTGTGATCCCTTCCAGACACAGTCCTGCCCCTGATGCCTTGGGATTGGAGCTTTTATATTTTTCATATATTTGTAATCCTGCAGTTCTACAGCGCGTAACTCTAAACTCCATACCCAGTGTGAGCTGCTGCTTTCCCATTTTGGACAGACACAACAATTCCTCTCCAGACCTGGCAATCAAGGACACCTAACTGCCCCACACCCTGAGAGATGGAAACAAAAGTGAGTTGGGGAGGGAGAAAACTTGGGTTAATTACTTCATTACCTGAAGATTAACCCTCAGTATGCAAATGGACCAAACTTATAAAAGTGTGAAACCCATGACCCATCATCCATTTTTGGGTGCAGCCCCTGGGGGGCTTCATCTGCCCCAAATGTACCTGAAGACCCTTCAATAAATGTAACTGCTTTTTATTCCCTTAATTTTGTCTGGCCTCTGTGTTTAGGTAGCCCAAAAAGGATCACCCCCAGCACTCAGCTCCTGCTCCAGGCCCCGGAGCATCCCCATCTGCAGATTACAGAAATCCCTCTTGTCAACACCAATCTCTGCAAACCCACCCTTTCTTGTCTCAGGGAACAGAAAACACACAGGGGACTGTGAGGAGAAATCTTTGCCATGGGGCTCTTTTCGGAGCAGGAAGCCTGTGATTTTTCCCTTTTCCCTCTTTGCTTTTTGCCTCTGACAGGGTGACCACAGGCACACTTGCTGTTTTGTGGGCCTGTTTTATTTCCCAGGTGGCAGAGCATTGCTCATGTAGCCTTGCAAAATTACACCACACATTCTTTTACTTCCCCCCAAAGCTCCAGAAGCAGGATGGCATGAAACAAAGCTCGGGTTTTTCTGGAGATAGATTTTCACTACTTGAGCTCCTCATTCCTCACACACCTTATCCATTATTGCCACATAGGCTGGATGTTTATCTACATCAGTCACACAGAGAATTAAGGATTTACTGAGAGAAAACATAGGAAAATATTGCAGGGAGAGGGAATGGTTTCATTTTCCTTCTTATGATTTTCTGATTTCTAGCCTTTTGCTTCTATTCATACAACTAAGATAGGTGCAAATCTCTTTTTCAGTATTTGATTCCTTCAGTAAATCAAGAATATCTGCTGGGAACTGTGCTGCTTCATCAGTCCACAAAATGTAGACATACATATGCAATTATTTTCCCCCAAAAATAAAAATAACCAAGCCTATCCCTGTGACTGCCCCAATCCCTAATCCTTCCCCAAACCCAACACCACTGATGCCTTTTGGGATCATGGAATAGTTTCAGGCTGTCCAGCACTGTTCAGTGCTGAAAACCAAGAGGGAAAAGTGCCACTTGTCCAAAAGGTTCTTCAGGTAATATAAAGACATGTGAAAAATTTCACATTCCAGGAGAGGGAGTGGGAGGGCTGCTAGAAATGGTCCATCAGCAACACCAATTTCCCTACAATAGCTGAGACAGCTGAAGTAGGGAAATTATCTTTATTCAAAGACCATTCTAGCAACTAACACGGTGATTAAAGCACTGCTTGCTCATTTATTATTCCTGTATTCTCATTTATTTTTACTGAAATCCTAAAATAAAATTACTGCCCAAAGTATAGCTGGTTTATTTCTCATAATAATCTAGATAGATTTTTACCACCATAATATTTAAACATTTTATTTCCTAAGGCATTAAATACAGTTTACACTTAGCTGCAATAGAGTGCCTGGTATCAAAAATGTTGGGCATTTGTCAGAGACAAAAGAATTTGGGCTTTTCTGAATAATTATATATTTGTCCTCCTTTTCACTCTAATTCAGCTATATACTTAAGAAATACAATGATAACAAAAGGATATAATTCTAGTCTGTCAAATTTTATGCATTTAAATCTAGAATTCAATAAAAATGCAATGATGTTGATCTACTTCTGTGGAAACTTGGATTTAGAATATAGCAGTTCATTAAACCTCCTCTCCTGGAGAAGTTCAGATCTTCCAACTGAGTAATTTGGATTTTCTACACTCTGTCAAAGCAACACAGGAACTTTGCAATGGTTTAAAATGTGGTTCTGCCACACAAACACAATTTTACAATCTAAACTGCAACAAGCAGAGACTTTTATACAGATAAAAGAGCCTAAAAAGCTCAAATTAACTGAGATTGAGGAAGAGTCTGCTTCTGATTTGGCTAATCTGGAGCTGTGGTCTCCAGGATAACACTTTGCATCCACAGCAGGCACAAAAGAGAATGAGATTTATGGTTGTTAATCAGGAACCCAAAATCCAGTGATTTTTTTTCTCAAAACGTATCTCAAATTCTGAGTGTGGAGGCTGCTTGGTTTGCAAGGGCAGAGGTTTTAATTTGTTGAAGGATTTCCCGCTGCTTTGGTTTGGAAGGACCTTAAGGCTCATCCAGTGCCACCCCCTGCCATGGGCAGGGACCTTCCACTGCCCCAGGTTACTCAAATCCCCATCCCCATCCTCTGTGTGCTCTGAAACCCCTTCTAGAAGAGCCAGAGCTCCTTAAAAGAAATTAAATCAACAGAATAGCAATGTCCTTTTGCATTTAAAAAGAATTTTCAACCTTTTTATTAATAATTTCCTAGGGAATTATTATACTTTAAAAATGTCTAAGTGTCCAGAGGACACCATCACCTGGATTTAATAAGCTTTTTCTCTCCTTTGTTATTTTTTTTTCCTAATGAACTATGAA
The DNA here is from genome assembly GCA_013397155.1 of Irena cyanogastra. NCBI lineage: Eukaryota > Metazoa > Chordata > Aves > Passeriformes > Irenidae > Irena > Irena cyanogastra. The sequence goes on along the minus strand of VWZV01012656.1, from coordinate 978,613 downwards.
TTGTTGGAGAAAGGTTTTATTAGCTTTACAATGAAGCATGGAGGGTCTGCATTTAAACATAATTTACAATGGATTATTTAGAGCTTTTTTTTGAAGTCTATATAAATATAAGGGTAATAATAATTGGGGAGTTTAACCCATATTTTATTAAAATCAATGATAATCTGATTTAACTCCTTGGAAAGAGTTAGGCCATGAGAAAAGAAAAATATATTTTTGTCTTAATCATAACTGCTTAGAAAAATGAACAAAATTTATTCTCACACAGATGCTTATAGAACATTTTAAAGTCATTCAAGAGCCAGGCTCTTACTCTCCCTTCAATGAGATTGAGAGGGCAGGTTTATTATTAAGTTTTTTATGCCAAAGTATAATCAGATTTATCTCAGGGATCAAAGATATTTCTGCAGGTTTAGCTGCAGTATTATCCACCTGTCAGGCATGGTCCTCAACATTTTGGCATTCTACTGACAGACATGAACCACTCATTTTGCACTCCTGCTATCCCCTGTTAATGGAACAAAAACCCCAGCTATTTTAAATACTTTGTTTGGTTTTAGCCATTCTTATCTCCTTGGGAAACTTTTAAACAAATTGTATCTATAGAGTAAAAGTTGAAGAAATCTTAATTAATCTGTCGTCACAAAAATACTAAATGAATTTTAAGATTATTTTACGAGCACCAGAGGTAGATATTGTTCTTTAAATGACCTACTAAAGTTTGTAAAGCTAAACAATTTATAAACTTATACAGCTAAATTCAACTTATCTTCGTCTTTGAAGTTTGCCTCTTTTATTCAAGATCTGAAGGAAGACTTCACCTGAAAGCTTGTTGTACTTTTTGACTGAAAGCCTTTGTTCTCCTTTCCAAATAAAATTGTTTATAAGGAAAGATTACCTAAAGAAAAGAAAGAATATCCTCAATCTTATCTTGAAAGAGAAAGATGTTAGGCACTGAGAGTTTTTCCTGTTACTCTAACAGCCATGGAATGATAATTTCTGGAGAGCAAGGACACAGGAATGGCCTTTGTGTCACTGGGGTGGGCACTCAGGAGAAAAACCACACCAACCACATTTGACCCTTTTTTCCTGCAGAACCTGGGGGAACTCTCACTTTAGCGACCAGTGTTTGACTGCTCCTCCCCAAGCACCTTCAAAGGAAATTATTTGATGTGAAAGTGGAAGCAGCGGCCAGGCTGGGCTGTGCCTTTGCTCATCTTTTCATCCCTCACTAATTGCTGCCCTGAAAGGCTCCTCCAGACCAGGGATGAGTCGTGATCTGAGCATGCAATAACTGCAGAGAGCAGCTCTGGGCTTGGAATCAGTGCTGTGAGCATCCCTGCTGATCCTGCCCCCCTCGCTGCAAACATCCTGCTGCCATAAACCCCACGCTTTGCCAGAAAAAGCTGAAACCTTTCAGGTGCTCATTCCCTTCCATTTCAATGCTGTGAATGTTCATAGTCCACTTTAATGCGAGACAGAATGTGTAACAAGCCACTACTGCAGGTAATTTAACCTGTTCCAGCTTCTTTTAAGAGGAAGCAGAAACACTCATGTTTCTAGGAAAGTAACACACAAGTTGTACAGGTACAGCTACACAAACTGACCCACCTCACCCCTAATTTGCAAGAAAAGCTACTGCCAAATTCAGAATTGCATCTTCAGCAAGAGAATGACTCAAAGACCAACCTCTAGAACTGAAGCTGTGAGGAGAAACAATCTAGAATTCTGTGCAATCTGTGTTCACAACCCAGAACAATTTGTACCCTCCAACTGAACGTGAACTCTTAATGACAACTCCTCTGCAGGAAAGTAAACAAACAAAGTCATCTCAAAGAGGTCTTGATCCCCTTGGTATTATCTTTTATAGGTAGAATGGTGCTGCTCAGCAAATATGTCCTGTAAGACATTCTATCTCTATAAAATCTGTATAATCCTTTCTGGGCTGAATTGCCCCTGGCAAAGAAATGTTGGAAAATGACCTCAAGCAACTGTGCCACTGGGATCTGTCATCATTTGACTACAACCCAATAAAATTCCAGTCTAAGGCAAATTTTCATTAATTTTATAGCTCCTAGAAGACTAATATAATATATATATATATATATAACTTTCGAGTTTATACCTATGCTTGCTGAGCTAAATCTTTAATTGTAGCCCAAATCAGCCAGGCACTTAAACAGATGCTTTATTTTTGAGCACTTAATTCTACTGATTTTGATGGGCCTATGTAAGTGCTTAACATCAGGTATCTACTTCAGTGTGGTGCAAGGTTTACATGGAGAGTGCTGAGTGATTTGAAAATCCATATTTTGTTTTTGGTGGGTGTTTTGTTGTTAATAAGGAGAATAAATGAAAGCAAAAAATCTCGTAACAGTCAGACAAAACTAAGAATAATGACAGCTTTCCTGCCTTCCTAAAACTATAATTGATATTGCAAAGCTGCTGTTACTTTCTCCTTACACTTTCCAGTGGATGCAACCTAGACCTTTGCTTTTGTAATTAGCTTTTAATTAAGCCAATGAGTTTTTCACATTACCCTCGTGCCTGTAATAATTGTTATGATTCTATTACCTTCTTTGTTAAACACATTTGTAGTTTTAAATGACAGGAAGTCAAGCCAGCAATTTGTAAAGATGTGTGAATAAGGAAATTGCTCTATTCACGGGCTCATAATGAACAGAGAGATAACATAATAATGCTTTGTGTTCTCTCACCCTCCAAGCAGAGGAAAGAAAGGCAAAGGAGGTGGCCTGGATAATTTCCTGCAACCCTCCCTTTGTTCTTAAGCCTTTTTACCAGTATTTCTTGAGGAATTTAAGCAAGACAGATCATCCAACCCGAGCCTGGAGCTTGCTGCTCCAGCGACAGGGCTTGCAAGAAGAAGGAGAAGCTCATTCATCAGGAGAAGCTGCTGGAAAAAAGCCAAAAGCCAAGTGCAGCCATCCCTGCCTGGTTCTGTGCCACATCACAGCACTGCTGCTGCTGAAACACGAGAAAAGCCGAGTTGTTCCAGCCTTAAATCCCCATCACCAATGTGAGCAGAAGACACTCGAGGCCAGGTTAGAGAGTGGGGAATCAAAGGGGTCAGGGGCAGCTTCCCTTTGGCTTGAAGCCTTCACAGACACCTGCCAGAGGACACGAGGGGTGGCGAGGCAAGCTCAGTGATGTTGTCACTGTCCCCTTGCCAGGTTTCAGAACAAGTCACACACCCAAACCCACAGAAGTGTTCTGCTGCTCCTCTCTCCCCATCAAAGGAGCTCAATCTGCACTTTCTGCCTTATTTTCCCCAGTTCCCTGGGACACCACTAAACAGATCTCTATTTCAAGGAGGAGGGAAATAATATTTTAGCAGACAGTTTGTCAAGCAAATGATACTTGGTCATTTAAAGAGATTTTATAACTGCAGGATGCTATTCAATCCAGCTCCTTGATGTTTTCCCCACTGTTTACAGGCAAACCAAAATGTTCAAACATTGCCACTAATTATGTACAGAATTCTGAAGAGCAGAGCCATGAATTCATGCCAATTTGCTCACTTTAAGTGCTGTTCTCTTTCCAAGTTCTGTCAAAATTTCTATTTGAACCTGAAGAAATTTTCAAGGATAATTCTCCATTAAAAGTCAGGACACAAACAAAACAGGACAGAAAATACATCAGGAGGGAGACTCCTGCCTGCCTTTTCTGCACCCACATCTGGAACTGAGTCTGTCCCAGCAATCTACTCTCTACAATTTTGTGTTACTCAGCCCACCTGCTACCTCCTCTTGCCCCAAGTTATTGGTCGTATTTAAGGGGTTTCTGTGCAAAAAAAAAATAAAAAAAAAAAAATTGTAATTTGGGATTGGAAATTTTTTCCTGCATCACATTAAGAATTTCTTAGGCTCAGTGTAGCTTTCCTTGCTGACATTTCTTTCCTACTATAGTGCCTGACTTTCAGAATTTTCAAGTATCTTTAATTACTGTTCAAAATGAAAGTTTGTATCTTTATATTCAGAGTTGTGCTCTAATAATGTGTTTTGCGAGAACTTAATGACAATGGATTAAACATTAAAATGAAATTGTTGCTTCCCAGTTTTATGAAATTGAAAAAAAACTGGCAAAAGGGTTGCACTAAACCTGACAGTTTCCTGGGCTAAGGAAAGTAGCAGAAACTTTCTGCATCACCATAAATTTTGAATTTTTTTTCCTCTCTATTCTTTGGCATCTTTCAACTCACTTTAAAACACATGTACAAAGCTCCACCAAACTCAAGTCTCCCAACATCAAAATGTAAAACAAATTTATAATTCAAATATTTATGACACTATTTCAGTGATTTGATTTACCAGGAGGTGTGATTAAACCTGTTCAGTGTTTTCACCAACAGAAGAGAGGCCTGGAAAGTTCCCTGCCATTGTGACCCACCATGTATGAAATGATGTATTTCACACTAACAGGCCTAAAATTAAGATTAAATGACAAGTCAATTGCCCGAGTCTCCTAATGAAAGGGAAATGTACATATTTGCTCTGCTCTTAGAGCATCATTTCCACACATATTTCTCTGTTCTACAGGAATAAATCCAAGGAACTGATGTTGGGATAGATAACACTTTACATTTACTTCAAATAAAATAAACGGGTTTTTCTTATTTGCAAATACTTTAGGTTAAATTTTACCCATGTGAGCAATTTTTCAGCTTTGCACAGTAATTATACAGTGATGTGTTTGACCTTAGCAACAATAACAAAAAACAGCAATGAAAAATACACTAGATGTGACAAAGCCCCAGAGATGTTCAGCCTCAATGTGGTTATTAAAACTCCTTTATTTTCATTAATCAGAATTATCAGCCTCTTTTGACTGTCACCAGTGTGTCTGGGGGTGCACATTCCCTGCAGATCTTTAGCACAGCTTTCTGCCTCTATGTTTTCTGTGCTGGTGTCCTGAGTGTGTGAAATATAAAGCAGCCACAGGCACAAACTGCACTGAAATATTTTCTTCACTTCCCTTGGGGAAGACAACCCTGCCCCCCCAACAGACTCTCAATAACAGCATCATCACTCACAATACTGGGGATTTCCTTTGCTTGAACATTTCACCCCTGAATTCAATTCCAGAACCCCAAAAGTCACCCCCCCTGTGAGCCTCACTGGCAGGTAAAGAGCTGGTAGAGGTGGATTTTCCATCAGTCCTAAAGCCAGAACCATGGCCCATTTCTAGAGGTGATTATAAGATGATGCAGAATTACACCCTAGATTTCCAGCACATTTATCTAAAATTACTTTTGGTTTAGCTCTAATTTTAAAGCATAAGTGGGCTTCAGGCAGTGGCTAAGGGAGGAGTGTTATTAAGTGTCCCAGCAGTGACAATCCTGGACATCCCTGGTGCCACCTGGAAAGGGAAGGGCTCAGCTGAGAGCTCAGGGAATTCTGAGTCACTTCTGCATGAGAGAGGTAAAACCTCTCCTGCCTGCCTGAGGAGACATCACGTGGAGACTCCTTTCTGGTAACTGGTCTGAGTACAGGATAGTCACCAGGGCTGAAAAGAGTTGATAAAAATCTTGGTTTGAGTGAAATGTGGCTGCCTGCTAATGGATAATCAGAATTTGGAGAATCAGAACTAATGGAAAGAGAGAAGAGAGAATCAGAATTAATGGAGAATCAGAACTCCTGCAGGAAATAAGTTCTGAGGTTTTTGTCAGTATACACAGAGAACCAAAGTTAAATGTTCCTACTGAGTTTAGTATTCTCTGAGCAGAGAATAGAATTAAAAGGGATTCAGAGCCAGCAGCAAGTTTAAGAAACATCTGCCTATTTATTACGTGTATGATGGAAGCTCTCTTACCTGCTCTGGACGCAACTAAATACCTGATATCCTGGAGTTACCAATAAAAATAACTTTCTATTGTTGAGTTAATTAGTGATCCACATTCAATCTGTTGCTCTGTGCTGCATCTCACTCCTCTTCATGTCCCAGTTCAGTAACTTCCCACTGAGCAATTGTTGAGCACATGCCTAAGCCTATAAGCAATCTGCTTGTTATTTCAGCTTTTGTATCAGGACATCTTTCAATTTTAACTTACAGCTCTACAAAAGGCAGGGCTCTATTTCCACTCTGGTAAACAAGGACTATTCTATCAACCTCACTACGTTCCTCTATAGCAATTCACAATTCAAATCGTACTTAAGTCCAGCTAAGTTGGTTGTAAATTAAGCACTTAAATCCCAGCTATACCAAACACACCATCCAAAGGTTGGTCGTTTTAAGGTAACTGCTCATTAAATCATAGATGTGAAGAGACAACACTTCAGTAGTGAGCAAACGAGCTGAGATGAGTTTTCATTCTTTCCCAAAAGAACTTCATTGTTGTGAGCTCTTGTCCTTGCCCACTCCTCCCATACTTGTAACTCAGTGCTGGCAGCTACGGCTGCCAAAACACTTCTGTCACTCTGAAAGGGTCAACTTGATGGAAAACTGAGGGTGTATCAGCTTTTAAGTAGTGTTGAAAACCGGTACGGACATCCTAACTGCAGTCAGAGAAGCAGCGGTATCACAGGAAGAATCACTGAAGAAAGCTTTCATGACTAAATTTCAATCAAGCCATAAGTATTACACTTCCTGTGGATTTCCCCAGCCTGATGAATCAACACCCTGGGAATGCCATATGATAAACCTGTCATTATCCTGAACCACAGGCTCATCTCCTCCAGCTCCATTTCATGGCAGTCACAATCACAGCCTGGTCCTTGAGGGACTTCTCCCAGTGCCACCCTATGACACAGATAGTTTCCCACCCTATGACACAGATATTTTTCTACCCTATGACATGGATAGTTTCCTACCCTATGACACGGATATTTTTCGTGCCTGATGATTCCTTGCAGAAATGTCCCAGAATTTGTGGAAAGACTCTGCTGCAAAAGCCACACTGACCGGATTGCTCATCACAGCCCTTCTGCAGAGGTGCTGCAGAAGGAAGGTGGTGTTAGGCTCAGAGGTGGATTTAAGCATTGTTTGATAATTTTTTCAGTGACTTCTTCCACTTAAGCTTAGTTAGATGTACAGGTAGGACAAAAATAATGCAACTTGACAAGAAATAGCAAAAATATAATAAAAGCAGATTCCATCTCCTGGGAAAGCATTCTTATCTTTGCAGTGTGAAGGGTCTCTGAAGGCAGGTAGTGAAAGTCTCTTCACCAAGGCCAGGTTTTTATTTTGAAATTTGTTGTGAAAAAGGTTTTCTTCTTAAAAAAAATCTGATAACTGGAGTGCCTGAAAACACACTTTCACGAAGCCCTACATTTCCATGTCCCCTACACCACAGAAATCCTTATTAGAGCTATATCTGAATTGCACAAGTGCTAAGATATTCAAAGACCTACATTTGCAATGCAGAGACAAAGTACAAAATTAATTTATTTCATCACTTTCCTTGCCTTCATTCCCATAACTTTCCATGTCTGATCACAAGAGAGGAACTAAACACATGAACACATTTCTATTCAGGATCCCCCCTGCTAAAGGGCAGTGTTAAGGCACAAATCCATTATCTCCCCTACAGAAATGAAAATAGCTCTCCCTAAACGAGAAGAATCCGAACCAGGATCCTTAGAGATCCCTGTGAATGCCATGGATGCAACTGGCTCTACCCAGAGAAGCCACAACTGCTCCACTTTAGCAGCTGTTTGCAGATCCGTGCTGCTCCACAAGGAACAGGACTGCCAGGAGGACAAAACAGGCCACGGGTAATAAATTCATCACCTGACAAAATGAAATGTCCTTACACAGCTCAAAGTCCAGCTTTATCATTTAGTTCCCATCTATTACGTTTGGAAGAGAGAAAAGAGTTGAGAGGCAGGAATTTTGCTTGATTTAACCTAATTAAAATAATACACGGAATACCTGGGACACTTTCTAAAACATCCTATGTGTTTTTCTTACACACCTTGCAATCATATAATTACATTGTAATTATACATTAAATATATAGTTTGAATGTACTTGCAAACTTCACTTATTTTCTGTTTTAAAGAACCACCACAGTGTCTGTCAGAGAACACAAATTGCTCGGGACTACTGCAGATGCTGTAAGGAAAAAACTGAGTTTAGGATCAGCAGAAGAGGGCAGCATCCTACCATGGTTTAAAGTCTACAGGTTTGCCTTCCTGAAGTTGAGACATAACAGGCAACTTCTGTTGAATGCTAATTTTGCTCAAAGATGACCTACATTCGTTAAAATTTTCCCTTTCATTAACACACAATATATCACCTTTCTCGTTAAGCATTTAAAACCCCCAATAATCCTCTGTAAGCTAATTGCCAATAGCAGCTGATAACATTTGCCACAGTGACTTCCCTTTGTGCACCCAAGCACGGCTCCCATTTCACTCTGATAAAAATGAAATTTCTGCATGGAAGGAGCAGCAGGAATGCTCAAGCTCCAAAACAGAGCCTGAAGAAAGCATCAGCTCTGAACACTCCAGGGTTTTGTCACACAGCTCCCTCCGCTATGCAAACAATTGCTTCAAATCAGAAGTGAAGAATGTGTTAAGACTATAGTGACAATTTTAATATTAAAACCTTTTTGGGCAATGCAACTTTCACTGGAGAACACATGGACGCTGCAACAGCTTGCCTTGGACTCTCTTTGCAGACTTCATATTTATGTTATTTTAAGGGAATTCCAATACATTATTTATGCTGTTTGGAACTTTGCTAAAATTTACTCAGCCAAGCCACCCAGGGTGAATAACGTTTCTTTTTTCCAGCATCCATCTTTTTGTACTTCTCCCTTGATCAAATGATCAATAAGGACAAAAATATTTCAGGTAGAATGACATAATTTGCTTGAAAAACAAATAAAATTAAATACCACTGGAACACAATATAACATCTATAAAATGGAAATAACATAAACTTTTATTTCCCTACATACACAAAAAAACCACTAAATTCTTGATGGAATAAACCTGCCTAGTGTAGAATTTCTTTTTAACATTTAAGGCATGCATTTACACTCACTAAGGGATAATTGATTAATAGCATCAAGAAGGAAAAATTTAAAAGTAAGGAAGATGTGACATCCTTTTCATTATTTTTTGTGAGTTCTGAGTGAGTCTTACTGAGAAACAACCACCAGATACTTCAGTTAGAATAAAAAGGGGTGTTAACAACCCCTTTGTAATGGAAAACACTGATCTCTGCAGAAAGGTGGTCTTGGGAGATACGAATTTATCTTAAAATTCCATACTTGACATCAAGTAAGGTAGAAACAGGTGGCTTCCATAAGGAACTACCTTGTTATCTATTATTCATTTATTCCATGCCAAAATGCTTACAAGTATCACTCGTTAGTTTGTGGTATCCTTGCAGCCTAAATTTCTGCTAACAACACAATCCTCTCCTATTTCACTGAGGCAGAAAGGTGTGTGCTGCTTTTTGTGTGTGAAACAGGTGTACAGAGAACATGAGCGAGCTCCCAGCCCTCTTCATCTGATGGCTGCACCTACATGTGCCCCAGAGCTTTAAGGAACACCAAATACTCTGGTTGCTGTTTAAAATTATAGTCAAGGTCAGGCTGGATGGAGCTCTGAGCAACCTCTTCTATTTCTTGGTTTATTTTTTTTCCTGTTGTTTTGTTTTAAATTTATTTACTGTTTTACTTTGTTTCGAGTTGATTGCATAATGTTCATGTATTTATCAAGGCTTAATGGCTGCAATTATAACAGGGGCACTTTAGTTTTTAACACCCCTCTTGCCAGAGGCAGCACATGTATTCATTTTCCCCTCTATATTGCATTTATTTGTGTCTGGTATGTCTAGTAGCTTTTTATGGGTAGAATTAAAAAAAAAAAGTTAGGCAGAGACTGGCTTAATTAAAAATAAAGGCAAGAAAACAGTATCTTAAGATGATTATAAAGTCCAGCAGGTTTGTAAATTATGATACAAGTGGTAATTACGTGTGCTCTAAGGTCTTGGTTGGAGTTACAAGGCTGCTGAACGTGGCCCTCTGGCTCTACAATGAAGTAAAAGGCACAGCCACCCCAGGGAAAGCTAAAAGCACATGATTTACAGGCTCACTTCAGGGTTTTTTCATCAAATCATTGCTTAGTCCAAAGAATGGGATACTTCTGGAACACAAGAATTACCACAAAATCCAAATGAACAGATTTAAACCATTTTATGATGCCTTGTTCCACTGTTCAAAGAGCACTCCAAAAAGAAGAAGAGACTAAGACCATAAGGAAGGAGAGAAAAGATGTCAAAAAGTCAGTGGAAGCTCATCTCATGTGAAAAGCATTCCTGACCATAAATGCTGCTCTAATTTCCTGTTTATAAAGCCACCGTATTCAGCAGGGAGTGAATCCTCCCATCTTCAAGAACTTTGCCCAAACATCAAAAAAATGTCAAATTTTCTGTGCAGGGTAATGCAGGAACTTCACCAAACAGAGTCTGCACTGCTTCTGTCTGGGTGAGTTTTATTTCAGGTAAGTTAACAAGGGACTCTGATATCAGCATGGCAAAATAAATGTTCTTTTCCCCACTAATTTTCCATGGCAGGAAATTGTAGTCAGATGGCTTTTTACTGTAGCATCAGTTTTTAAATCTTTAATGAAATTACCCTTACAAACATCCTGTAAAACTGTGAAGTGTTATTCAATTCCACTGGAGTAACTGAGGTACTAAAACCTAAATGACTTAGAGAAAAAACGGTGAAAAAAAGGCTTAAGCTGAAATTTCTTAAGTCCTAGTCTAGTGGCTTATTCCCCGTGCTTTCTCTGGGAAATGTGGTTAAATAAGAAAATCAATAAAGATTTAGGGTTGCCAGATAAAACACAAAAGCTTCAAAGTCCGCTGACAAGAATTCGGGGCGCGAGGCCAAGTTTTCTCTGACTTCCAGGAGTGGATCAGTTAATAGCATGAAAACATCATAATAAGGAGAAAATGAGACATGTGCCTCAGGTGTAGCCACGAGGTGTGTCCTCAAGGGCTCCACTTTTACTTCTAGCCTAAGTGCACATGAGGAATTCCTCAGCTCATTAATAGGAGGGTGAAAATCCCTTTGTTCAGACTGGCTGCAGGTTCACCCTTACTTGGGCAGAGGGGATAAAGAACTCTCAACATCAAATTCACTTCTCGCTCTCCTGGAAAGCCTCTAATTGTAAATTAGTGAGAAGAGAGACCAGCTTTAATACTAAAAACCTGAGCTCCCCAGAAACCCCTAATTCATCATTCAAAAAAGCAAAGAGTGGCACAGTGTTGATGAAATAGCAAGTGAAATAAATATACAGCTTTAGAAAGAATCACTTCTGCAAAATTAAGGCAATTTTGATTAAACACTTATTCACGGTATATATTTGTCTATATTTTCATTCTCTGACTATAAGAAGCAACTTGCATTTAAATTGGTTTAGAAAACTAAGGGCTTGAAAAGTAAACACAAACTGTTGTGTTTCAAATAAATATTTCTTGTTACCGCAAAATATCTTTTCTGGTCTGTGTTTCATTATTAGTCTTCTTCAGCCTATCAAACCCAAAAGATCAATTATCTGACTGCCTTAATACAAAAAGATCAAAGGAGATAACACACCTAGTTTGGGAAAGCAGCAGCAGTCCTGATCAGCAGCTTCTGCCATGTTAGATAAGAAACAAGGTCAACAAACTTTCAGAACTGAGGTGAAATAATAAAAAATAGGTGTTTTCTCACTGAGAGAATATGCATCAGCCCTGCTGCTGTCTGCAGGGAAGGTAAAATATTGCTCTTCAATGACAGTGGAAAAAATGAAGTCCAGCTAATTTAACTCTCCTCTCTTTACAGGCAAGCACCGTAGACCAGGGAATTGCTCTGTTGTTTATGGGAAACTTTAGAGACCCTTAACACTGCTTCTTGCCTGTATCTCCTGAAAAAAAATCCTGCAACTCAACCCTACAACTGACAAATGTATTCTTCTTTCTAGCTCATGCAATGATCCTCTTTTCTCTCTTTGATGGAAATATCTGGTGTCTTCCAGCCTAGAATAACAACCTAATAATGCCTCAAGATGAGTACCTACAGCCTATGGAGGCCTCTGTATAAATGTCTGTGGACTATTTTTATCTAGTGGTCAGTCATTAATAAATATTTCATAGTCATCTTTGGGTTTTATGACTGTAGTTCTTTGTGTTTGCTTTTGTTTTCAAACAGACAAGAATGGGTACAGTACAAGAATTCTTCATAAAGAACCTTCAATTTATGATTAGTTGAAATGCAATTAATCCTAATTTCTAGCTGGCCATACATGTTTCCCTGTTAGCCTGGCAATTATGGATCAGTTTGAAAGCAAAAATGGTTGTTTACTTCTTAATGTACCTTTACCGTATATGTATAATGATAAAGAAAGAAAAAAAATCATTTGGAGATATTCCTGTTAGAAAAAAGATGAGTTACCCATGGATGGAATTCCCTGCAGTGCAAGAAGAGCATGAGGAGCAGCTTAATGGGAGAGCTGTGCACTGATGAAAGGTGAGATCTGCAGGAGCACCAGGATGTGCTGTCCCATAACCTCCCTGGTGGCTCCCGTGTCCAGCTGACATTACAGATAACTCGCTGGGGCTGAGCCAGGGGTGATTGCTCATCCTGAGACAGCAGAATATTGTGTTGGCAAAGATGTCAGGGGCTGGCAAGTCCTGAGCAGACAGAATTCCTGTGATGGATGGCCTGGCTGTGCCTGTCACAGCACAGGATGGACACCCCAAACCAGCCTCAGACTGAGCCCTGGGCATGGGGGGAAACCCCCAAGCTCCTGGGCAGACCAAAACTGCCTCAGGAAGCACCACAAAACCTCACAAGTCCCCTGATATCCACTCTGGCCACAGTCAAACCTGAGAGAATTAAATGGGCTTTTAACCTCATCTGCATTGAAGACAACTCTGTTACAATAGAGTATTGTAACTCTGTTACAATAGAAATACAAGTATAGTTCCTATATTTTGACAAGAAAATTTCTCAAATATAAATTCCTAGGAAAAGACAGTGGAAAAAAAATTCTAGTAAAATCAGCAATTCTCGAAACCACCAGGGCTGTTATATTTGTTCCACCAGGAATGGCTAGACTACATCAGTAATACATTAGGCAACAAAGTGTAATCCTAAAAGGTGCCCTGATCTGAAAGCAGGGGTGTGGCAGCCTGATGCACGGCAGATGTGACACCTGCCTGCTTGTAGTGCCACCAGCACAGCAGCACATTTGCATTTTTAATATCCTCTTGTTTGGCTTACTTTAAAAAAACACAATATATCAGCCAAGGCACATTTAACCTTCTGTAACAGCCAACTATTTTAGTCCAAGGCAAACAGTGAACTGTAAACTTTGGCCTTATTTGGGTTCTGGCCAAGCACAGGTTCATTTAAATCACCCTGCACTTGTCCAGCTAAGGCAGGGCTTTACACAGCACTTGGATTTATGCACTCTCTGAGTTTTTCAGTGATGCTGACACCCTGAAATTTTCATATGCTTGAAATGCTAAATTGCATTTTTTTACTTTTTAAATTTTTTTTTTTCACCTTAAGGACTTTTAGAATTAATTTATTGCCTGCAAAGCCAAAAAGATTCCCAGTACAAGGCTGTGTGTAGGACCAGGCCATGAAACACATATTTTATCCAAAAGGCAGATCCACTACAGACAAGTTCCAGGACAGGAAGATGCAGGTGTGAAGGAATCCAGATGATGAACTAGTTCAGAATTATTTGAGCATGCTGATGTTATGTTCAGTTAGATCAGCAATTCCTGTCAGTCTCATACCAATATTTCTGTAATTGCCATGCCACTAAAATTGGCATTGCTAGTGGCACAGCACCAGAACTGGAGCTATTTCAAAGGTAAAAAATCAAAAGGAAGACTGAGATGACAAATACACTCAACTCCTTTGGTTAAAAAATCTGTGAATCACTGCCACATAATTCTGTCAAAGGCAGAGCAGTGGCAGTGCTTCTCCTTGCTCTGACCACACCAGGATGATGCTGCCACAAGAAGAAAACCAACCTTGGATTAAAGGTGCAGATAAATGTTTGTGGAGTCTGCTGCTGCTCTTTAGCAGCCCTGGCACCCACTTGCACCACAATTAGAACCAGAGGACCAACCTGATTTTCTGCCTCATATCACATTCACAGCTCCAATTCCACAGCTCTTGCCACATGTGAAAAAGCTGACACATTCTGTTTGTCTCAAAGTGGCAATGTGCAAGGGTTTACTCCTTTCTCTATTTTAAAGGAAAAAATGTGACTTTTGGACAGACTTCTGTGATAAACCAGGAGCTTATTAATATTTATTCTGGATGCTACAATTCATTCAGGTGCTGTGCCAATAGGAAAATAATAGGACAAATACAACCATCAAACTGCTGGCACAGAATTTGTGGTTTTACTACTTATTAAAAAAGGGGAAAACATTTAATTGCCCATTCATCATGAAGCTCTAAGAACATTGTATTTCAGATGCTAAAGCAGAGTTCTAAAAACCTTGATTTAGAATTAACCTTGAAGGCTAAACCTGCCCCTCTTCACAAAGCCATGGTGTTGTTTTTCTGACCAAAGCAATTCTGTATTCTAGCTAAATAAAGGGAAGGTTAGCATCACAGATTTGTTTGATCAGCATGATGTTTTTCAATAATAAATAAAAAAAAAAGATTTATGAATCGCCAGCCATTGTTGACAATTCACTTTTCTTTATTGATTTTGCTTTCAAGCAAAACTGCCCAAATAAGATCTTTCTTGGTTTTTTTAGCATATCACTTTTATAGAGTTAAAATGAAGACTGTGTCTAACCCATAAAACAGCTTTTAACCCATAAACAGCTTTCTAACCCATAAACCAGAGCACTTTACAGCAAGTAAAACTATTTTAAAAATTAAATCAACAAATTAATCTCCCATTTCAGGAGATGCAGTTTTTTACTGACACAACACTAAGTTTTGAATTTGCTTTACTCCAACCCCCATTCTTTCTAGAATATTTATAATATTTCTCTATAAGCTGTGCCAGCCCAGAAGATAGTTTCTACTTTTCAGTGGAATGTAAATTGTCACTTTATAGAGTAGTTTTCCTTTATGTAGAAAAACATTTTTAAAATCTGGCCAGACCTTCAAACCAATGACTTGCTATGGATAATTTTCTATTACCAAGCACACAAATCTCACCGAAGAATACACCAAGAAACTCTCATACTCTTTTGTGCCTTCATTGAGAAGAAAGGCATGATGAAAAAAGTTATTTTTAAACTCTGACTTTATATATTCTCTTGTTTCATTGTTTCAGCTTAAGGGTTTCTTCATATTTTGAGAAAAACGAAAGAAAAAGAAGGGGGTTTATATCTGAAATATCTGAACTTACAAAGTGATACCTGTAAGAAATTGGACATGCTAAGGCTGGAATTTTTCTCTGTGTGTTGATGCAGTTACAACTTGGAAGGCAAGAATGGAAAGTGAAATAAATCCTGGGCAGACATTCAGAAATAGTGAGCACACACAACATCCACAGGTACGAAATACAACCTGGGTCCAGTCCAAAAAAACAGTAGAAGATTTCAAGGTGCAATGAAATTTCCTGTCTATTTTCAAATTGCTTTATAAAGGGGAAAAAAATCCTAAATATTAAAATACTAACTTGGTAATAACTCAGTTGCATTTTCCTATATATTAAAAGATAAATAAACAAATAAATATTAAACCAAATAACACCCTGGTTGCTTTTTTCCAATATGTGACTGACCAGTGCTTTCTAATATTATAGTAAGACATAACCTCAGAGCTGAGACAGAGTTCAAATGACAGAAACACCTTTTGGAGCAGTCCATAAAGATTGCACTTTAAAATTGTAAATGCAAATTTTTCCATAGATGTTTATTGATTTTCCCTTGGTTTATGCATCATGATTTAAATGTCTCTGCAACAGTGCTATAAATGTAAATTTATCACAGTTTTTTTATTGCCTCAGTTAACTTTAACAGCTTATTTTATGAGGTTTTGGAGAAAAGTAGAAAAATTAGATAATAGAATGCAGGGCACACAGTGTAATTATACAAACTGTTATTTTAATATTTCTTGTATGCCATAATTTACAGTTGCATTACAAACACCATCTCTGGTAAGGCACCTCTAGAAATGGAGTTTCAAATGTTTGCTCCTCTCAAATCACTTGGGGTGGAGGGGAAGGGAATATAAATGTTATACGGGTCTCTATGGTCACCTAAAATCTCTTTATAAATGTGTGTTTTATCATCATTTTATGTGTTTCTGGACCAGCAGGTCTTTGAATGTGTTCAGTTTCACTAAGAGCACATTTGAATAAATTGGAAAGCATGTAGCACAGATAAATAAGGAATTCTGGATGCTCACAACTGAAAGAGATTCAGGTTTAACTAACCAGATAAGAAAAGGTAGATCAGCAGTTTAAGCCCTGCTCAAATATGCATTTTAAAAAGTGTGGAAAGTTTTAGATACTGAGGAACTGACAAACACACCCACCCAAAATTCACACGTTGTCAAAACTAGGGCAGGTCAAATAACCATTTTTACCATGTTCTTTTCACATTTGCATGTTTTTATGGCAAAACTCTTTCAAGAATTCATTGATACAAACTCAAAACTAACTTTAAGGTTGTGTGGCTTTTCTTGTTTTTTCCCCTCTCTTAATCAACAATTGCATGATTTTGGGCAGAAAAACTGAATATCTATTTTTTTTTGGTCTTAAAGGAAATGTTGTAAGTTTTTAGATGTTCTTTATGGCATTGGCCAATCTCAAAGGGACAGAAATCAGACAGAAATTCTGATAAATTTGCTCACTCCTCAAGCAGATTAAAGAACATTTCCCCTTTACCCTCACACACGCACACAGGATAATCAGCCCTGTGTAATACTCAAATTTTTTCACGTTTTCTCACTCTAATGATAACATAAACTACAAATTACATTATCAGTGACTTTCTGAATTGAATGTGCCACTGACATTCTGAATTTAATGTGCAATTCCAGTCACTGATGTACAGATTAACACATTAATATTAAACAGATCTGCAGTAATTAGCACCAATTAATGTAAAGGATAAGTTGATTTACAGAGCATATCATTCAATATGCAATCCAATGTGTGCCAAACAGTGCTATGTTAATTCAATATGCCTTTTTTTTTAAATTCCTATTAACTGTGGATGAATAACTGATAATTTAGGGGCTAAAATCCCTTGAAATATTGTGTTTCCCCAAGCCAGGCAGGAGCACCTACAGTTCCATTTGTTGTATTAGCAAATCACAAGCTTTACACACAAGACAAAAGATCAGGAAGAGAAATATTTCTTTAAAGTTCCTTTAAAAACTTTTTCAATTACAGGTTTCAAGCCTGTAGAAACTTTTGAACCGAGACTTGTTTACCAAAGTAAATATTTTTGCTGCAGTAGCCTTTGATCTGATGTTATTTCAATGAGAATTGCTGCAGAGCCCAAAGGGCTGGGCTGACTCAGACCACACTCAAAAGTAGCTGCTGCAAGTCCTTGCACAGCAGGTTTGTTGTGGCAATAGTCAAATATCGCCAAATCCACAGATTTTCCCCACACCTTATTAACAGCAGCCAAATATTCTCAAGGCTACACATGAACGTTTCATGGGATTGCTTAATCCACTAATTATTGGTGCTGCTTATTTAGAAACTAGAATATAGGCAGGATATGACCAAACAACTCAAATAGTGATGGAAACTAAGAATTAATCTTACAGGGTTAAGGTTTGCTGTGCCATCAAAGGAGGATTGGACCCAGCTGGAGAGCTCACATACAGATAATGGTAATGCTGGGAATGCAGTTTGTTTATTTATTTTATTATTTGAGGATGAGAAACACAGCTGATCATCTGAGCTTGAAATAAAACAGTGAGGACTGCAATGCTTGAAATAACTTCTGGATAATTTCCTGCCTTACTCCAATGATGAGCTCATCTTTATGACATGAAACACTCTGAAACAGCAGCTGGAGGATATATGGGTAAAAAGCAATTCCACACCACCTGAAAGGTTTGTGTTCATTAACAAAGAGGAAGCAAGGGTAGTACAGGTCATTGGAAATTACCTAATTATGTCTTTTCCTTCTCTATTTTTACTGAGTTGATTCTGGTTTGATATTCTTGCTTGCCTTGTGAGTTTGGTCTTGAGCCTAGAATGAGTCTTTTCTACTTCCACACATTATAATTCTTTCCCATCAATCTATCTAATGTTACTTTCCACCTTAATAAAAACTAAACCCCACCAATCCTTCCTCCTGATCCTCTACTTGCTGATTTTGACCTCATTCAGGCTTTGATTCAGTACTGGAAGCCTTCATGTTTGAAATCATCAGCATCATGGAAACATTCTCAGAAGTAAACAAAACCAGTGAAAAATTTTGAAAATTAACCAGTGTGGTTTTAAAGAAAGCTCGAGAATAAGTTGGCAGAAAAACTTAGCAGCTAAATTAAAAAAAAAAATCTGTGTGAATCAGAAAATAAGGTGATGGGAAAACATCATGAGAGACTGGCTGCTTAAGCTAAACACAAACTATTTTATTTTCCCGAAGAGGAATTTCATTTGTTAAAATTGAAAAGTTAAGCTTTGTGTGGCACCACGCTGCTTGTCCCTGAGCAGCTGCTGGGTTTGTGGAAGGGCTGCAGAGCCCTGTAATTATCTCATTAACACACCACACGTGTGTGTGCCACTGGGCCTGCTCAGCAAAAAGCAAATCTCATTGCCACCAGGCTGGGGATGAGAAACACTCGGAGAACATACTCCTGAAGGCAAGCTCTTATCAGTGCAGAATGTTATCTTTCTCCAAGTGAGCCTGAGAAGGTCACAAGGAATAGGAATTAAACGATCCAAACCTGCCCTGCTCACAGTGCATCACTTGTCTGCAATCTGTTCAGAAGCTTCAGCTCAAATAACGAGAAACTGAGTGGCAGGGGTATAAAGGAAAGTCTTCTTGGTGCTATTAAACTTCTACCATACAAAAAGAAATCCTCAATCATTTTATAATAATAGCAGTAGCAGTAAAAATAATAATTATAATAACTGCAACTCGTTCTAGCTGAGTTTTTTCAGCTGGAGGCTTCTGTAATGTGCACAAACTCAACAAAGATACACATTTAATGCAAGTCATGGAATGCCAACAGCATCTCAAAAATATATTGCTATTATAGATGGGGAAATAGTTTATTTGTTCGTAATTTATGGGGGGAGTGCTCTGAGCTTTGTTAATAAAGAGGATGTCCAGGCTGTGCAGAACTTTATCTTGGCAGCTGTGCTAATTCTGAAACTCTGTGCCTTGCAATTGAGAGCACATCCAACAAGTCAAAGCTGTTTTAGGGAAAGGAATAAGACAGAAAAAGAATCAAATTCAGGAGCCTACAGGTTTGTGAGAGTTTCTCTTTGTACAGGTACATTTGCTTGGGGTAAGAACCCAGGATATCTCCTGGGAGGAGCTCCTAAGGTACTGGGTGAAAACAAAAAAAAATTCAAAATCAGAGATAAAACAAGAGAGTTAAACCTGAAACTCTGCCCTTGCATCAATGAAGCCCAGACAGCAGCACACATTAATGATTCTTATCTTCGTAGCCTGTGTATAAAATACTGGCCTGGATTGCTCTATGGTTTATCTGAGTCACCAGGGAATTAAAAGATGCAGGCCTGAAGATAGCTCTAAATTTAATTAAAATGACCTTTATAATTGCCATTTCCACATTTCAGATGGTATCAGATTGATAAATAACTCCTAGGAAAAAAACATTCTCTCTCTCTTTTAAATAATCATTTTTACAACTTTTAAGACCTTCAAAAAGTCACATTTGTGAGGCTGTTTCTTAAAACAAAACAAACAAACCCCAAACAGAACCCTTAAGATACAAGACAGTTTTAGACCAAAATTCTGTTTAAAGACTCCTACTTAACAACCACAGCATCTGAAAATTCTGTGGTTCAAAGCTGAAATCAGTTTCCTGGAGTTACAAATCTCTGTTTGGTCCCATTACTCCTTGCTTTCAGCAGGAGAAAAGAATTTGCCCATTGACTTAAAAAATGAGAATCTGTTTCCTCCTACGAGCCTGAGCCTGCAGCAAAAGGCAGAATTAGAGAACATGGCAGTAAATGCTGTCTCCTAAAACTTTGCTCTCAGAGCCACAACAGTTCCTAGAAAAGCTTTTTTCTTTTCTCTCTACCTCCCCTTAAAAGGACTGATCCCATTTTCCCTGTTTTCAGTATCAGAGTCAGAGAATCAATTAAATTTATAATTAAAAGCCTTGTGATTTAATATTAATATGAAATTTCATTTTGGTTTGATTGTATTTATTTATTTTCCTCTGTAAAAGTCTGATTAATGAGTACAACTTGTTCCTGTCACAACTGGGTGGGAATTTCTTTAGTATAATTTACTTCCATTGACTGTAATCAGTTAAATAGAACAAATAATATAAGAAAATTTTGGTGGGACAGCTTTGAGGTTTTATTCTCTGCTGAGCCTCATTTTGAGTGTAGTGTTTTAACATTGAACACATGGAAGTTTTTATAAATGAGAGAAGTTATTTCAAATTATCAATACAATTTCTAAACATTCTTACTGATGCTGAGGACTAAATAGGTGCATAATAACAAAACACTCAGTATTTTCCACATTCTGAGCCTGCTCCAAGATTTTAAAAGTCTGTGAGAAGACATGTAGGATTGAGAAAGGAATAAAACCAGCGATTTTCCTGTTTTCTTGCTATTATTCCATATTTGTTCTTAAAAACACATTGCAGCAAACCCACAACTTCTACCACTCATGAATTCTGAGGGAATATTGGCACTCAGGACCTCTGGCTTCCAGAACTGCTCTTCCAAAAGTTTTAAAGCATAAATTAATCCTAGCCTCAATCATCAAGGACCATATTTGATTTCCCCTCTTCACGAAAACCCTTATTTTCTGCAAGGCTTGCCAGCCCACTTCTGCCTTGTGTTTCCCACCCCAAACACACCAAGCTTTACAAACTCCTGCTTGCAGAGCTCTGCAGCTTCTAGAGGCACAGCAGAACACAAAATTCCTTCCTGACCCGCCCGTTCCAGAACTCCCTGACTCCTCCACCCATCCCTACCCCAGCAGTGCCCACCCTCGAGTTGTGTTTATGATTTCCACTTCTCCTTGCCCCACGTGCCACTTCACACTTGTATTTACTGAACGTTTTCTGTGCCATCCGGATCGTTTCTCCAATTTAGGAAGGTTAATTTAAATTGTAACCTTGTCCTCCAAATTATTTGCAGGCTCTTGCGGGTCATTGTCATCCACAGATTTGGGAAGTTTACTTTTTCCTTCCATCATTCAAGGTCAAAAGTGTGAAAGAAGTGAAACCAGAGGATCTCCCTCAGGCTCTACATAGGAGTAAATTTAGAGAAAGTCATTCCAAATGAATGATTTTGGTTCATTTTATAATAATCAAGCATGCAGTGCTAAAAATACCAAGTAAAATAGCAAAATGGTTCATTTCTGAAGTCTTTTAAGTGCTGGTATTTCAATTTTTTCCTTACAAATTAATCTTTGGGGGGAAAAAAAAAAATCAGTATAGTTTTTCTTCTACTTTATAATATTTGAACTTTGAAAGATAAACTGCATGACCAATAAGGGAATTCTAACAACTTTACAGTTTTGTATTTATTATAGAGCCAATTCACTACCTTAACCTTTAAAGATGTTGTAAGAAAATATTCACACTAATGTGCACTTGAGTATTTTTTCTGTATTTTCTCATTTTAGCCTGTAACCTTGCTGGGGTCCTGCTTTTGTTTCATAAGCAGAAAGTAGAAACATCTCTTTAGTTACAGTATATTGATTTTTGGAAATCAGATCGCAGAGGGTGTAGATAATAGGCATGAAAGGGTCTCAGACTGGTAATATAGGAATCAATAAATATTCAAGACAACCAAATAGAAAGAAAACCAGGGAAAATGACAGGTGTACACAGAATTCAGTTCACTGTTCAGAAAACATCTTTTCTTATTGGAAACTACGGAGCTAAATGAGAAACTGCTGAGCACTGATGTTACTGGGCAAATTTCCCAGAACTCCTTATTCCACTCCCCCTGGGCCTTTCCTTTACACAGGTTCCTGGACTATCCCTAGACAGCCACGAGAAAGATTTGAGGCCATAAGCAGGGAAGAACAAACAAAAATTAAATCTAATTGCTGGGGAACAATGTTCTTCTCGAGTTGTGAGCGAGGAAGGAAAGGCTGCTGGCAATTAATGGATTTAATGGATTTAGCAGGTCTGGATTGCTGCTGCTGAGCACAGAGCACTCAGAGCACTTCTAGAGCACAGAACCTCAGGTGTGTGCAGTGTGGCACTGTTGTGGATCAGTTGTTCACGTGCAGTTTGGGATTTGATGGTTTGATTTCAGAAATAGCCCTGCCTCTCAGAGCTTCTCTTTGTTCAGGATGCGGAATGACGGGGTGGACTGAAGAGGAATTTAAAGGATGGTTTATTGCAAAATCAGCCTCATGGAAGGGTGAGACAATAGGGTTGTTACACACAAAGCCATCACATCAGAAGCTGTCATAATTCTAGGTATAAAATTTATAAATTTATAAATTTCTTATCCATTCAGCTACTTCCACAGAGCTCTCTAGCATCTTCACAACCAACTGCTAATTGCCATGTTTTACATGATTTACCACAATGTGTCTTTTTCTATCCAATCATATAACTCTGCAGAAACTTATTGCTGTATCTTCTACTTTTTATCAACTCTATAACAAGTTCTATTACTAAACTTCAATTGTTTTCTGTCTCACTTAGCATATTTGTTCACTTACATGAGACCTATTTCTACTTCCTTAAAGTGTTTTTCTGCTGAAACTACAAACCTTTATTCTTGTTTTGTGTCTGCTTCACTAGTCTATTCTAAACCTTCTAAGCCTTCTCCAAGGTCTTAGGCCAGCCCTGTATCCACCTCTGTCTCTGAGCTTGAATGCTCGAAGCCTTGGGATCTCTGTGCTGGCATTTCCACACTCTGTGCCACTGGAATTCCCTGCAGGAGTTTTCCATGCTCCCAAGATACCTCAAGCTACCCAACAAGGATTGAGTTTTCTTTTCAGGGACTTAAAAAAGTATTATTTCCACATTAGAAGAGATTTTTCCAAAAGTGGCTTTGAAAGCGTGATATGCAAGGTTTACCAAGTTAAGTTTAACCCACATATATTTTAATAAAAAAATCCAAGTATAAATTAAGAATTTTGTTCAATTCGGAGTGACGGATTTGAGGTCAGCTTGGTTTGCCCCTTGCCCCCAAGCAAAACTGCATTTTAACTGATCACCAGAATGCTATAACACCATATAATGTAAAGGCAAATATTCATTTAAAAATAGTACTGATTTGGACATTGAAACTACATTAAAACATTCAATATTGTTTTTGAAATCTGGATTTTTAGATATCTAGAATTGGGAAAACAAGTATATTTACAGGCTTAAAGGGTGGCCAAACCATGGGTGCCATCCTTGGGGAACTCATAATGAGGCTGCACTCGTAGGGGTGGCAATCTCAGGACATTTCTGATGCCACATACAACAAAATTACAAAAATAGGAAAAATCTAACAGATATACTGGCAAGAGGGTCAAATAGAGCAGTGACTGAGTAACATGGATTAATTAAACTGCACTGAAAATGAGAACTTTCTCCTCTCAGGGTCAGTCCTCCTGCCCTGTGCCTGCTCTGGACAGGTTGTGGAAGAGCTGCCTGTATTTCTTATCCAAGAGTAAAAATAATTGTATATTCCCTTTTTGTCCTTCAGGTATATTCACTTTACAATCCCTCAGGAAAAATGAAGATGCACCATTTCAAACCTGCTGTGAGAAATTAACCCTTTAAGACTGCGTGGTTCTGAAAGTGTTTTTCGACAGAGTAAAAAAGATGACAGACTTACATTAACTGTTTTCCCATAAAATCCAAATGGAGACAAATTACTGCCCCTCCATATGGGTGCAAGCTGCACTTACAGCAAACCCAGGGCAGTTTTAAACCTAACTTGAGGCTGTGCATTCTCCTGACATTTCTCTGGTGCCAACACGATCAATGATCATATCTCCCAATACAAAACAGTCAAAATGTTTGCTCAAGCATATGTGGCACTGAATTGATCAAAATAAAAAATAAGAACAACACTTGGTAAATAGGTCTCAAATATTATACAACTGTCTGAGCAACTGGTATTGTCCAGTCCCCAGCTCCTACAGGATGGCAAGCAATATGTGCATCTGTTTCTAATGCACCCATTGAACATATGTCTGTCAGAGAAAGATGGAAAGAGAATGAGGCTAAGATAATTTAAATAAACAGCTGTCACTTTATGCAAGATTGCCTCTGGTGAGCTTTGATTTGTGTGTGTACAAAAGAGGAAAAGCACAACTCTAGAACTAAAGAAAATTACAAAACTGAGACTTTTTAAGTGGGAAGGTCATCGTGCTTGTCTCCTGTTTTTCCATAATCCGCAAACAACAACAACTCACAACAGAAAAACTTATTCATCTGTGTTATTTGCTCCTTCATTGTACTGCTGGCTGTCAAAGACTTCACTACATTGCCCTAGGCCTGCTAAGATTCCTACAGAATGTGCCTGTGAACTGTTTGTGCTTTCCAGAGAGGAAAGAAAGGTTTAAAACCATCCTCTTTTTTAAGGCAAAACAAAGCCTATGAGTTTTACACTGCTTCCAGAGACCTTTCTTGAGGGAACATGGTTCCACTCCTGCATTTGCATTTTGGAATGTATATATGATTGTTTAACAGATAGGAATTAAACTCACTTGCATTTTTTGTTCTTATTGAATGATTCAGCTGAAGAATGGGGCTCAAAATGCCATCAAGATGGAAAATTTCCATGCCAATAATGTGTTCTCTTTGAAGCTCAGTTTGCCAGAATGAATAAACACAGTTAAACCCCAAGATTTCAAACTGTTTAAGGTCTCAAAACCCAGAAGAGATTCTCGTGGTTTAAGCATACACATAAGCCTTGATGTGAACATAAATGTCAGATCCTGAAAAATGAGTATCAATAATGTAAAAAAGGAAGCAAGAGACAAACCCACAGGGAAGCACCACACGGGGATTTTCTCCACTTTGGAATGGAGATGAGAAAACGTGAAAAATTCCAAACTGTCTGACTTTGATTTTTTTTCCCTGGATCTAAACCCTCAGAGCAACATCTTCCTTTGGATTTCTGGGCAGCTGAGGCAGAAGCTGCTCTTTAGAAGCCACTTGTGTTCCTGAGCTCTCGTTCCACGCTTTCCCTCCACCAATGGTGCAGAATGGTAGGAGTGTCACGAAACCTCTGGAAACTTCCAGAAAACCCCTGGTCTATTAAGTAAAACAGAAAGAATTCCAGCATAGGAACACGTGCTGAAGGAAGAGTTTGAAACTGAAAAGTGTCAGAAACATTTTTTATCACCAAGAAAACACAGACTAAAGAGGAGAGAAAATGGAAGAGGTTTATCAATGATATCTTGTAGTGACAGTTTTAGTTATCAATATTTATCAATATTCATGAGGAAAACCCACTGCTTTTTTGGGATGTGATATCCCAAAATTCCTGCTTCCCCTGGTAGTTATAAATATTGACAGCACTATGACTTTTAAATTTCAAATCGAGCGAATTCACACCAATACTGCTTCCAAACCAGTAAAAAGTACTGCTGGTAAAAGTGACTTCTGTAAGACAAGCCTGAGCTTCAGATTCTGCAGAGATTTTCTGTTTTGAACCAAGGAAAATGATAAAAAAAAAAAAAATCTATTTGTTCACTTTATTGGAGACAGAGTCATATATTTTCTCCTCATGGGCCTGGCTCTCCAGACCCTTCCCCATCTTTGTTGCCCTCAAAGAGAGGGAATTCTTCAAGTCCCTTGTGATCTGTTTAATTCATATGAAACTAGGAGAAATCACCCATTCCTCTAAAATATGAGCAGTGATTTATTTTACTTACTGGAAGTTACCTCAAAGAACCTAAATATGTTTATTTTCCCATTTCAATTTCTTTATTTCATCACCCATGTTGCTAAAATAGTAATAAAATAAGCATAAAGAAACCAAATAAACTACCAATGCCTGACCCTAATTATCAACAATTAGTTTACCAGCAAAAATTACCTTGTTGGTGCAAACCCAAAAGAATTCTTTAGTGGGCTCCCACTGCTAAACAAACATTAGATTCCCATAAAATAAACTGCAATATTCTGCTGCTATAAAGCCCTAACTTTTAAAGCACCTGTGTGTTGGAAAATTTGGGCAAACTTCTTACATTGAAAATACATTAATTTCTTTTCCAGACCTGAAATAGACAATTTTGCTACTTTAATAAAAGAAGCAAACCTATGCATTAAAGTTTTAAATTTTTAGTAATACAACCTTTTTGAATTCTCTCTTTTAACAGGGTTTGTACCTTTCTGTAAAGCAATTCAGTGCTTCTCTACAGGTGAATTTAGTTTCTAAACTGTTAAAATTTTAATGGCCTCCTGTCTTCAGAGAAACAAAAGGTGCTGTGTTTAGGGTTTTCTGATAATAAATCTACTACGTGGATGAAAGGAAAATATAAAAGCATTTAAACTCAGTTTTCAAATTCAATTGAGAAACAATTTCTTTCAGCAGCTTCATGAAAGAAGGACATGAGTTACAGCTAAACATAAGCAGGAGTACAGGAATTAATGTAGGATTTTTATAAAGGGCAGGTGGATGTGCAGCTTTACTATTAAAAACAGAGTGTACAATTCCATTTCACTATAAGCTTTACTTCATTGTACAAAATTTATCCTAATACAGAACACATAAAGAAAAAACAAAGTTTTCATCCCAGTTGTGTTTCTCTCACACACTTTGATTTCAAAAGGGCCTCTGCTTTGAGCAAACAAATCTGCTCATCCAGGGACTTGGTGCAAAATGTTAGAAACAGAATTCACCTGGGAGGGGGTGAGCCTCACTTATTTCTGTTAATTGATTGAGAATCCTCCTGCCAACAGAAGCACCCTGGGCAGGGAGGTTGGACACCCCAGCTGCAAACTCACCACCCTGCTGGTGATCGCAGCTGTGATATTTCCAGTCTGGGCTGTCTAAAGGTGTTCAGGTCTTTGCCTCACATGCAGGCAATAACTCCTGTCTGAATTGTCCTTGCTCCTTCCTGATATAAAGAAAACCTGGAGCTCCATGTCTTGTGCCCATTAAAAGCTGTTCTTCCTCACCAGTGTCAAGAAAGCAAAAAACACATTCACATGTAAAGGGATTTTTTAAACTGAATGTGGGTTAATTTTGATAGTTAGCCTTGATATTTGATATGATTAATAATTTTTATAGAAATAACCTATTGCTTATTAATATTTTGGAGGAGCATATAGGAATTCCTCCTCTTTTTCCAAGAATGGAAAGACAAACCAAAAAATGATTTCTACTTTCTGACGGTCAGACAGCTGTTCCTTGACACTGTGCTCCTGGAAGCAGAGAAATGGCCATCTACTGAAAATCCAGAAGTTTTTTCTTGCCTTGAACAGATAAATGAATGCTAGAGCTGCATTTTGTACAGGATTAAATAATCCTTGTTAGATCAGTAATCCTCCCACCTTAGGTTTAGGCTGAAAAGTTGAAGTAACCTGAGCTGGTTTGTATTCCAGCACTGTGATTTTTAAATTCATTTTGAATCAAGCCTACAACTAACGATCAGTCAAACCCAACATAAAAGGAGATTGTCCCAGAGTAGATGCTCTGACAGCCCAGATGTATAATTACTAATGTATTTAGAAACACCCCGCAAATCTGTAATAAAGATCAATGGCTTACAGCATAATTTGGCATCTAAAGCACAGAACTCTGATTGCATTGTGTTTGTAAACACGTTTTAAGCTGCTGATAAGGTCTGTCAAGCAGAGGAAATTGAAGTCACTGTGGCAAAGATCCCTGAGATAGTTAGCATCCGAAGAGAAAATGATGTGCCAACTTCCCCCAGCCCTGCTGCCATTTGTGACATTTGCAGCTGTACAAAACCAGCTTAGGGGAGATCCCTGAACGAGTCAGGCTAGACAGTGCCATTCAGAACAAGAATCCCAGAGAGGAGGGGGCTGCCAGCAGCAGGATAATTCTAGATGTAGGGAAAAATACATATTTCTAAAAGCAATAGTTGTTACCTCTTCACGAGGCCACTGCAATAGGAAATGTCATTGTAGTCACTGAGTTTAGAGCTGTGGCCACGAGTCATTAATTTTAATTTACCAGCAATAGTTTGATTGGTACATAGTACAAAAGACCTGTAGAAATCCCCAGGTGAGGCACATTCGAAATTACTGATTAGTGTGGATTCTGCTGCTGGTGACAAATGATCAACGCTGCAAATATTTGGATTTTTCAGCAGTTGGGAATATTTTCATCTGGGCCCCAAGCCACAGCTATGGAGAGCATCAGGAGTGATTAATCCCAGGCAGCAGCAGCAGCACTCTACCATCATCTACAGAGAAATTTTCCATTGAAGGAAAATTTCCAGAAAACTGGAGGTGCTGGATATTCCTCTCAGTGGAATGGAACAGTAATGCCGCAAAGCTGACTTCAATAGATCCAAATTCCATCTATTTTGTGTTTCCTTTTGTGAATACTACAGAAATTCATGTCTGCCTAATAATATTTGCAATTGGATTTATAGGTAACCTGAAAATAAAGACTACAGAAGAAAATAATAAAGGGAAAATAGGAGAACAGGTGTTTGAAAACTGGGAAAATCATCATTCTTCTGAGGAGTGCTGATTGTCAGTAAAATAATTGTTTCTATCATTGGTTCACAGAGAAAATCAGAGATACCATGAGCTTATCACACCAAATAAACCACATTTGTTGTAAGTCTGAACCAGATGAGCACACAAACAAGAACTTGGATATTTTTTAGAATTGAATAATAACATTTTCAAGGCAACAGTGGCCCAACTAGCTAAGTCAAAGCGATTTTGAGAATACAGTTTTGGGTTTTTTTTTGCCTGATAAGAGCATGTTTATTCACACTACTCGTTCCACAGGAAATTCAAGTAAAGGAGCAAATAGCTAGCAACAGAGCCTGGAAGAATTGTGTCCACATCCACAGCATTATTGAATTTATTAATTCCCCAAGTTCATAACTCTAGTATCATTAATCAACAATAACTCATTTCTTTGTCTGTGTCACAATAATTTTTTAAAATATTTTTTAAGCTAAGGGAAAGTAAACATTCTCCTTTCAAGGATAGAATTTTGACACAATCCTGGGATCATGCTGACAGAAAAACCCCTAGGTGTTCTTTTCCCATATGTTGCCAGAAAAAGGAAGACCCTTATTTAGCAAAAAAACCTCTAAGCCTTCCAAAAATTCTTTTTTTTCCACACAGAGTTCAATAAGGGAAGGAAGTACAACCACTCAGTGCACACGGGGAGAGTGCAGAGGGTGCCATCGATCGAGGCTGTTTCGGTCGTCCAGGTGATTCCCTGACACACTCACGTTCTCCTGTCAGGAGCACGAGCCTGGCAGCAAGAGGAGCCCAGCAGCAGGAGCTCTGGGGTCCCCAGGATGTCACAGCCCCCTGGGTGAGGCTGTTCCTCACTCTGGCAGGAGCAGACAGACAGCAGCTGCTGCTGAGAGCACCAGACACTGATTTTTGGGGAAACCGCGATAAATTAAACGCAACATTTCCCGTGGCACTTCACCTGGCCTAGGGACACCCCGGCCATGGGGCAGCTCTGCTGGGACACCATCTGTTCTCTAAGGGGTTTGGAGGTTGGTTACAAGTCCCATCCATTTAATTCTGTGCTCCTACAGCCTTCCTCACGCTGCTGTGTGAACACCTATGAAGCCTGGCCGTGGTGAAAGTGCCTGTGGTGGAGCTGTCAGGATCAGAGGAGAATGCTAAATGAGCTGGGCTTTGAAACTGATGGGAGCAGAAAGGTACCTGAAGGTCTATTGCTTTTCACTAATTCCCCTAGATCTTAAGAAACTCATTCTTTGGCATAATTCTCATTCTGTTTGACAGTAACTGACCCTGCAGCTATTCCACCTTTTGAATTCATCAATCAGATTCCTTTTCTTCTCTATGGTTGCTAATCCTATCTCACACTTATTTCCTGTTCTAGCCAACCCTCCCCGAGTTTAAAAGCTTAGAGACAGGTCATAAACCATCAGGTTCTCTAAGAGGTTGCTGCATTCTTTGCATGGGGAAATGCTCCTTGTTCAATGCAAGGAAAGAGAGGAAAAGACCCTAAACTGAGCATGCAAAATGAGATCCCTTCCAACAACTATTCAGTGCAGACAGGCTCCAGGCTCCCTCATCAGGTTCTGTGGCAAGAAATAAAATATTTGTCATGCAATCACTGATCCCAGTCTGGAATCAAATTTTTAAATATTTATATTTTAAGAAAACAAAACATACTGTATCACAATTGCAGAGTTCTACCAGCTTCCAGTAACAGCTTCTTGCATTTTGAGGGACATTTAGTTTTGTTATTCAAAAGCACTAAATACAGGAGATGCTACAACATTGCCAATGCCTTAACAAGAGAAATCCTTTAAAAAGCATCTCCTACTTCTGCATTTTCAATTTCAAAACAGTCCCTACATGACAGGGTTAAATGTCAGGGTTCTGAGATTAATCCATATCTGTAAATAATAACAAAGGTTCAATCTCCTACTGGTAAAATAGGCTTGGTTTTTTTTTTTTTTTACTGCATTCAACTAAAACCAAATTTGTACATAGAGAATAAAATGATTCATCAAAACAAAATCCAGTTTTTCTCACAAGCAAGTAATTTATGTTCTTCACTTGAGTCATTATAACATTCTGCAGCTCTCCTTCTCTTATTCTGGACAAAGGAATGGACACTTCTGACAATGCAAAGGGTCTTTAATGTCTGCTCTAAGCTTTACTTCTCCCTTTGGTGACATGGAAGGCTCCACTCTAAGTGCTCTATATTCAATTGTTTCTTCTGTTTCTTTCTGGTATTTTAGATTCTGTATCTGATCTTAACTGGCAACACAGGTTAAGGCCGTGGGAGAAGAGAGAAATGTATAATTATATTCAGAAAGGAAAGGAAAATATAACTGAGGGAAATTTAACTAGATATCATTTCTTGTTAATCCTGGCCAAAAGGAGGTATTTTAAGAGAGAGAAAAACAACTGCAGAAAAAAATTATAACCATGGTATCAATTCTAACTAACCAAATAGAGCAAATGACCTGAGATTCCAATTAACCCATCTATGCAATTTATCTATCTGATGAGTCTATTTAGGCATACAGGGAGTTTAACAAGATTTCAGTGTGTGGGAAATGAAAATTGAATACACAGATTTTTTCAGTAAAAATTTTCCCTTTTTCCCCCCCTAATTATAACTGATTAGTCAATCACAATCCAGATTTTTAATTGTTTTAGCACAATGCAGCTGATTAGCATTTTCCAGAAACTCTCTCATTCGCCCACAACACCTTCCTGTTATACCAGCCATAAATTATTTCTGCTGCCATCACTATCTGTGCTGGTTTGGGCTAGACTGAACTTCCTTCCCAGTGGCTGCTGTGGGGCTGAGCTCTGGGTTTGTGCTGGGAGCAGCGTTTAGAACACAGGGATGTTTCCACTGTCACTGGGCAGTGACTCTCAGGCACTCCTGCATCACCCCTTGTTTTAGTTGCATCCCAAACCCCACAGCTGCTGGTATCAGAGGGCTTTGCAGCTTCAGGAACAGCCCAGATAAGTGGGGAGGATCAGGAGGGTCTCTCAAAGGACCCTCCCAATCCCTCTGACCTGCTGACTCAGGTGCAGCTGCCTAGCCATGAGACCAGACTGGATTTATCAGGGAATGCAGGAAAGCTCAGCTGGCATTTCCTTCACACTCTCACTCCAGAGCCAGCCCTCCTACACACATCCCAAGGTGCATTCCAGGCTGCTGGTGCAGATGTTCTCCAACAAGGGACCTCTGCTCCTGGCAGAACGTGCCGAGGGTCAGCATCAGTCGGCATCGCTGAGGTGCCAACACAGTGAAGGGGAGCCCTTGATTTCCTGACTCAATGTGCTTTTTATTTTGGCATAGATTTGCACTTTGCAAGAGCTATTTTGATGCTGACTTCCCAGACTTCTCGCCAAGTGTCTCTTTCCATCTCAGTTCCCCCATGCATGGGGTGCTGGGAGAGCTGATCCCGGTTGGGAGCTCGGGGGTGAGGTCAGGCATTATTCTTATTGCCAGTGATGAGTGCTGAATTTGTATTTGGGGTGGCTGCACAGGAAGAGCAGGGAGAGGATATAAAAATGCAGAGGAGTACCCAGTGCATGCCAAAGTGCAGCTTCACAGGCAAGCTCCTGTCTTTCAGGGAACTGTCAGGCACACGTGTAATAAACCACAATTGTGTTCAAAGCTAATGCTAATATGGCTCAGTGGGAGACTGGTTTAAATGTCATATTTTCGAGCCCTTCTCTAAACTCTCTTTCCTGGAAAATACTTCAAGGGAACTGGCATTCTAATGAATTCCTCAGGCCTGATTTTCAGAACTATTAAGTGCACCTCTGATCACAAGTGCAATAGGAGATACTGACAGATATTCAGGCTTATCCTATCTAGATAGACAGGTTGTATAAATACTCTGTTTAAAATATTCCCACCCAAGTGGGAAGGAAGCAAGGCAAATCAGCCTGAATTAGGATGAAGATGGCAGAGTGACAACACAACTTCTTATCTACCTGAAGGAAGCTACTCTAAAATTATATGAAAAAAAAATCTGCTTGAGGTATGTAAACCTTTGCAACACACAGCACCAACACATAATAAAACAATGAGTTTTGGGTATAATGGGCACATTTTACAATTTATATTGCATATCTACAGTTGCGCATACTTTTGCAGTGTTCTGATTTTTGGTGGACTTCCCAGTCTCTCCCAGAATTTGGAGAACCTGTCTCCTCTGTACCAGATCAAACAGGGAATTTAGAATAATTTGATCACTTCTGACACATCCATCCTGGTATTGCCTAGAAAACACGTACACAAATTTAAAATCTCTTTGGCACAAAGCAATAATCCTTATGGGCTCACCACCTGTTTGTTGATGCCCAGCCAGTCCCTGAGCCCTTCCTGGCCAACTCCCCCCAGTTTCTGCACTGGACACGACATTCCATGGCCTGGGATGTCCCTCTGGCCAGGCTGGATCATTGTCCTGGCCAGGCTCCCTCTGGGCCCCTCATGCACCTTCTCCCAGGCAGAGCATGGCAAACTGAACAGCTGCAACTACAAAGCTAAAACCACCCAGCAACAACTAAAACATCAACGTCCTACCACGTTATTCCTACTCTAAATCCAGAATACAACATGATAAGAGGTGCTAGGAAGAGAATTAACTCTCTCCCAGCTGAAGCCAGGCCAGCCTGTATCTCTCTATAGTATATTATAATATAATATATTACATCCCTTTCCTTCCCAGTTTACTTCTCTTGGACATTTGGAAGCTGCAACAGAGGAAAGTTGTGGGCAATGAAAAACACCTGGTGCTTTGCACTGGGAAAGAAGGGAATACATCAGCCTGGGATGGAAAAGTTGCTGCTCCTCATAGCAGAGGAGCAGAGACTGAGAGCCCCCGGCCCCAAGTGCTCTGATTTTCCTTTAAGTGGAGCTTGATGAAACAGAAATCCTGCTCAGAGCTGTTCATCACAGCTGGAGAGAACAATTAAACACGAGCCTCCTAGATGTTTAGTCAACAGGGAGCTGTCTGTCTAACATGGCTCTAGCTGAAAAATATGAGATCTCAGAGCCCTAAATACATTTCTATTCAGGATATGGGACACCAGGACAGTGACATTTCATGAAGAGAATGCCTGTACAAGTTCATTATTTAAATGAAGACCTGGACATGTAAAGACTGTAATTAACTTATTTGAAGGTCTAAAAGTTATCTAAATAGGAGAGATACAGGTGATGTGTGTGTCCTATCCCTCCTCCCAGTATTTCCTAAAGAAAAACTAGAGATAAAAATCAGGTAGACAGTGACAATTAGCCTCCTAATTAAAGAATAAGCAAAAGGCTGGGCTGCAAAGCAAGTTTTTCTGAGTAGCATATTCCCAGTTGTTCCTCAGTCTAAATAAGACTGTTTTCTCCTCAAATGTCACAGCATATTAAGTGCCAGGAGAGAATTATTTCAGCATATGATGAACAAAACAACACAAACAAGAGGAACAAAGTCACAAAGCTGTCCATGAAGTGAACTGCAGCTGAATTGCAGATAATTAGGAGTCAAGACTCCTCCAGTATGAATCCTGCAGCAGAGGCAAACCCCCATGACCTTTAATAACTTTCTCATTTGTTTTGATATACCCAAGCTATTGGCAAATGAAGGTCAAACAACTTTTCCAAGAGTCCTCAGCAATGTAAGAAAACTGGACAGCACCAACACTTCCCAGGCCAGGTTTGCAGGGTCAGGATTTCTTTGTGAGCTCAGCCCCAGGGGAAGTCAGGCAGGCCAAGGGGTGTCTCCACTGCTGGTGCTGCCCATCCTTGTATTTCTCTCCCCATGGTGTGGAGCCATGCCCAGGTCTTGCTCTGACAGCCCTCAGCTGATGATCTCCACAGCCTCTCTTATCTTTGGTTCTGTGCTTCAGGGTGTCCCTGACAGCAAAGGCTCAGCTCCTGACAAACCCTGCTGAGCTGTTCTGCACCTGCACCAGGGCTCCAAGCTGCAGCTTCTAAACCCACCCAGCAGCTTTGCAAGGAGTGATGGCTTCAGAGTCACCCCTGCATGGTTTGGGACTATTTCTAATGTTCAATATTCACATCATTGCTGCACAAGAGCTAATGAAAACTATTAGTTACAATTCTTCACTTCTGTGTGAGAAGAAATTAAAATTGCCTTTAAGAGGAATGAATGGGCCATAGAACTACTAAAAGCCTGACTATAATATTTTCTACATGTTTATTGATCTAAGACCGACGAACTACAATTCACTTGGCATGCCAAGCTTTATTTATTTATTTAGTAGCACACTTGTGTCATAATTATTTCCAAAATGTATTTTCAGACTTGCTAATGTCTTCATGAATGTGATTAACCATGACGTGGCTAAGTCCTCAAGTATATTTTAGATGACAAATTAGGAATAAAAGTCTTCTCTGTAATGTACCAAAATAGACTACAAGCACATTTGTTTCTCTCACTGATCATTAATTCAGACTAAATTTAAGTATGAATGCTAATTAAAATTTTGTTGGTCTTCACTGTCTTCTGACAGAAAAACCACAGAGCCAATGGTTGCACTGAACCAATTTCACTGACAAATGCTTGGCACCACAGTCTGTTGAAACTTCAGATTTAGTGAAAAACTAACAGTATTTTGATCAATTCTGAAATATGCCCAAGCACTTAATTTTGCAAAGCATCTGTTGCAGACTGACTCTTCAAACACTAAATATTTTAATGCCTGTTGTTCTTCTGTTGAAAAAGTCTGAATTACAATACTCAAAATTCTGCCTAACATCCAGAGAAGTAAAGAAGACAGAAGTGAAAATTATTCTGCTAGGTTATCCTTAAAGCTAAAGATACCAAAATGCTGAATTATCTTTTACTACAGTTTTGCTTATTTGTGATAAAGGACTGAGACTTTTTGGATACTGTTTATATACAAACAGGAAATTATGAAGTTAATTAATTGCATCCTTATTTCACTGTTTCAGATGTACACTGCCAACTCCCAGGCAGAAGTCTCAAGAAGCCAATATTGTGATTTTTGACAGAAAATGAACAGAGGAGTTTTTTACCTGCAGGCCTAGCAAAGATGTAGGGGCTCATGGATGACCCATGTGATGCCTTGAGTTTCAGCTTTTATATTTTTCAGATCTGTACTGCGTTGGTGAGTGTTATTTTTGTGGATAAGGTGAAATTTTGGCATTGAAAAACATAATCTTACTAAGGTGTTATTAATATATAAAAGAATCCCTACTATATTCCTTAACACTGTCTAATCTCTATCCCAGGCAGCCTCTTTAGGCACCACAAGGAACCAGCCCAGGCCAGAGGAGTGGGCACAGCTGGTGCAGTTCCAGTCTCAGTGCCTGCCCCAGGCTGCAGTNACGAGGGCCTGGCCATTCCAGCTCATTCTGAGCAGAGAAACTGAAATTCATATAGAGTGTTAACAAGTTCTCCTCACAGCTCAGTCAGACAAAACAATCCTTTCCCAGCCCCAGAACCAAGGACACCAAAAAAGTGCAAACAGCAGGGAATAGGGGAGAGCAATCTGGGAGGATGGGACTGCAACACCTGAGCTGGAATTGGAGAATTAACCCCAATATGGAAATGGACCAAAACTTAAAAAAGTGAAAACTCGTGACTCATTGTCCATCCTGGTGTAGCCACAGCCGGGCTCTAGCACTGCCCACGGTGAGTTAAAGAAATAAAATAAATAT